>ML170199.1:28948-58956 GCA_004355085.1 Rickenella mellea
CAATCCCCATGGGCCAAACCGAGATTAGATATAAGGAAACAAGTAAGGCAAAGCACGCACCCGATAATACAGATTACACCAAACTGCCAGTCCAGTATATTTGGAGCGGTAAATTGGCCGTTATACATCAAGACAGCTTTCGAAATCCCAAAGACGGTGGTGAGGGTTAGAACGATGAGTCGGTATCCTGTAAGCTTCGGGTGTTGCCATATTTCCGTTGAGGGATGGGTCGATGGGTACATCTCGCTTAGTAGCCGACCACATGGTTTGATGGTCCTGACCGGCTAAGTCATTATCCGTTCCGACCGGTAACCTCGCCACCTCGGATGCAGCAGCCCACGTTTTCGACAAACAACGCGTATACAACAGCCCAAAGAGGCTGAGTTGCCGGAAACAGGACCCCGCTCAACGCATGAGATCGCCGTCGATCTCCATTCTCGCTTTTCTCGCTTGTCCTCACCGCTGCGCGCCGTGCAATGTCTTGAGCAGTTTCAGCCTTGCTGAGTGCCTTGCGTTGTCCCTTGCAAACTCTCAAGGACTTCTTCGGCCGACCTACGTGGAGTGCAGAGGTGCATTTATGTTATAATGGACAGTGCGTTCCACCAACCCCCCATCCAACAACTTCTTCGCACTGTCATTTGCAGCTCATCTCACTTCAAACTCATCCCACTCCTTACTCGTTTTCAAACTCGTCTCACTCATTACATTTTTTCTATGGATCGCGATAATGGCTACCGACGCTTTCTGGCCTACAGAGATGTTCTTGACAACCCTTTCGCAGCGGACATCGGTTCAGACGATGGTGAAGAAATGTCACCTCTCCTACAAACCATGTTTGCTCAAGAGCTCGATCGCCAAGCCATCATCAACAAGCAGGTGTGGTCGTATGACAGGTCGCAGTCATCGCTGAAGCTCTGGGAATGGTGAGTATTGTACCATTCGTTGATTATATGGCTTCGCTTAACCTCCTTCAAGGCCATGCCATATGTCAGGAGCCTTCATCGGCCAACGAATCGCACCCAGCGGAATTGAGATTCAGTCTACAAGGCAGGACTTCCGCCTGCCGGTTTGCTTCTGCACTGCAAACAAGGACCTCGCCATCGACGACTGCCGGGTGCAGGTTTTCTCGCATATCTATCCGGGCACGTGGATCAAGGTATTTTTCTTCAGGTGCAAAGGCTTCACCAACAGAAAGCCGTTCAGCTGCTTGTACAGTGGTATGTTTATGACCAATTGTTTTAAGTTGAAGCTAACTAAACTACCTTAGTGCGATTGTTCGGTAACCAGGAGTTGCTTGGAGGAAGGCCACTGCCAGCCTCTGTTGGCGATGTTCCTCTGCAGAGGCGAACACTGAGTGAGTTTAGCCTCTGGCTCTCCAACCTGACACATTATGCTCAGCGACCTTTAGCAGACCGTCGTCACCAACCCTATTCCCGCTCTATGAGGCCTTCTGGCCGCAGAATTGCACGACGATGTATGTTGGAATCATCTGGAGCCAAACCTATAGCTAACATGTGGTTTACCAGATAGCGAGCCTGCCCAGGCTCAATCCGGATCTGCGATACCCGTTCGGCCCCGTTTGGCACAAACACCTGATGCCCTTCAATCTCGGGCACCAGCGGGGGCATCATCCAAGGCTACGGTGAGGGGTTCCAAACGCCCAGGCAAAGCCCGAATGCCACGCGCTCTTGATCCCTACTTTCCTAGAGCAGACAATCCTGAGCCGCTCACCACCAGCTATCTTGGTGCATACAACAGCATTGTCGGAGTTCCGACCAATGCCTTCTTCGCTTTCGCTACGCTCGACAGATATTGCGCCGATTGCAGCCATCACTTCGCAGGGGACGACAACCACGACAACCACCTGATACTGGGGAATTGCAATGGGCGTCATGAATCGGATGGTGAATCATCCAACAGCAGCTCTGCTGATGACGACAAAGCGGACGCTAAGGTAGTGGAGCTTTCCGTTCGCCCTACAGGCTTTGGTGAGCAACCCGCGAATGCCATTTAGTTGACACTGAAAATACCCTCAGATTAATCCACGGATCCTACCATCCTGACGAATCACCACCACCCACATTCCGTCCCAACCCACTGCTTTTGCCTCCTCCCATTTAGCCTTCCGATTTAATGATCCAGCCATCATCCTTTCCCCACCCCCCTTGTTATCCCCCCCCTGGACTTTATATCTTCGTACGCCCATACATTGGCCATCTGAATCCATTCATCTCAAACCGATACCCCATCAGATAAGCCGCCTGGCCAACTTAGATCCATTTACTTGTTTGCGTCTCTATGTTTAGCACCCATCCGTTCATTTTCAATTCCTCAACCCACTGCCGTCGTTCCTTTCCACCTACTAGAAATCTATGAAACCTTTAATAAACGTTGTCTGATGTGTTCTTGCTATAAAGCCTGATGTCGAACCAACTCCAACAAAGATCATGCCGGCTGGCCTGGTGCGAAGGGACTTTATGTTTTGCGCGCCCATGATGGTGGTTGGTTGCATTTTCTTTACCTCTTCGTGCTGCTGGTCTACGTTTGCTCAAGCTCAATTTGCTTGGTGCAATGGTTTGAAAGCATATAATATATTATTCTCGAAGCGCTATGGGGTTGGCTACTCAGTGCGAGGGGCAAAGTCAGAAATTTTTGACCACATGTCCAGCCCGTGCATCCACCTATTTGTCCGCTTCGCATCAAGCTGAGCGAATAGCTCAGGATCCTGCTTATTCAGTGCCTTATCTGACATAAAGCTGTTTGAGACCCATCTAAATAAACCGCCTGCTGCATACTGAGTGAGCGAAGCCCGGGACTCGCCCGGCTGTATGCAGACGTTCGAATGCTCCAGAATGGCCGAAGGGATAAGGATGGTTGAGCCAGATGGGAATTTGATTACGAGACCAAGGTCCCAGAGGATAAGGTGTGCACTTTTCTTCGGATTGAACGCACCTAGCGCAGTGATTGCGCACCATCCCCAGGCAAGGTTCGCAGAGTCTGTGTGAGGGAAGCAGGCAACTTGGTTGCCGAGGTTCAGTGTGATTGTGGGAAAGACGCTGCCTTTAAAGTTCTTCCTGAGGTTTGGATCTTCGGCGAAGAGTTTTCCCAGCTCGTCCTCGTAAAACTTGTGCACCTTCGGGGCAAACATCTGGAAGGCGCCTGAGGCTGGGTCAGGTTGTCAGTCAAAAACAGCATGCGGTTCACTCACGGTTGGCGAAGCCGGCTATGCGAACAATCGATGGTCGTTTAAGAAGGCGATCAAGGGCTCGTCGATTAGGTGGGGGGTGGTCGAGGTTTCCGGGAGCCTATGGGGTGTGAGCGAGGTGTATAGCGGTAACAATACGTGCGTACCCGCTGCCCACCCCCGAACGAAGCACCAACCCCCACAGCAGGAAAGTAGCCTCTGCGATGGTTCAGCTGCTCATCAGAGAATGACATCTCCGCCGCCTCCTTCATCATGGCATCAAAGGCATCGCTGGTGACCCCGGCCCAGTCCTCTTCGTCCTTCGGCTGCCCGGATAAAACTGCAACGACACGGCCGTCCTTGTCAACGAGGGGTTTGGGAGTTCTATGAGGGGCTGAGCATCCGCTTGCTGCATTAATGTAAAGCTCGTACCGCCCATCCCACAGAACCAGGGTGAGCCCCATCCCCAGAACATCTTCAAGGGTATATTTCGATTTGTCAACCTCCTTCGCCCCTCTGTAGCCGATCCATTCACTGGCTGAAGTTCGAGACTTTTTCGTATCGTGCGCTGTTTGAATGGGCTGCGACTCAGCACGGCGCTTGATGTTGATGGCTTTCAACGGAGTGCCGGCTGCCTCCATGTTTTTGATGCGCCGCGCAGCTTTTCGAGCTTTAGAGCCCTGCTTTTGGCGGAACTTCCTCTTGCTGACGGATGGGCCAGCGCGCTCGGCATTTGACATGTCCTCCTCGCTACTGCAGTAATCAGTGAGATCCGAGAGCGGCTCTAGTGCACCATGGCAGAGGCTTCGACCGTCCTCGTCATCGCCGTTACCAGCGTATTGCACTTCTGCGTCCTGCTGAAGTTTGATTGCGGTTTCGAGGAGGGGGGATGCATTAAATCCAGAATGTAACCAAACCGCGCTTTTGATGAAGGCGGCTGAGGTATAGTCTCCGCCCGATCGTGTCTAGGGGGCAGGTTAGCAATGTAGCCGCAGCTGAAGCGGTGGGCGCACCTTCATGACGTCTGCACGGCTGAAAAGTGCAACATTAGCATGGGAAATAGCGTCTATCATAGATTAAAAAAGCATAGAAAAAATTACCAGCCACTGTGTAGCACCGCGTAGTCCCAGGGTCGGGTCAGCGTTGGTGGTGAGCTGGGCGGCGCGCTGTGGTAGCAGCATGCCAGTTTAGAGGCGCGTAGTCCCAGGGTCGGGTCAGCATCGTCTCCGGCATGCTTCTTGCAGCAGAAGAAAGAAATCAAGGAAATACGAGGCGAAAAAATGCTCACAGATTGTTTTGCCCGGTGCGCGTCCGTGGGGGCTGACGCGGGTGTGTTGAAAGAACAAAAAAAACGCGCCACGTCACGCGCCATGTCACAGCACCTCTGGATACTCTTTACGTCACAACCCAGCCTCACTCCTTCGCGTGTCTTTCTGCGACCGAGATAAACATTCACACTGAAATGAGGTCTAACGTCCTCGCAAGACCTCCGATCGTGCTCGACCGCACCAAACACCCAGCACCCAAATCTTCTGCCCGCCTCTTCGACTTCATCTTCGCTTACTCGATCACCTCGTCCAACTTTACCCTCAGTTCCACAACCGATGGTTCTTCGGCATCTTCTGCCTTGTTTCGAGAAGAAACCGGAGGCTCAGCATTTGCGGTTCAACTCAAGAAGCTCTATCGTGTCATCAAGAATGTGGAAGCAAAGGCTTTGAAGCTGCATGGCCGGTAGGTTTCTCTAAGACGGGCAAATCACACCCAGCCTGACTCTGAGGCTGAAGAGCAGGAAAAATGGAGTAAATTTGTCGCAGAACACAAACCGTGCGTTCGCTTTTGCCCTCCGCTTGATTGATAATTTTATCGTCGGCAACCGTAGACTCGCCGAATCGATGCATAACCCACTGCAATTAACGTCAGCACCACCCCTTCCTGCCTCACTGCGCAACATTATCACTTCGTAAAGAGGTGCGTCTACTTTAATTTCCTATGAAAATTATGCGAGGTAACACCTTTTGGGTAAAGCATGACGACACTCCATCCATTTTCAACGTCGCGAGAGTCCGTCCTCCCCATATGGTCCGCTCAAGCTCAAGCACGCCGTCCACAGCCCGATCCTCACGTCTCGGATCCATCTGTTCTCTTACACGGCATGTTATTCACAAATATCGACATGTCGCCTCTTATGGCACTTTCACCATGTTTGCGCACACGCTTCGGAAGCCAACTCGCAAGGCTATTCCATTTGCATGAACCACGCTTAACCCATACAATACGGTGATCTTGACGTTCCTTGTGACCGTCTTAAAACATGCTCCCGTCCTTGCTGCAGTAGAACACGCCGTTCATGGGAGGATTTGGCCGCTTTTTGTACAACAATTCCTCGGAGCATAATTGGGCAAGCCGAGGGCGGTGTGCGATTGACGAGCGGTTGTTCGCCTCTTTCGGAAGGTTGGTGTCTTCGCAGTATGGAATGAGGTGGTCGTCGCGTCTATGAGCGCGGATTTTGGAAAGCCGGAGAGGAAAGGCACGCCGAGATGGAGGTTCTATGCAGCGATGGGCTTCAAGGTCCAGACAAGCAAAGGAAACTACCTCTCAACCTTGGTCGTGCGCAGCGAACAGGTTGAATTCTCGGACGCTTCCTGGGGGCGGAACATGGGCGATCTCATTCTGCGTGCCGCCGTGTGGCATGACGGCCATTGGGCCAACCGGTCTGCGATCTTGTCAGCAAATGTTGACGAGCGTGACACCACTGGTGCTGCCAAGGTTGTGCTGTTGAGCTTTGACCGAAACCGTGAGTTTCTTCAATATCTTCTCAAGCATGAACGCTCTGACCAACGGCTTGATTCTAGTCCGCCTTAAAGCTCGTGCGGGGCAGCTTGATGCAGCCGACGAGAAAGACATGGCGGAAATTTTCAAAGCCTAGTTCGCCCATGCATAGCTACGAGAAGACGATCCGCTTCCTACCAATTCTGCGATCTAGATATTATGTCTGAGCCACGTTTGTGGTGTTATTTGGCGGTTTTTACCTGGCATACTGAAGCTGCTGCGCCATCCGACTTCGTGCCGCATGTTCATGGCGACTTCACGGAGTATCCTCCCCGCCAATGGGCTCGCGTGTATGTGGAATTTGAACGTAGTTTATAAGTGGGACACTTCTCTTTTTTCCATCGTTCTTTCCTGATGCCTTTTTGCATTCATCCACTCCCGCCCATGGTTGTTTTGTACTGTCGTACACCCTTTCATTCTTTTTGAATTTCAAAATCTCCTCTACCTACTTTATACTTATTGGATCAATGATGAAGTGTACAGGGTCTGTTTGTACTGTCTTGTATTAGGAAGAAGGCCGGTGTAGAGATTCACGACGGAGCGTAACATTTAATAACCCTGTGATAACTGTGGCTTGAGGAGACGCGTGCGGGCACCATCTATTAAGTGAGGGGGGTGAGGGCCATCAGATAACCGCGATGGCGATGGATGTATATGAGTGCGACCAACAAATAATGCATTATGCCTGTAATTAGCTATCATATGCCCCCCTATAGTAGTTCGTATTGTATCCATTGACGTACTCTGGAGCGGGAGCGACTACGTCGGGTTCGCGATAGTATTTCATATTGCATCCATTGACGGGGGCTGGAGCGGGAGTGGCTACGGCAGGTGCGCGCTGCATTTCGAGAGGGTACAGCGTGCTAGGTGAGGCTTCCGCTTGCAGCAGCGGTTGTCGTTCCTCTGCGATCGCTGGATAGCTCGTCCAGTCGAAGAAATCCATCGCGTCGAGCCCACCGTCGTTATTTTGAGATACCTCAGTGTAGGGGGCCGATTGTAGAGAGGGATTGGCCGTTTGAGTGGCACCGATGGATGTCAAAGGCTGTACCTCCTTGTAGGATGAAAACTCGACCCCAAGTACGACCTTTCCACTCCCAAGACCCACCAAACTTTGGCCACCTTCTCCAACCTTACGCAGATTCTCGTGCGCCTTGGTAACGCGGTGCTCGGCTCGCTGCACATCCGTATCTGTGAGCTCCTTTGTGTAGTCCATGTTTCTCCTCTGAGGGTACTGCGTTTCATTTTGAGACTGAACAGTTTGACGTATTGCTGAAAGCCGACTTTCTTCGGCACGTAGGGACTCTGTCGCGGCAGCTAGAGACGCATTGGCGGCAGCAATCTTGGAGTCGTCGTTTCGCAGTGCTTTGAGCCGGCCGTCCTCTGAGAGTATGTGTGTTAGAGGGTGTAGAGTGAACAAAACCAGGAAGATCTTACGATTTCGCTTCAGGGATTTAACCGTTCGGAAGAAATCGTTTCTCGGGACATATCTCGGGCCAATCCCTTCCTGCTGTATCGTCCGAAGCACCCGATCCTTCTGGATATCAAACTCCCTTCCCCTCACAACGGCCCCAAGGAGGGTGCATCCTGTTCCTTCTCGATTGACGTCAGCATGTGCGGCCTCGGTGATGTTGGTGTTGGAGTCCCCGGCAAGCCATACATCCTTTGGTATAAAGCTTTGCTCCCAGCACAATGCAGGGATTGCAAAGCCGTTTCGAATCTTGTCATTGATCCAGTCTAAACGTAATGTGAGCGCCTATATCACATATTTGGATGGAAGCCCACCGGAGCCGACCTTCCCGCCCTCTCTACGAATGAGTTCAATGGTGCCAGCCATGTCGTCATGCGTCACACATATCAGACTGCGCATGTGAGCCTTGACGCTTTCATTCACTTTGCTCGTCTTGATGTTCCGCTTAGCATGAACGGTACACAGCCGAAAAAGTCGACGAAGGTGGTCGTGACCAGAAAGGGATGGGAGGGATCGTAGTGGCTCGTGGAGGTCTTGTTTTGCACCATGTTTGCCGGCGATATCGCAAAGATAGAGGCCGATTCCTACCCACATATGTTATTTCAGAATTATGTCAAGAGAAAAGGAACCCAACCGTTTGCTTGTCCAAGGTGTTGATCCGCCGTCCATTGAAGTATTCCGACCATTTCTTCGGGCGAACTGGAGTCTAGATGACGCCATTTCAGGCGGGACCCGGTGTCCTGTTCGACAACGTCATCTATGGCATGGAAAAGCCTTCTGTGTGCCTCTGCGGTCTGACGACTCACAAACGCACGACAGAATGTAGTCGCTTGAATTTCGACAGAGCGTAAGTATTGTCAACTTTTTGGAAATTGTCCGAAAACGCACCAACGTAGTTCTGGCGATCCCATCCAACAAGTTCAAATTCGAGGTACCCCGCAGCACGTTTGAATGCAATATCACTTTGAATGAATTGTGCAGAGAGTAGTCGCTGGCTGTTTGACGGCGTCATGCAGACTACAAGTCGGAGTGGCTTAGAGCCTCCATCTTCTTCATCTGGGGCTTCGGTTTCTGTAACAATTCGGATGTATTGATCCTCGGGTTTGAGCTCCTTTTCTTCTCGAAGCTTCAGATCCAATAGACCTTGATTGATATCAGAGGTATGAGCATGAAGCAAGGCAAAAATTCCCGCACCTTTCCAATCCGTTCCAAGCGGGAAATGGCAGTCCTTCATTCGATCCACATATACTCGGAGATGATCTTTATTTGCAAGGGAAACGTGGAGATCAGCTAGCGTTGGGCTTGGTAGGTGTGGGAGAAGCTGCTTCAATTTTGCTCGAACGACTGCGTGCCTCATGAAGCGGCGAGGGGTAGCATCTGCGAGATCAAGGCCGATTGCTTCAAGAAGCTGTAGAATGATGTTCTCTACAACAGGTGGTGTTTTTGTCGGAAGTGGGATGGGGTGGCAATGGGTACCTGAGGCAATAATGGCTATACGGGGGCAGAGAACAAGGTTGTTTGGAGTGAAGATTTGAAACCGAGCCGTGCATTTCATCTTCACCATTTTTCCGCGTACAATGTCCCCCGGCCTATCGTCACGACGGTGCTGACATGCTGTATTGTCCGGTGAGATATTTCGCTCAAGCACTGGTTTCCATACGCACGACAATAGGCCATTGCAGAGTTTGAATTTGCAACCGTCCGGCATGGTGTGCGAGGCCCCCATCCCATGCTCTGAGCCTCACCCTCAATTCTGTCAAGTTCGCTCTCGTTCCCCTCAAATAAAGCCTCCAAGTATCCAACGTCGACCTCTTGAACGCGGGTGTACTCGATTTTGTGAAGTTTGTTAGTACTGCTGTAATGCTCACACCTTGGGATGGCTTAGTACACAAAGCCATCGCGGTATTGAACGGGGGAACTTGCCGAACATGTGGGCGACCTCGAAAATCCCTATCAAACACCAGTTGGCCTTGACACTGGTGGGGTAGGGGCTGGCCTCGCCGAGCTAATTGCTGAGTTTCCGCCCAACTATCCCATGCCTCCCTCTCCGATTCGGACATTTCTGTGGGTTCGTCAATTTGGCAGCCGCATCGTGATTGTTCTAGAGCAGCCTTTAGTGCAATAGTCTTTCGAAAGAGCTGCTGTTGAGCTGTATGCGCGCTGACGTTGTGTGCATCCTCAGTCAGGCGTTCTTGAAGGTCTTTTCGACTTGCACTCATGTGGGGTTTTGACCGGGAGGCCATATCGGAGTGCTCGCAAATTCTGACACCTTGGCCTGTGGTTCGAATGCATAAAAAGATATTATACAGCCCTAGCTGCCTGACTTACAAGTGGCGTGCTCCGAATTGCATAGCACCGGAGTGCCGAACACGTCTCGAAGTAGATCACATGTAACATCATAATGCGCCCCCTTTGGCGGCCCCAGACCATAGCTCAAGTTCATCCGCGGGTGCATTGAGTCTGCGGCTTTTGGGTCAACCGCAAAGACATGACCAATGTGGCCAGTCGCCGAGCTTATTGGGTATTCAACGTGGCTTCCTCTTGGGTGGTAGTAGACGCATTCTAACTTCGTCAAGCGAGTGCTTCGATCGCCGAATATTATGGATGGTTCTCCGTGCTTGTAGGATATGAATGGAGGGGCTGGCGTGGTTGTCGATGCAGTGGGTGCGGAGGGAGAATTCACAGGCGGGGAAAGGATGGAGTCTAACGATACAGCAAGTTGAAAAATCGTTTCTTGCAATTGAATAGATAGGCTGGGAGGGTTCTGGAGGGAGTTGAACGTCTGGATCAATGCTGCGAGCTCAACAAGCTTGGACTTGTCGCCATTTGGGCTGAGAGCAACGTCCATTGGCATGCTACAGACAGACAAAGCGGGTTCGATATAATTTGGAGGGAGCTACGGCTCCATCCTCAAGTCCATCCCCCCCCTCAGACCCTCCATTCTTCGGCTGCAGGCTGCAGGCTGCACATGAAAAATTGTAAAGTCAACTAGTGAATTGTTGACGCACAAAATTCGCAGCTATCTCTGATCGCCGCAGTCATGTCGTACAGCGCTCACGCAACGATAATGCATCCAGAGACGTGCACAGTGTTCATTCGCGGCGATGTCCATCGGCTGGACAGAGTATATTGCGCAACATTTCTCAAAAATCATGGTGAAGCCAAGACTCACTATATCTGAGATGCCTAGGAATGTTGCTGCGGTTAGGAGCGGCATTTCCACACAGCCATATGGTCCCGAACGACGTGCAGGATGTTCATTGGCGAGAGCGTTGGTCGGCCGAATGCTAGATAATTCAGTAAAAAAAGGCAGAAATAAGCGACAATTTGATCACTGCGAAACGTGTTGCGGTCGGAATGGAGCGGTATCCTGGACCTGGCTTGGAAATATCGCCAGATAAGCGAGATTTGGGGTCCTCAGTGGCAGAGATGAGCTCGTTGAGACGCCGGAGTGCGTCACCGTAGGTCCCAGTCGACGCGTTGTTGACGTGGAGGATGGAGACGTTACATACGCGTTTATTTGGTTCTAATGTTGTCCCATCAAGGGACGCCACGTGGGTTGCTAAGCGAGATGTACCCATCGACTGTACACTCATTTCCGTTCTTCTTCTATTTGCTGGTGATATTCACGAATAAGTGATCGTGACAGACGAGTTGGAAAGCGTGTGTTTTACCTGGAGGATCAAGATTAAAAAGCCGACGCATCCACGGCGGATGGCTCTCTTCATACAACCCAAGCCAATACAACCTGTAAAAGACACCCGTTTACCTTTTAAACCGGTTATGGCGAGCAAGAATAAAAGCGAACATACGAGGTTGCGCAAACAACACCCAACACCAAATCCAGAGACGTCACGACTGCTGATCCTGACTGGCTATTGTTTCGATACATGAAGACGGCTTTCGGGATTCCGAAACATGACGTGAGCGTAAGGACAAGGGCGCGGTAGCCAGTGATCTTTGGATGCTTCAAAGATCGCGGAAAGTCCGTGTCTTGTGTTTCCCGTGAACGGCGAGTAGCGCGATGTTCAGATTCCTCAGCATCGGAATCAAAATCATCCACAGCCAATGGATGCGCTTCAACATCTCGAGACCGTCGAACCATGCTGTGCCCTTCTCGAGATGAAAGGATTCAAAAGGCGAGGAAAAGTCTTGGCATTCTGGAAACATCGTCCCTGGTGGTTAAGGAAAAGGCGCTAGAGCTGTCAGATCGAAATGAGATCTTGCATTAGGGTCCTTCTCCTTCAGACGGCGTCTTGGCCTCCAGAGGAAAGTAACACACATATGACAGAAATGGAGGGATTAGTTGATCGGTAGTATTCGATTAGGTTCAAATAACATAAATATGTCAAATTTGGCGTGACAGGCACAGCATTCTACCTCGGCGGGTCCGGCATCATGTCACAGGCACAAATCCCCCGAAGACCTGTCAAAGCCACGTGATCACGCATTTACTGAGGTTATTCGACGAAAGTGTGGCTACGCGTTTTGGAACAGGCGACTCCAGGCCGATCTCACAATAGTTAATTAGTGTGTAGCCTGGTGAGGGTACTAAAGCCATTAAATTCGTCAGAAAAGGGTCTAGATCGAGGGAGCAAGATCAACTCGCTTCCCAAAACGGCAGTTGTTGCCACATTGCGCCGCCTACCGTTCTATGGAGCGAATCACGCCGCGTGTCCGAAATAAAAATTATTTCATGACTTTAAATGCATATACCATGCATTTTAAATTCGCGGAGCATTTTGAATCAAATTTATCCGCCTTGAACTAGCGGAAAGGGGGTTATATGCAGATTTATAGCATGTTTGGGTGTGTGGAGACGCTTTATTACGAGTCAAGGCCTTTTAAAATATTCTACAGGTACCAAGAACAAATATACTTGCGTTTCAAACTCAGGGTATTTTTTACGAGGGAATTGGCACCGAATCCGCGAGGAATTGTCTAACTTTCACAGAGTTTGGTTTTATTTACATGTGGCTGAGCAGAGGCGCCACACAAAATGTCCTCACGTGGAAGTACTCTGGTGCTTGGGGGACATTTACTATATTGGGGTACTTTGACATTTCGACCTTGTTACATAAATTCAAACCTTATCGAATACTACCCATCAACTATACACTCACAGAAATGTTTACGACGACGTCGGGGAAGGAAGCGAGAATCAGCTCTGCGGTGTCCCGGGTCTCCACCACCCCCGGTATTAGCCAACATATCACCTGAAAAAAACCCCATTGGAAAAGCGGTTCGAACCTCTGCCTGCCCATATTGAGGCGGGGAATGTGACCGACCCCGAGAAGAAGGTTGTTGCGATGTGTTCGTCGAGAATGTCAGCGAAGAAGTTGTCCACTCACCCCATGAATGGAATCTTCAAGGGTCTTGAAAATGAAGTGCGATCGACTCTCAAATTACCCAACAAAGTAAAGAATGATCAATATCTGTTACCACATAGTTTCTATGGTTCATGCACTTCAAAGACATTGCTTGCCAATGCAATTGACCAAAGCTGCAGTGGAATTAGTCATGAAGTCATGCAAGGCCTAATTAATCTTGGTCATCGCGACAAGGAAAGATGTACTTAAGTATGTACAAAATGGGAAAGCAAACGATATAGTAAATTCCAAATACAACCACGAAAGGAAGGATGAGCATGGCTGCCATAAAACCCAGGACGTTTACGCAAATCATAAATACTGAGCGGAAATCGGGAATCCGTGCCGAAGACTCAATCAAGGCCGCAAAGGCGAACATAACGAGAAAAGCAATACCGACAAGGGCTGTCCGTAATGTTAGACTACCAACAAGTCATGAAAGCAACGAACATACCTGATAAAATACAAACCCACTCAGGCGGACCCGCAATGTGCCTGAAGTACCCCTTGGTGAAAAACCACGCCATGATGCCGGACAACATCTTTGGTATAGACCTAGCCAAAACAGCCTGTCCCGTACCCACGTAGAAACATCAGTCCGAAAACTGGGAGCATTGTTGAAATGGAACATACACACTAGCCCAGAACACCCCGAGAATCAGATCCATCGAGGTCGCTTCGACCGACTTGCCTTGTGACGAAAGGACAGCTTTTGAGACACCAAAGCTCGCCGTGACGGTGATAACGAGGATGTGGTATCCCGTGAGTTTAGGGTGGTGCCATTCCTCCTTTCGACGTGCTGTCACAGGTATTTAGGAATGAGGAAGTGAATATTTCAAATGCATGAGTTAATAGTTGGAGTACCTCTATTGCCCTTGGCGAAAACCCAGCGTAGCCAAGGCGGATGGTTCTTTTCATACCACCCCAACCAAAATAACGTAATTCGTCATACAACTCAAATACATCCTTGGTAATGCAGTGGAATAAACGAACCTACCCTACGATGCAAACGACTCCAAATGCCCAATCTAACATATTCGGGGTAGCGTTCTGGCCTTTGTACATCAAGGCCGCTTTCCAGGTTCCAAAAACGGTCGTGAGGATTAAAACGATGATCCGGTAGCCTGTCAACCGGGGGTGGTGCCAATCTTCCATCACCCCTCGTGCGGCTGATGTTCATATCCAGAATGAGTAAGAATTGGGGATGTTGAACGAGCAAAAGAATTTGTTTAGATTATCGTCGCTGAAAAGCCAGCGGAGCTTCCGTGGATGGCTCTCTTCATATAAACCAAGCCAATACAACCTCCAAAGGGCGCTAATTCGCTTCAATGCCGGTCCATTGCCGGACATTGTGAGCTAAAAGAGAATAGAACATACGAAGTAGCGCACACGACACCAAACACCAAATCCAACGATGTGACCTGCACTGACCCAGAACGATCTCGGTACATCAACACGGCTTTCGGGATTCCAAAACTGGCTGTGAGGGTAAGAACGAGAGCACGATAGCCAGTGAGCTTAGGATGCTTTGATGGTATTGTATCCTCCAGATCCTCGCGAGAATGACGAGGAAGATCGTTTTCAGACTCGGAATCTGAGTCCAAGGTATCCTCAACTAGAGGATGTGTGTCGAGGTCTTCTGATCTTCGATCCATACTGCAACTAACTGTTGAGCCAACGCGTCGCTGGGGTGCTGAAGGAAAGGTTGAGATACCGTAAATCTGACTAGCAATTGTTCCTGGTGGTTACAGGATAGGCGCTAGACCTATTCCAAAAGAGACATCATTCAGTTTCATTCTTCCTGAGCTTGTGCCCAAGTTGTGGTGAGGAACGAAAGGCAGCAGGCACTGTGAAGCACGGTTGAAGCAGTTCTGCAATCGCAAGGTTCAGTATCACGATGGCGGCGTCGACTCAGAACTTACGTGATTGTCAAAAGCACGGGGTGTCGGAGGTCCCAACTTCTTCTATGACCTCGACAGTGAGTCCGGCCGCTGACTTCAATATTGGCGTTTGTGGACCGTAAAATGGGCGAAAATAACACATCGTAACAGAGAAACACAGTTGTAAAACTGCAAGTACTATGGGATATCATCGGCCAGTAGTTCACCCCAAAGACATCGGGGCAGACCGCAAGAGGCATCAACAATGAATGGATCACAAGGTGCAACGCGCTAACTATTTGCGCTTTCGATTTCTCACACGCATCGATATGTCAGGATTTAATCATGTTATGTAGAATTAATTGGGGTAGGAGTTATCCGAATAGCCAAATCGCTCATGCAAAGGTAAACATCCACATATTTTTGTCGTTACGCCGATTGAGAGCAGATTATTCATTAATCAAAAATCCGGTTTTCGCGTCACACATTGTGTTTCAGGCCGCGTATGAAAGGTGAACTGTGCAACCATTATTGCGGCAACTCGATTTACAATGGCTTGGACTCTTCTTTGCAATAAACCTTGGCGGAGACGGGGAACGGACGAATAACACACGACGATGAAGATGGCAGCGCACTGTGCCATTTGCTTGTCAAATATGTCCAAAAACTCGTAGAGCCAAATACAGGAGGCATGCCCAGACCAGAGTTAATAACGTAGCAATCGCCCAAACGACAATTTCAAATAGTACGAAGAAGAATAGGCAAAGGGCAAGCATCACTGCACATGATTTCAGTGTTATGATCAGTCACAGCAGTCGCGTGAACTTACATAGCACAGAACAGATCATTCCGCAGATCCAAGCACATACAAACAGCACCATCATGAGTTCCGAGAAGTATCCTTTCTCAAAAAGCCACGGGCATGATGCCGAATGGCGAACTTGATACAATCCAAGCCAAAACAGCCTATAGCATCGAAAAAATCAGCCCCTGAATTCAGGATATCTCACAAAAATAACGAACATAGAACTCCAGAACACCCCTAGAGCCAAATCGACCCAGGTAGCCTCGATAGATTTACCATCAACCGCGAGGATACTTTTTGAGATACCAAAGCTGGCTGTGACGGTGATGACGAGCATGCGGTATCCCGTGAGTTTAGGATGGTGCCATTGCTCCCTTCGACGTGCTAGTACAGGTACGTAGGAATGCGAAATTAAAAATTCACGATAATGAAATGAATCGTTGAAGTACCTCTATGTTTCTCCGCGAAAATCCAGCGTAGCCATGGAGGATGATTCTTCTCATACCATCCCAACCAAAATAACCTACAACAAATGTGATAACCGGTAATCCGGTGGAATAAATGAACGCACCCGATGATGCAAACAACCCCAAATCCCCAATCTAACATATTCGGAACGAAATTCAGGCCTTTATACATTAAGGCGGCTTTCCAGACCCCGAAAACGGTCGTGAGGAAGAGAACGATAATCCGGTAGCCTGTAAGTTGGGGGTGATGCCATTCTTCTCTGTCCCTTCGAACCGCTGGTGTCGATGATCCAGAATACGAATGGATTATCGTAGAAGACTCAGAGATGTAGAATTTCGTGTACCTAGTATATTCGAGTTGAATAGCCAACGCCCCATCCATGGCGGATGGCTCTCTTCATACAGCCCAAGCCAATACAGCCTGTTCCGTCAAGAGAGGTGAAGTTAGGTAGACAATCATATGTCAAGCAGCGACGTGCACGTGGGAATCGAAACGAACATACGCGGTGAAGAGATGGGAAGTCTCCTGAAGGCAGGTGCGACTGAGAGTCAGCACCGAGTTCGTCACTGGGGACGATAGTGTCTATAAAAGGGGAGGGGATGATGACCAGGAGAGGTGAGGAGTATAGGTTGGTAGATATGAGACAATGAAATGAGCACGTAGCGACGAGTGACAAAAGCGCGATGAAAGAGAACGAGAGCGCAACGTGGAAACGCGAGAGCGCAACAAGATCGCGAGAGCGCGACGATGACACGCAAAAGCGCGATAGAGATAGTGAGAGCGTGATGAGAGACAACGAGCGCGTAGCGAAGGAAGGACGAGGGTACGATGAGAGAAGGGACAACAGCTAGCGGAACACTTGTTCTTCTGCAGCGCAGTGAGATGATGGGGGGAAAGTGCCAAAAGCGTCTATTGGAAAGTGGGAGTCAAGCTTAAGTAGGCTACAACACGTCTAACTACTTCTATTTTGTGTCTGATGATGCCTCGCAACTCCAGCCAATGGCAAGCCGCCGTCTCTAATGCAGGGCGCCATGTTGCGGTCGAGCGTCTCGATGCGGCTTGATAGCGTGGCGACGTCGGGTATAGGCGCGCATTGGGACAAAGGGCGCTGACGGGTACGCGGGTATGAGTCGGGCCGCGCGTCGTGAGGGCGATAAGGTCGGTTGGGGTCGTGAAGTGTGTGTGAGAGGTGTGGTGGGTTGAGCGATGGTATGTAATGAGGTGTGCGATGCGCGAGTTAGTGTTGCGCATTGTCGTGCATGCGCGTCTGCATCGCGCTCAATGGTCGGCGTCGCGACCTTACGTAATAGGTTCGCGACCTTGTTCGTCGTGATGGTGGGATGTTGTGGACGAGATCGGGACGCAGTAAGAGCTCCAGCTCTACAGCGGAAACACAGAGAACACTGAACACCAAATCCAATGAAGTCACAACTCCTGAACCAGACCGGCTGATGTTTTTGTACATCAAAATAGCTTTGGGAATTCCGAAGGCAGATGTGAGCGTCAGAATGAGAGCTCGATAGCCAGTAAGCTTGGGATGTTTGAATGTCAGCTCATAGTTCCCAGATTCTGCGGCTTGGCGAGGAAGATTGTCATGAGAATCGTAGTCAGAATCAGCGGTCAATGGATGCGATTCGAGATCCTCTGGCGTTCGAGCCATATGGAGGCTGTCCAGAGATAGGACGTGTCGACGAGGCGAAAAGAAAGGATGGTTGTGCTGTAAAAGTCATCTGTTCCTGGTGGTTAAGGAATAAGCGCCGAAACAGCCAAAGTCAACCGTGAACAAGTTAGATTACGTAAGAGTGTTTTGCCTGCGCCATGATTAGGGTGGCGGGCAAAACTTCGCCACTTCGCCCTCGCCATTGGCGAAATGGCGATCGCCGGCGAGGCTGGCGAAACGCCATTAGCCGAGGCCTAAAAAAGAAATTTTTGGTGAAAATGTCGACCATTGCTTGAAAATTCGGTGTTGGACGGAGTTTTTTTATTATTGCGTATACACCTTTGGCTTTCTTGATGCAACAGAGCTTCGGTTTCGTCGGAATTTCAGACACTAGCACTGATATTCCTGCTTCCAATGTGCTCACCATGTCTCCGAAACCGGGCGAGGAGCCATTAAATTGATGTATGACTTCCGTCGACTGCCGTGGGGTATAAGCTGAGCTCTTGTTCGTCAGGAGATGATGGTTGGCGAAACTACAACAATTTCGCCAAGCTTATAATGACTTAAAAAATGCTCAAAACGTTTAAAAACAGTTTCGCCCAATTTCGCCAACGGTTTCGCCCGCCATTTCGCCCGGCGATTGGCGAAATTGAATTTTTTAGTTTTGCCCACAGCCCTAGCCATGATGTACATGTAACCAGGCAACATTCCATCACATTCTAATGCTTATCCTTGTGAAGTCCAATCTTGACTGTACAGCATGTCGAGTTGTTGTTGCCAATTTTTTTCAAGATCATGCATCAGGTGGAAATCCTCAAATTCAACGATAACTTATTTTTTTCATTCAACACCATTTTTCAGGTTAATTTTTGCTTCGAACTTGAATACACCCTGATATTTCAAGAAATGGCCACCTCAACGTCCAGCTTTTTCTCTCAGAAACTTAACACTAGACTACACATATTCGTCCTCAAAGTCACGCTACGGGTGTTGACACTTTTCCTTCAGCCGCTCTCTGATCAATGATGATGAAGCCGATCCTTCAAGTGCGTCACTCTTGACTGAATCCTACAGACATGCTCTTACGCTCACCCTTACATCCATATCCTTTACAAATTGAGACGTTCACCGGACCTGTGTTTCAACCCTCGAGGACCGTATCCGCTCAAAAACGGCGAATGAAAATTCTGAGCTCAATAACACCCGAAGTCTGTAGCTTCCGGGCGTACCACCCGGCACACGCCCGAAAGAAAATCTCCGTACGGACGGACGGTACTCCACGTAACCGCACAAGTGAGCATATCGTAGCAGGTCGTCGCCTTTACATCACTGCATACAGTCCATCAACATTTCAACCTTCCCCAACATGTTCAATTTAACACCACCGATCGCATCGCAGAACGATATAATGATTTCCAACAAACCTGACTCGTGCCCCGAGTAACAAATCAACACGTGGCTAACCGATGCAAATTCAATAGACAATGATGTTCGCGAAATAATTTCGTCTTGCGACGGCGACATGCTTGTCTGTTAGTGTTAGAATATCTCTCGTCGCCGGATCAGTTGGTAACATGCAGCAATTTATTTTTCAGTAGCAGCTAGAATTCGAAAGCGTACAATCTCTTTTACAATCTCAACAGCCGTTTCTGCCCAATTGTCCGTGGCGATCAGATCCGTGGCCATTCCATTTCGTCACGCGACGTGTGCGTCTTTTCCTTCAAGGTTATTCAGCTCGATACGAAGGACCCATACAAAATCTCACTCACTTGGTGGTGCAAGCATTCACGGAGTCGGGGCGAGAAGCGCTACAGTTGCACACATTGCAGAGCACCTGCATTGCTCATTTCATTGGCAAACGAATAGACGGTACCATTCGCGTACTCACGTTCCCAAGGCGGCGTTGCATGCTAAAATCGTAGCAGGTGCAGCGGCCGCGGCTACGACAGTACCGAACTGGAATCCAGCGGCCGCGTAACATGCCACGGCTACGGTGTTACAACCTACACCATGAGCATTACATGGTCATATAACATCGGTATTGGCGTTACGGAAAGAAGGGGAAAGGTTAGGTGGCGTATCAGCAACTGATCGATGGGCGATTCGGGACAAACAACGGTACCAGTTTGACATATGCCATACGCGATTGGGCCGCCAAGGACGCCAGGAGCAATGGCAAGAGCGATTGCAGAGGACAGGAGAGAGGAAAAACGCATGCTGTACAGTTGCAAAAGCTCTGGGGTGATGGGAGTGGGTGATAAGAGGGTTGGACCAGCCGTTTCGGTTCATCTCGGTTATATGGCGCTGCGCACGGGCCAGGTGTCTTCGATTTGACGCCTTCACGACATCTACGGAAGTTCAACTACCAAAAGAAGCAATGCGTGCTTTGTTAATAAGCAGCGTGACCCTGATAAGCGTTAAAATGATCTAAAAATACAATCAATGCGATACAGCAAGACATAAACCTCCACAGCCGATGTTTGAGTTGTTTCGCTGACTATCATGGATTAAGGTTTTATTTCTGCGGTCCAACAAAGCCGTTTTGCTCTTCATCTCAACGACCCGCGTTCAGGGACGTCACCAACGCTTTCGCCATTGTGCGTCAAACATTATCAACTATGGAACACATTGCTCATGCCTAGCACGCGAATCCACTTGCAGCAGTAGTCCACAAACTTCGATTCGACAGTTTATTTGCTATTATAGACGATCTATTTGAAAATGTCGACATACGATCTGACAAATCGAAGTGGTTCGTAGGCGTTTGAAACTAGTGACAAGAAATTCGTCCTGCGTTCCATACAGTATGCGAACTAATCTTGAAACAAATCCTTCATTCTACTGTCGATTGCGAATTTCGGAGAAAGCCGGTAGCAAAGCCGCCGCGCGACGTCATTAGTTCGCGCCATTTCCGGACCAAACTCAAATTCCAACCCACACAGGTTCATTACGTTCACGTTTTACCGCTTAGTTCTAATTAGTGAAGAATATTCGCTGTGACGCCTCTGCGTCTATAGATATATATATCTCATATCCACAAGGGGGATGGATTGTGTCGATTCAATGAGGTACAACTTCTTATCCAGGTGAAATCAATTGATAACAGGATTGGATTGGCAAAGTAAGTCGAAGTTATCCTCTCACATTGTAATACCGCATTAGAAGTTGAATATGTGGACATTCGCAGCAATCAAGCATTTGAATAACCCCTCCAAATGTCTCCTACACGAGCTGGGCAAGTGCATTTGTGAAGGCATCGTCGTTCACCATAGCAAATGGTTACAGACATTGTGGAAACACAACGGGTAGTACGGACTGTCGCAGATATACAATGCAACTCCTCTATATTTCAGAATTTCGTCGAGTGGAGATCAATGGTATGATCGAGAAGGACGCACCGTCATGCAAATGTAACAATCCACATATTTTTGTCACTGCTTGATTCGTCGGCGAGAGTGACCTAGCCAGTAATACTATTGATCTTAGTTGATGAAGTCAAGGGACCGTTTCACTCACAGGAGTGTCCAATGCACCATCATCAAGCGACCAGCAAAAATATCCTTCAAGAGGCGAAATCCTTTATTTGCACCATAGTTAGGGGCGAAGACAGAAACGGGTGAAACGGAGGGTTTCAATTATGACCTACATATATTTCCCTCTACTCCGTGATTCTTTGATATACCATTGCTTTCTGCGCTCCTTCGCCTCGACAACGTCTCCTTTCATTGGACGCATTCGACAGTTCGCATATAATCCAAAGCTTTGGTTCATGATCGAATAGGTATTGTTATTTAATGGCGTGATTTCCCACTGCAGAAGGCGGCGTTCGCGTAGCCAGTCAATTTCAATCTTCTGTGCATAATCATTGACAGAACTGCTCACGATCTCTCCAGATGATTTATCGAGGAGTCCTGATATCAGCTCCGCCCCGTCGTCGTCACTTCTGATTACGGCGAGATTCTGGAATCTGGCATTCGTGATGTAGTAGTTACCGCTGATGATAGATCCTACTGCTGTACGAGATGCTAAACGAGGACGAGCATATTTAAGGAGCGTTCGACGAAGATAATGGTATAATTCCCCACCATTATTGGTTAGCTCACTTTCATATTTCGTCTTGAGAGCTTCGAGTTCCTTCCGTACATCATCCAGTTTTATGGTGAGCGACATCTTCTCCTGCTGGTGGGCACGTTTAAGGCGATTGGATGCAGCACGCTCATGTGAAAGCAATATCTTGGCATCCCCTCCAACACAATCGAGTTCGTTTTGCAGTGATCGAAAATTACGTTTAAGTTGTTCATTCTCTTGCTCCAGCACAGTCTTCATGTCGTATCAATGAATCTGGTTTCATTAAAGATAACGAGAAGGCAATTGGTATAAACATTTGCGGGATGGGAAGTAGACTGACATGCGTTGCAACATAGGCTTCGCAGGGAAATACTTACTATCTGGAGATATCGGTCGCTGTCAAATCGGCGGCTTGCCTACAAAGAGTGAAAGACATACTCGCTGATCACAGTGATTTCGGTGACGAGCCAATGAAATTCAGAACGCCAGCACGAATGCGATGGGGTAATATACGTACACGCTACATCAGTGCAATGAATACCTAGTAAACGAATGTAAGAATTTCGCTCAGAGTTGGTCAAAATATTTACGCACCACGATCTGAAATACTATTCGGTTGGATTACAACAACCAGTACGGCATGGAGGCATACCACTTATTTGGGAATGGGTGAGCCTCACAGGATCATTGATGAACAAAAGGCGCACGAATGATGATGCAGATTGCAGTTCCATATTTCAGGCGTTTTAGACATTGAATGCTCCATAACGAGAAATACATACAAGCTAGATAACAAACGAAGTTGTGGTTAACTCAGGCCCTTGCCGCCGTGGCACAAGAATGGGCATAC
Source organism: Rickenella mellea (assembly GCA_004355085.1). Lineage (NCBI taxonomy): Eukaryota > Fungi > Basidiomycota > Agaricomycetes > Hymenochaetales > Rickenellaceae > Rickenella > Rickenella mellea. The sequence goes on from ML170199.1 coordinate 51,530, forward strand.
CAACTGCGGAAAAAAATTATCAGAGTGGATCAAAATTACAATGGATTATTTGCAAAAAAAGGAACTGACCTGGAAGTTTGAACTTAAAGCCGCCCGAGTTGAATATTCGAACACCTCCCGAACACCTTCAATTGTCCTGCGGAGCATTCGCAGTAGTACCTCGCCCTGATCTCCTTGGATACAGCCACGCCCTGTACCTCCGTTTCCTGTAAGTGATCTGAGAAGAAAGAGAACACATTGCACCTCTTCCACAGTAACTGGTCGCTGTGATGTTTTTAGTAACTGCTCAATGGTTTTAGCATCGTTCCTGAGATCTCTTTTGCATCCGACAAGAATCAGAGGACAGCCAGAGAGATAATTGTTGATTTCCGAAATCCACTGATGAAGGTAAGTGGCAACTCTATGTTGGTGGGCTGGAAACCGACCTTCTCTTGAACCGTTGCGAGAGAATCAGGAGAGTCAATCGCGAAGCAGATGAGGATGACGTGAGGATCCACATAGGACAGGGGCCTCAAGTGGTCGTAGTCATCTTGGCCGGATGTGTCCCATAGTCCCACCTCGCACCGAGTCCCATCGACCTCGACCTCGGCTTTATAGTTCTCGAACACCGTTGGCACGTAAACCTAACGTACGACTCGGTGTCAATACTTCTGTAACCACAAATTCTAAATGATCTGACCTCTGGGAAAATCCCTTTCGAAAACGCGACCAACAGAGAGGTCTGAAGTGATTCTCAGTCAGTCGTTGATTATCATCGTGCCAATCAATTACTTTGCCGCAAGCAGCACCACCAACGATGACGAACTTGAGGTTAACAGGAGTCCCGGACATGTTAACCTGCGTGCTGTAGCTTAGTGGATGAGTATCGATGAGTACCACCGGTGGTAGCTTCACCTCGGAGAAGCTGAAGCGCTGAAGAATACTTCAACATCATTACCAAGAGGACCTCCGACACCCGCTGATCAATGATCAAATACAGAAGTTACGTAACCACAGACCCTCGTCACCACGACCACCACGAGCCAACATATTTTTTAAACACTCCTGCGGGCTATCTGGCATTCCGCCATCTCCCAATGAAATGTAGACACAAGACCACAAGACAGTGAAGGAATATTACGGAAGGTCTCATTTCCACAAGACACTGGTTTGCAATTGACAGGTTCGGCGCTTATTTCGTCATTTCCAGGAACAACTTGGATTTACTGTCAGGTCGCTGCAAACTTCTCTTCCGCACCACATCCACGCGTCTTTTCACAAGGAAGGTTGCGGTATGACGCGAAGGTCTGAGGATGTTGAGGTACGACCTCTGGCTGTCGACACCTTCCAATATGTTTCGGATTCGGAACAACATCGTCCTCGTCATGCGCGAGAAGGTTGGGACTGGGTAATGTCATCGAAACATCCCAAGCTCACTTATTATAGGGCTCTGGTTCTGACGCTTACGTCTTCTTTCGGGATCTGCAAAGCCACCTCGATTTACAGGGCCAAGGCTCAGTCCCGTTCAGCGGCCATTTCTTCTCTGGATTTGGTTTTCGGTGTTGTCTGCGCCACCACGTACGTTCGATGGAACTTCTAACAGCGTACCACAAACTTTTATAACAATCTGTGTTCACCAGGTTGCATTGGCTTGGTTTGTACGAAGCCAGTCATCCACCATGGATGCAGCGTTGGCTATTCAACTCGCATCCGTTTGGTACGTCAAAATTCTACCTCTCTCACTCTCCATCAATATTCGCCCCTCACGTGGACCACCCATTCCAGAGATTCGACAGGATAGAGAGGAATGGCATCACCCCCGATTCACAGGCTACCGGATCATCATTCACTTCCTTACCGCGGTTTTCGGCATTTGGAAAGCCGCTTTGACGTATGGTGGCCAGAACATCGCAACGAATATGACGGATTGGGCATTTGGGGTCACTTGCGTCATTGTGTGGGTTCGCGTATTCCACTAATACCAAGGATTCGTCTGAAATGCGCTGTGGGTGGCGGGCAGGCTATTTTGGTTAGGATGGTATGAAAAGAACCATCCGCCATGCCTACGCTGGATTTTTGCGGAGAACAACGGAGGTGATCCAACATAACTCACGCTCGCGAAAATTTCGATTTCTCATCCGTACTTGGCAGATGGTCGAAAGGAGCAATGGCACCACCCGAAACTGACGGGTACCGCATATTCGTTATCGCCGTCACAGCCAGTTTCGGTGTCTCAAGGACTGTTCCCGCGTTACGGGGTGAATCTGTCGCCGCCAAGTTAGTCGATTTGGCTCTAGGAGTGTTCTGGATTTCTGCGTTCGTTCGTTTGTAATGTTTCCTCAAAGCGTGGACTCAATGGTTGCGATGATCAGGTTGTTTTGGCTTGGATTGTATCAAAGCCGCCATTCGGCCATATGTCCGTGGTTTTTTGAGAAGGGATACTTCTCGAAACTCGTGAAAGTGTCATTCGTATGTGCATGGATCTCTGGTTACATCGTTCTTGCGCTAGGTAAGTCCGAGGTATTACTGCTGTGATCGTAAGGCTGATGTCATTTGCAGTAACGATGGCCCTATTTGCATTCTTCACCGCATTATTTGCGGTGGTCGTTTGGTTGCTCGCGTTGATAATCATTAGGGCCAGTTTATCTCTTTTGGATTTCGTTCTGCGATATTTTTGAATCTCGCAGAGCCAAATTTATCATAACCAGAACACTACTTGGTACCCTGTCATCTTCGTCCACCCGTGCTATCCATTCTATTGGGCATAATCATCTAATCATTGCCACGCACGTGTTGACAAGAATAAATGCACCATTCACGATCTGAGACACACTGTGCGATGCTAAAATCGGAATTTGAGTTCATAGCTGACTTTTTTCAATCTGCGAAATTCGAGGGATCATTTCATTTGACGAGGACAATTTTGAGAACATCTCATTGTCGTGAATAGTGGTACCAGTGGAATTTGTGCTCGTCATTACTGCGAATATACGATGTTGATGTTATCCCATCTTGGGAGCGTGTCTCGTGTATGGAGGAATTATAGAAAGGCAACTCACGCCCGTTGGGGTGAACGTTAAATCCAGTGTCATTGGTCCGACGAACACCGAAACAAGGATCCAATTTAATTGTCTGCTTTCCGCCACACAAATGACGGAAAGTGATTGTCAGCATACAAGAATTCAATCTGTCGGAAAAAAAAAGGTCCAAGCTCTCTCTGTCCATCGAGAGACAATCGGCTTTTAAGAAGTCAGTGAAATACCTCCAACACGGATATACTGTCCGTCCGGCCCCTTTCCTTGCATGGCGCAAATCTGAATCTCTTCGACAGGCCAAGAACCAAATTCCACCGCGAGAGGTCCCTTAGTGGCTGGTACAACTGTGCCTTCGGAACCGCCGGGGTAGGAGAGTTTCGAGACTGCGGCGGAGGAAAGGACAGCCGAAAATGAAAATGGTGTCCCCTTTTGGCGATATGGTTTGCGGTATTTCGTGTTAAGGACTGTACAGTGTAACTGATCGGTCGTGCCTTAGGAAGCAGCGAAAATCACAATGGAAAAGAAAGGCTACCTTCAGTGGCCTTTGCTCGTCAACAACCAGACCCGCCTGGAAAAATTCCTTATGGATCAATTCTATAATATGTTAAATTGATTGAATGATAATGGAAGTAGATAGGAACATATCGCACCACAAAAGTCCTGCAGCCGTTTGCCCTCTTCCGATTCGACATCTGGACCTATCCACATAATGTGTGCTTTCTCCAGATCGCCTCTATTCGGCGACATGATGTCCAACCTTTGAAAGGAAACCCGACGAGGCTTGTTCTCCATTAGCGACATTAATCGTGGTCTAATGCATTCCAACAAAGTGATGGCATTCTGCAAAGTCGCATTCTGGGCATCCTGTGCGACTGAGGAAGTCTCAGGCTCATTTCGCATATCATCTGAGAGACACATAACGCCAAGAGTGAGGTGAAGTCTGATTCCTGGTACAACGATGGTTGGGTCTAGACCAGGTATGGACGGCGACGCGTTGAGGAGATCCGAAGTCAAAGTTGACAGTCGTTCGCAAAGAGCGGCATTATGACCCTAAGACCACTTTCACTGATTACTGAATCTGAAGTGCTGCAGGAAATTGGCGTACGAGCGGAATCGACAGAACTGTTTGTGCTAAAATGAGTCAGACGTCTGTTGAAAAGTTTACTACCGCACAGTGAGTTAGCGGAGGCTTTCTCGTCGGCTTCGCATACGACAGGTTTCTCATTTTCGTCTTCTCCTCAGAATTAGCATCCTGCTGAAAGTTTGAACGGGAACCTCTGCGAGGCATGATTGTCAACGATGGACGTTGTCGATGGATAAGGAGTCGCATGAATGATTCCGAAGTCCGACGCGCCAGGATTTACCGAGCCATATCCGTTTTCGGCCACATGCAACGGTTCGACGGTTTCTCGTATTCCAACCCCCAAAAAACCATGATGTCTTGGACGAAATGGTAGGTCGGATACATCGTCCAGCGCTGAGTATTATTACGATTCCTGAACGAAGTGAAGAATCGTTTTCTGAGCGCGCTGGCGTGCGGTTCTGAGGACATTTTTTGAGCCGGCTGCGTTTTTACGCTCCGGGACCTTTTCCGTGTGATTTCCGCCGAGAATTTCCTTTTTATCCATTTTTTGATGTGTGGCGCCGTCTTTTCCCGCATTTTTTAGGGCGAACTTCCTTCCTCTTTCAAACTTGTAATGAATGTCTAATCGTCTTGTGATGCATTACAACGACTTTGTTACCTGTGGCGTCTATGGCGCGGATTGTGATCCGAAAAGGAAAGTTGCATTCCTTCTGCACATCGGCGGTTCGAATCTCAGCATGCGACACTTTAACTGCATGAAACCGTTCTTTTCACTTGTGGCGTGATTTTGTGAAAAAAATTGTATAATAATTGAATATCATACTACTTTGAGAAAAGAAAAGGAATCGTCCGGCCGGGCAACGCATCGGCCCACACTACCAAGTGAAGAGTACAAGTACTACAACTCAAACACGGCTCCTCATCTGGAATCCGTATTTGCCTCGAACTATACCGCTTCTCCCACTGTCACAGAAGTCATCCGTCTCGCAAGAGTTGCAGTTTCCGTCGCGCTCTCAAGTAGGTCGACGGAGGTGTGAGTGAAGGACGCGTTCTTCATATGATTTTCCACAACGTCGTGGATTCTTTCACTCCGACGGTCAATCGTGTTCAATGTTGGTTCTGTAAAAGCTTTGAAATGTCCTCGTATCCATCGGATAAAAGCTGAGATCCGCATTCGTCGTCAAGTTCAGCAATGGGGGCTCTACGTCCCATTCCCTGATGTGGAGCAAGACGCGTGTGCAGAGGATACTGTGCAACACCCGTTGAGGTCTGATTTGTGTAAACCAGAAACGGTTGAAAATTAGTTATGATATTTTTCGTTGATTATTGAGCCAAACACACGTTACCAACAAATGGGATAAATCCGACTGGTAGAAAAGGGTCATCAGAATGGCGACGTGTGTTGCTCGAGGAGAACACACCGGTGCAGTTAGTGGTATGATCGAGTTCGTCGCAGACATTACTGGTTATTGGTGAATTTCCGGCATAGTTTTTGTGTCAAGCTTTTCTTACCCAACAGATACAGATAGTAAATTAGACCTGCCGTCGGTACGTCAGACAAAGCCTCCGATCGTCGATTTGGCACACCTTACCGTCTCGATACATGATAACGAGGAGACGTGAGCGTCCACGGCCCACTGTCAGGGCATAAGTCCAAGTTGCTACAATCAAATTGAGGCACATAGATCGCACTTAATTTCCACACCCTTGTCACGGTCAAAATAACGAGGACTGCGCAATTCCGCGGTTCTCGGTCAATGGTGTTCACAGGTTAATGAAAATAAGCACCCACTGGTCTCGCTGATCACCAGGAGGAAAAAAAGCCAGACGACAATTTTGCTTGGCGGTTTTGTCTGAATGCATCCGTACGGTGATCCGGCATCTGAAATTGAGGCCAATATTATCAAGCGTGGAAGACTCGTACTTTACGGATATAACGTACATGCTAAAGATTTGATTTCCAATTGCGATATGACGACTGCCGGTGGGAACAGAACCTAAAACTTGAAGTTATTTACGAATGCGAAAAACAGGGGATTTGTGTTACCAATACGACAATTGTGAGCCCAAGCAGTATCGACCGTTTCATGGCCCAGAGGGCGCATGTGCGCATCATGAGGACGACTAGTGGCATTATGTATCAGCGCATATCAAGAGTGGACCGTTACACACATTCGGCGATCAGAACACCAAAGAGAGTCAACCCTAAGGCCGGTGAGCGAGAAACATTGCGAATCGCAGAGAGTTGCCACGGGTGAAGGACGTACATGTAAAAGCTGTGAATCCTTTTACGCATTCCTTTACAGAGATAATCAGGCAGTTGTGTCGCATTTGCGAGTCCAATACTCACACTGGCGGATGTTTGCTTCGTATGCACTAAGAACCATTAGAAGTGAAGTTAGACACGGTTTAACTTAGGCTTACGGTAAAGGGCGATGAATGTGTCCGTGAAAGGGGTGTATCGGTTCAGCATAAACAAAATCTGGATGCGTCAACAATCAACTCTAAATTCGTCAAATTTGGCGCACATATTGCCACGAATCATGATGCCTACCTTGCTCCATGTCCATCGCTGAGTCCAAACGTGCTTTGCCTGTCTCCATGCGTCATTTTCGAATACAAAAAACGGACGTGTCAACGCGTGCCTCTCTTTCAAAAGTAATCAAGTAATCGTAAACCTGTATTTCTCACGTTAAGTATAATGCAAGGGGATTGACTGCGCATCAACTGCTTACCAATAAGGTTCCCGTGGAGGCTGCAAAAATTATTTTCTCTTCCATTAACTATTTCATCACGCAGCAAGTTGAAGTCGCACCAAGGGTCAAACTGAAGAGATCCTTCAAGGAACGTCAGTTTAGGCTCCATTCCTCGTTGGATCACACTTACGACGCCGCCGACGGTCGTTATCATGTGCCAGATGATGTGATACGTCTGTCCTACCTATGCGCAGGCCAGATGAGAGTCTTCCTCTGCGTGGAGTCCGAGCATCTTGGGAGAGGGCCACCTTTTATATGTTTGCAATCCGTGGGCATTTCTATGTCGAAATCGGCGAACATCGAGGAACACGCGCTTCGCTTCTTCTTGCATCAAGGCACCAGGTTCGAACTGCAGATCGGGAAAAGAGCGCCTGTTTGATGGGTTGTTGCTTATCGAGTTTTCAAAGCCGGAACGCAAAGCCCACGAGTCTCGACGGGATTCAAACATGTGTAATGTGCTCGAGACCCATGGAAGACGCAATTGAGTTGATGCGATTAATGGGAGAGTGGAATCGGCGAGACGCCTTCGGGGCTGATGCCTTTCCGGTCCATATTAGAGACAGTAACTTCGGC
>ML170199.1:59571-231796 GCA_004355085.1 Rickenella mellea
GCCTTCGCCACTAACTCTTTCTCCGTTAACTTTGACTCCTCCTCTCCACCATCCAGCTCGACCAAGATCTGCTTTTCTCTTCCCTTTGAACGTGCAATGACCTCGGCATGGCGAGCCGGAGGTTGCTGAATACGTGCAATGTCGGCAAATGTCAGTGCGGCTGGTTGCGAGTGAGGTTCTGATAGTGGACCAGCAGCAATCTGAGGAGCAGCGGCTGCTACAGCCTCCTCCACGAGTTCTGCGCCGGCTGATTTGAATCGGTTGAAAAGCTTATCCGTGTCCACGCGGAGCACATCCGGCGTACGGGCATTGGCGTCCCGCACTAGTTCTGTCACTTCTCTAATTGCAGCTCGCGTCTCTTTCAGCTCGTTGACAATTGGCGTAATGGCGTCCTGGATTTGCGTTGCGACAGTGTCATTGTCGGGGACTGGGCTCACGTTAAGGTCCTGTAGCAAGAAGGCAACTGATCGCATTCCCTCAGCACAGGCTTTCGGTACTCTTCCTGTTTGCTCCACGAGTTTGAATATCGCGAGAGCGAGGTAGTGCGGTGACGCGGGGGTGTTTGACTGAAAGTATCCTATGCTTTCCAGGTATCTGCGTCCTTCCGCACTGTCATGGACGCTCGATTCGGGTGCTCTGGAGCCTGACGCGTCATTCTTACTGCGTTCGTGCTGTTTGCTAGCGTTTAGTCTCGACGATGTTGCCCGTGTTGTTACTGGTGGGTCAGGTCCGCTTGTAGGCGATCCGCCTGTCATAGTTCGGTCTTTTCAGTGCAGAGGGAGTGTATGAGAGTGTTAAGCTTAGTAGTAGTGACTGTGGTAGCGTTTTAATTCTCTAAACTAGCGATACTGTAGCTTTCGACGCGAACTTGACCGAATTTTTCGGGGTCCTGGTCGGGGTGCCACGTAGTCGGTGCCAGAAAGAGCCCTCGCTTCTTCTTGCATCAAGGCACCAGGTTCGAACTGCAGATCGGGAAAAGAGCGCCTGTTTGATGGGTTGTTGCTTATCGAGTTTTCAAAGCCGGAACGCAAAGCCCACGAGTCTCGACGGGATTCAAACATGTGTAATGTGCTCGAGACCCATGGAAGACGCAATTGAGTTGATGCGATTAATGGGAGAGTGGAATCGGCGAGACGCCTTCGGGGCTGATGCCTTTCCGGTCCATATTAGAGACAGTAACTTCGGCGCCATGGTCCTGATCTATTGACGGTGTTTGAGGGATGCCTGTCAGATCTCAATACGGCGCCCAACCAAATCATAACACCATAACATATCAACTTCTCCATCTAATGGAAGAAGTCCGCGCAATTGGAAAGCCCATTGGACTCGGATTCGAAAGGTGTGATGAGAAGACATTCGGAAGATGCCGAAGTAAATTTGGTCGGAGTTCACAAACCTCCGGCGTCCGGCATCCCGTCTTTCCATTCCACAAACCTCTTGCTGTATCAAAGTCCATGAATGGCTCTTTGAGCAGTACATCAGGATTTGGCCATCGCCTTCAAGACACGATCACGCTCCCCCGCCGAATAGCCCTCAGAGTTTGATATCAATGACGGCTCAAGTACGTGTAGGAAATCGGTCAGCAGAGCAGAAGGTGTAGTGGTCGACACCGCCGGACTAGTTGCAGCTTGGGATGGAAAGCCGTGGTTCGATTCCTGGTGTGTTCACTTTCCTTTTACTCACACCCCTAATCCGGAACGCTCCCAATAGTACGCTCTCAAAGCCGTTGCTGTTACTGTTTGGACTACGACAATATTTTATCTCGTCTAAATTTCTCAAACTACTACGCGAATTCCTTGGAGGCCAAATACCTCCCCAGTTGATTATTAATAACTTGAATACGAGTATTTGCCACTGTCTTAGATAACTCCACCGACCCGTAAATCCGCCGTGCACAAATTGTCGGCAACTTGGTAATAGCTGCATGCGCTCGTTGTATTTACATCACATCCTCTTAAGTGACTCAAAATGCCGAACCGTCGGTTCATACATAGTGGCGCTCGAGTTTGAGTCATCAGGCAAGAAAGATTGCGGAAATTGCAGAGTGACGATGGAAGGAAGTGGAAGTAACCCAAGAAATATTTGTGTACTACGTCAAGGCGACCCCACTAGGTGTATAGCCTAGCAGAACACCCGAGCCATGCGTGGATCCCTTTCACGGAAGGAATGTGCCCTGTTAACCACGGATCAACACAGCCCATTGTCAATTTATCACGTCAAATAGTGAAGCAATCGAGTATTGTTGAATATTCTCCAATGAATAAAATTCTCCAAAATAACTAAAACCGTAGAGACCCAGCCAAATATAGTCCGAATTGAACCCAAAATCGTTGGTGTGATCTACCTCTGGATCGTCCAGTATATATGCCAGGTTTTCGGCAGCGTTGGGTCGTCTACGTGCGCAACCGCTCATTCTCCTCCAAGAACGGCTCCAATGACGTCGGTGGAGTGGCTTCGACGTTACTGGGAAGCTCGCTTTGCATTCCGGTATCCCCGCTCCGTACCTGTGCGAAGCTCATGTCATGGCCCACAAGTGTCGTCGAAATGACCTCCTCGTTGGGTATCGCCTCTTCCCAGATATGCAGCAAGATGCGGGAACAGAAAAGGCTATGAAACACCCTTTGAGGTCTTATTGCAGTGAATGCATTAGTTTTCGCGAAAACAAAATCAGTCAGTTTTCATTTGGGTCGAATAAATGAGATCATGAACCTTATCCATGCGAACCAGAAAGCAGGCTGGTAAAAATTCGCTGTCAATATGGCGCTGTGTTAAAGAATATAGTTATATAACTCACTGAAGCGATAAGTGGCACCATCATATTAGTCAAAGAGATGACTGTGCGAGGTGAATTGCAATCATGCTGGGAAGACAGAATGTGCTCACCGAATATATACAAGTAATAGATTAGACCTATTTCAGAACGTTAACTTCGCGGACATGGGCATGTTTCGTTAACTTAACCGTCTCGATACATTGTAACAATGAGGCGTGGTCGTGGCCCTATGAACCGTCGTCATTGATGGGTGTCACCCGGGTTCGGTGGGGAATGTATCGCACTGGTTTTCCATACCGCCACCACGGTCATTCCAAGCAGAACTGAATATAAACGAATATTTAAATCGTTCCTTTGACTTGCTGCACAAATATGTTTACTCACTAGTTTCACTAACTAAAAGCAGAATGAAGAGTACGAATACGAGTCTGCTCGCCGGCGCTGTTTTAACACAACCTGTTGCGGTTCCGACAACTGAAACATGGGTTGAAAACGTCAGACAGGATATTAGTTCATCGAATTGAACCTACATCCTATTGATCTAACTTCGAGATTCGTTATGAAAATTGCTGGGACGTAAAGTACCTGAAGTGAGTGTCAAATATTGTCCGGACACGAACGGCGATCATATTCATTACTAGTGCTAGAGTGGCAAGTGCAAGAAAGGCAGAACGTTTCACGGCCCAAAGGGCGTAGGTTCGCGACGTAAGGACGACTGGTCTCCAGGCACATCAGTAAAACTGTCATATGCAAGCTTCCTTCTTACTTTCAGCAATCAAGATTCCAAATAGGGTTAGCCCTTAGGGTAGTGATTGTAGCAATTTGAGAACCACAGTACGCCCGTTGTTGCCTGGGAACTCACAGGTGTAAACTTTGAAGCCAAACATACACTCCTTCGTTTTGGAAGATGTATAAGAGACAGGCATGGGGAGTGTATTGATGGCTTGCTCACGCTCGTAGAATTTGGTCTCATTCGCACTACACTAATGAGTCAAACGAGGATCAGCACAGTTTTAGTGCAGGCTCACACCAAATAACAAGAAATGTATCGAGGAATGGGAGGTATCGGTTCAGCATGAACACAATCTGAAACGACAGTCAATTTTCAGCGCTATCTTCGTTGAAATCGATGAGCAGATTTTTTCATGCATACCTTTCCCCATTTCCATCTCCGCATCCATGCAAGTTTCACCTTTTGCCTTGCATCAATGTGATATTTATAGAGTCAGCGCAGGAACTCATGCCTCTCGCTCGAATGTAATCACATAATCGTAAACCTTCATTGGTGGATGGTGGAAGCAATGTTTGGCTTACGTCTGCACGGATAGGTTGAAACTTACTAGCATTGTTCCAGTAAAGACTGGATAATCCACGGTTTGTCAATTTTCAAACGTCCGCAAAAGCTGGGAAGCACACCGAGAGTAGCTTTGACAATACTCTTGATAAAAGTTAGTTTTTGGTTTCCATCCCTTGAGAACACGTACAATGCCACAGATGGATGCCAATTCCATTGGGTCAATGTAATGTTGCGGCATGGTGGCCATTTCATGCGGGTGGGTAATTGGTTGTATAAGTTGAAAACCCGGCCTTTTGTATTCGCTAAGGATGCTTTAGAAGAGCAGGGGAGTACGTATACCGAAAGCTTCCATAACCATAGATCAAGGGACGCAAGAGATTCCTCGAGCTTCTTCGCCGATGAACAGTACTGACTTCAGCTAAGGATTCGGCGAATGATAATACGTTCCTCGCCGCTTGACATTGCTGTCGAGTCGACAACCATGAATCAACGATCGCTTGACATCCAATGTTCGTTCCTCAGCTACAGTTACTTAAGGAAGCACGAAGAATCAGGCCGGGCTAGCCTTGCACCACCATCACAAGTACGTGAGACGGTGAAGTTTTCCCAACGAGAAGTATCAGCTTCGCCCAGTCTTAGCCGCACGAACGACAGCGACAGGTGATGTGCACACTGCATAGCCAAACTGACAGAATCTGTTGCCCATTAATCCAAGAACCCTCAACCACCGAGGCAACAGGCACGAATACTTGATGATCTGAGCACAGCAGCGGGGGTCGTCGTCGGTTGATTCTCACCAAGTGAGGATGCCTTGCTTACGTCATGAATTGCAACTTGGCAAGTTGCCACGTGCACCACCACCGAGCTCGAAAAAAAATCTGCCGAGGTACGTCCCATCCAATGCTGGTGGCTGATAGGAGGTTTCTTTCGCGCTCATTGACATGTTATTATGGTTTTACGGCGAAGAAGCACTTCAATCACCATGGCTTCCTCCGTATTTCCTCATGAGCTCTACGGAATGATCATACGATTCGCGACATATTCCCCCGTTTATTTCGACGTCTCACCCGATCCTCAATATTGGCCCATTCCCTCTGAAAATAGAGTGGGGGTTGATTATGAGACGAAGAAAGCGCTGACCGCGGTGTCTCGCCAGTTTCGAGCACTGTCATTACAATACCTTTATGAAGTCATCGAGCTTCACAAAACCTCAAGCATGCAACGATTGGCCAGCATTCTTGATATTTCCTCTTCTATTACCGCAAAAAATGGGCTTCGGAACCCTCGGAAGATTAAACATCTTTTTGTTTCGGTGCTGGACGTCCAAGATAAACAGGGCAAAATAGCTGCGTTTAATAGCTTGCGGCGAATTTTGCATCACTGTATAGGTCTTCAAGGATTCGGGTTTTACGCTTCAGTTCTCGATTGGGTGGAATACTGTTCTGACCCCCGTGATTGGTTGATATCCATTCCGAAAAGTGTTCGCTTCCTGGATTGGCAAGGACTCACAATGGGTTGCAATTTCACCCAGATGGTCCGACATCTATCAGAATCTCTCGTAGCCATGCAATTTTCGAAAGTACAACTCAACACCTCTCCTCCTCCATTCGCCATCCTTCCCCACCTGAAGTACTTATCATTGCCTGAGAAGCTCGGCGGCACCGACATACTCTACGACTGGCACATGCCGTCCTTGTCACATTTCCATTCTAATGGAATAATCAAGGGCGAACTTGGGTGCATTATTGAACGTGCGAGGGAGAACCTGCAATGCGTAATAGTTGGGAACGGAGTGGCGCAAGCGTGGCTTGCCAAATTACCGGGAGTGGCGCGAAACCTCGAAGAATTTCGTTACCATTTTTTTGACGAGGAGATGGAACTCTCCTGGGATTCGGTCGGTGGCCATCCGTCACTGCAACACATTGTGGTGGTATTCCATCGCCCACGGGTACGCGGGCGCTCTCTGTCGCGGGCAATGTCCGCACTGTGCGCCCATCTCCAACCCCTCACCAAGGCAAACTTTCCGCACTTGCGCTCCGTAGGGTTTGTTGGTGTCAACCCTAACTCACGATTCGACCCAGAGACGAGAGCCCAACTAGACGCCGTGATGGATAGGTGGAACACGTCTGGGATTGTGACGAAATTCTTGGAGTGGTGAATCTGGCCAGCTCGACCAAAAAATCATGGATTTGTCCAAACGATCCGGTGGACGAATTATATCGATGGGGGAACGTTTCTTTGTTGTCTTCGTCGGTTACGCAAAGTTGTGCCTGCCATTTCTAGAGCATCCCTTGTGAGTTCTTAGCTAGCCTGAGCTTGGAACGAAAGTTAACGTATTTTCACTAACAGCGTACGGAAATTGTTTTCGACATAACATGAAGAATTGCTTCAGGTGAAGTCAACGCAAGGACGCACCCATCGAGCCACTGGGCGGCTGACACGCATGCAGGTCCGAGTCATCTTCGCCTTATGCTTCCTATCTAGATCAAATATTACATATGAAGATCGACTTCGCGATCAGCGAGCGATATTCCGTGATTCTATATCGCGATTCCCAAATATGCTACTGTAAGAGATCCTCGTAAGTAGTGATACCAGCACTAGTACTGCGAAACAACCGATCGGAGGGATGCTATAAGTACACAAGGTATACCAATGATTGAATGAACGAAACTGCAAAGGCCAGTAAGCAATTATCATCAGCCACTCGTACTTTGCGTTCTGCTCAGAACACCAGCAGTCCGTAAATCGCGCTCCCAGTCCCTCAAAGTCTTCTCGAAGCCAGGATTCGGCTTTATGCACATCCTCTTCGCTTTCACGAGTTTATACGCTGAGTCGTAAGTCATGTTGTGTTGTCGTATTAAATACGCGATGACGACTGCAGCAGAGCGTGATATGCCCTATGGCGACGATCAGCCAACAATCCATGGAACTGAGAACTCGGAGCGAACGGACCTGCTGACAATGCACGAGCACATTCTTTCCCCTCGCAAGCGCATCGCGGATATGCTTGCACGCAGCCTCCAAATGCGGCCTCAGCTCCGCAGTGGAGCTATCTAAGATCTTGATCTGGTAATGCACGAACCCAGGTGCAGCACCTTGCTGTGCCCATGGTACATCAAGTACCTGCACGATGTGTGTGATCTTGTGCGATTGGAGGAGTTCGGTGTCGACGCTGGCCATCCATGAGCCGAGGTATAGAGAGCCTGAACCGGAGCGGGGGTTCGCGGCGAGGACGAGGTTCATAGGCGTACACATCGCCTGCCAGACTTCTTCTTTCATATCTTCCCGCCGAATCATGGTGGACTGAATAGCACGATGCTATGGTCGTTGCAGTGGGTGTGATGGGGGGTTGCGAGAAGCAGACGCGGGGTTCGGTGGAGCCGTCTGTATTATGTATTCGTCTGTACCCAATGCCTGCGAGTGCCAGCTCTTAAGGGGATCATTGCGAACAGAGTGTAGGAATCGAACAATTTTCGACTGGTCGAGGCCCAATACGGCGGTGGATGCCGGCCTCGTGTTCACTGAGATTTAGCTCGCTTGACCGAATTCGTCGACACGCCCACTGGATCGCGATGTTCATGTGCAACAGCGACAACGTCGTCATCGTCTATAATTAGAGTGGGATACCTCCGTTCGAGGCGCTGCGATTTGAAATCCTTGCATTTGTTTTCAAAATACGAAAGTTCCGCAGTGGTATTATCCATTCAAACGTGGACTAACAGATATAGGCGCACGGATATCAGATCGATGATGAAGACACGAGGTTTTCAGTTTGTTGGTGCAGCCTCGTTGGAGGCTTCGTTCCTGATTTACTCGGTTCTAAATTTAACTAGGAGCAGAAAACATGAGGATGCGAATCTTGGCATCTTCTCGGTGTTCTGATATTTTATGAAGAGCGAAAATCTCCTCAGAGCTTGAGACCTCAACTACAACATCTGGATGGTCGAGAAAACGGGATAAGCACCTGCGCAAACCGAGGATCTTGGGACAGGATCTGAGCAGAAATGCCCTGACGGTAATCTGGATGAATGCCAAGACCGACGGGTTTATCCTAGCCAGGTACAAGATGAGAGCTACGAGCGATTAGGATTAAAAGGTATGGTCCACCACGAGGTAAATCACCTCCAGTTCGTCTCCCGAATTACGTCCGCATAATGAAATGCATGCCGCCGTTTATATGGGTTCTCATTGGTTCTTGTCGGACTGAGTGGGTTAGGGAGTTTACAGGCTTCGGGTGAGAGACTGATGAGAGAGGTGACCGCAGGCGTTCCGATTCTGACTCGCTGGTGACTTCAGTTTCCATGATCGGTTTCGAGGCACGAGAAAACTACAGGTCAGATGCTCTGAAATATGTTTCCACTAAGTCGGATGCGCCTCTGAAATGGAGTTGGTTCGAAATGTAGGACCATCACATGCGCGCTGAAGAGGCGTTCGAGACTCGCTAGATAAGTACGATGCTGTTCGATGTTTAGAAGGCTGTAATAATTACATTTCGAGCGACTCCAACACTCACGCTCGCAGGTAATAGAGGTGCGGTAGACTGGCCAAGAGCACAACCGTGTGTGATCGGAATGTATTCCGGCGGCTTCGAACTGTGCTGTTGGCAAGCCATGAGAAAGGTTGGAATGAGAAAGGCCACGTGGCGAATCCATGACACAGTCACAAAATGTGACATTGCCCATTCTGGTGATCAACCACTCTGCAAATCTTCCGATCATCACCATCATCAATATTTTGCCAAAGTGCGGATCAAAGCATCAGTGAGCTGAGCCACTGTTTAATTGCCATCCTACAGTGCACCTCTCCAAGATCAAGCAAAATGTGATTTATTGAACCGACGAGAGCGGAAGCTTGATCAGTCACCACGAGGCTTTAATACGAAGTGGTCGAAGACCGAAGGATCCGTTTCTGGGCTTTGGGCGCTACGACTATCATCGGAGTTTCTCAGACGCGACTGACGCCCAAAAACGACTTGAACTCATTCCCTGACCCTCGAGGCCGATTAACCAACAAGTTACAGGCAACTAGGGCACAACGCCACCATTTCTACTAGAAAAACTCATTGCGTCATCTTCCTGAATCGGTGGGATCGCTGGTGACATGGCAGGCGTAAAAGAGGAACTATCTGACGATGCAAGTCAACCTCACGTCTTCAAGCAACCGGAGCACCGCGCAGGACTTCTCGTCACTGAAGAGTTCGAAAAGGCTACAGAGAGATGTCGAGCGAAGGTGAACCGTATTGCAGCTGATTGCAGGAAGCGCAATCGTAAGTTCAGGTGTGTCTTCAGCTTTCTCTCTCTCTCTCTCTCGTGAAGGTTCATTCAATTCGCGTGCCCAGGGATCTGGAATGGGACTTGGAGAGCAAGAGGGACCTTTGTTTACATCAACCGTACGTGATCTTAGCCAAAATTCGCGACGTTGACGCGCGCTGACCCAGACTTACCTATACAGAGATCATTCCGTGCAATATCATCCAACTGGTGTCAAGCGAGTCCCTCAAATCTTCGAAGACCCGCAATTCTATGTCGATGGTATGTTGCATTACACCTTCGGCTCTGTCTCGATTCTCATTCACGTCCTCACGCTCAAGGTGTTCATACCAGCGACATCGTCCAAGGTAAAGTCCAAAACTGCAGCATCGGCGTCTCCCCTGACCACCCGCATTAGGCTCCATCGGAGACTGCTGGTTCATGAACGCGATGTCGGCGGTAGCCTCAAAACACGGGCTCATAGAGAAGCTCTGCGTCGCAGTATGTTGAAGAAACCACTATGCTGCTTTAAACGCTCATCTGTTCTTTTTCAACAGCAAGATGAAGTCGTGCGTTCTTACTAGCTCCACAAAAAATACCGCTCACATTTCCGTGAACCTTGTAGGTTGGAGTCTACGGCTTCATTTTCTGCCGAGATGGTGATTGGGTTGACGTCATTATCGACGAGTAACCTTCGTCCCTCCTTCTGCCTTTCGCACTATCGCTCACGGATTGATACGCAGTCAACTCTTCATTCAACGCCATCAATGGGAGCAATTGACCTCAGCTGTACGATACCAACCGCTTCCCAACTATGCCGCAAAAGCTCATCCTTACCCATTAGCAACAATTGATATATCACGACGACAAGGAACTGTACGAGAAAACGGGTACCAAAGGAAGCAAGACGCTGTTCTTTGCGCGCTCGCAACAGGAGAATGAGACATGGGTGTACGTCTTTGTGGCTTTTCGGCTTCATCCATGCCAAGTTCTGATGAAATCAAAATCGTTCTCATTCAGCCCACTGTTGGAGAAAGCGTATGCTAAACTCCATGGCGACTATGCCGCTCTTCAAGGAGGTTCATCGGATGAGGCCATTGAAGACTTGACTGGGTGAGGAATTCCATGCCTTTCATTCCACAAAATGCTCACAAATCATTGCTAGGGGAATATCCGAATCCATACACACGAATGTACGTACCCTTTCAGTCCAGTATACGATGGTCTCTCAACTCAACCCATGTTCTTTCATAGGACATCATGGACCCTGACGCGTTTTGGAAGCACGACCTCCTATGCGCTAACCATGATCTGTTGTTCAGTTGCTTCGTGAATCAACCGGTCTCCGTAGCTGGCCGCATTACGCCGGATCGCATCAACGGTTAGCACCTCCCTCCTCCTTCTGCACATCTCCATTCAATGACAATACGTACATTCGCAGGATTAATTACGGGTAAGTCAACGCATCATATACGTAGAATTCCGCAACAGAAACCTAATTTCAGCAGATCACGCCTACACCGTTCTCAAAGCCGTGGAGTTCAAAGGCAAACGCTTCCTCAAGATCCGGAATCCATGGGGGAAATCGGAGTGGAATGGGCGGTGGAGCGATGGGAGTAAGGAGTGGACGCGAGAGTGGCTTGAGGCGCTTGGACCGCTTGAACATACGTTCGGCGATGATGGCGTCTTCATCATGGAGTACACCGACTTCTTGGAATACTGGGACGTCATTGAGCGCACCCAGTTGTTCGATCCGAGTTGGATACAGTCGTCTCATTGGTTGAACGTGACGTCGAGGCCGCTGCCTTCGGCGTGGCAATATGGAGACGTATCATGTGCGTGGTTTTTCATTCCGTTGACTCTTTTATCTCGACAACTGACAGTCGATGATGACAGTTACGTTCACGCTCGACCATTCATCGGAAGCGGTGATCGTTCTCTCGCAATCCGACAAGCGGTACTACAAGACTGTCGCCAGTTCGTCTGAATGGACCTTCGACTTCGCGATCTTCCGCGCTGGAGAGGACGTCCCACTCACCACGTCTTCCTTCTCCTACGAGTCCGAGCGTAGCTGCTCCGTCCGGACCGAGTTAGAGGCCGGCGACTATGTCGTCCATGTAAGTCCATTTCAACTATTTCCCGTTTGTACTGGACCGTTCCTCACCAATCAATCCTAGGTCCGCCTGGACCGTTCTTGGTTCATTGCAGTCCGTCCCGCACCAGTACCGTATTCGCCTGTCGGCCTGGATCCCATTCCTCTCCCAGGTCTTCCTCCTCAACCAGGCGGACCACGACCTGTTCCGTTACGTATTCACACGAGCCCGGTTCCCATGCAGAGGAATGTGAAGAAGATGTCAAGGATATGGAGCCAGGCCGCGAAGAGCAAGTCCATCGCCGCGAATTTCGATATCAAGTGAGTGGTCATCCTCATTGTTCGGCAAGGAACACCGTCCTGACATATAGATGTGCTTGAAGGAAATGGCAAAATCACCTCGTCATTCCACTTGCTGCGCTGGGGGGACGCGATCTCCATGAGATACAGACTGCGCAGATGGAAACGCAGTCGCTGAAGAGGAAGACGCTAGAGGCCAGGTTCAACTCCTTGCGAGATGTTCATACCGTCATGGCATCACCCATCACGGCGTCGAATACCGGCTCGCAAGGCAAACCTGAAGACGCGAATTCATCTACTGAGGCACCTGCACGTCGAAATTCTCAAGAAGGTGGTGGAGGAGCTGATGGTGATCCTGCGGTCCGCGACTCTTCAGAGCCTACGGTTCCAAGCGGATCGACGGATCCTCCATCCGGTTCCAGTACGCTCCAGAACGGAACCGGGAACGAGCTGAACGGCACCATCCTCTCATCCTCTCCGCAAACAGAGCCCATCGCTCTCGTCCAATCTCCGGGCGAAATAAACGCCTCAGACCCCATTGGCGTCAGGGGGACCTCGCCAACTCCAAAAGCCTCCTTCTCCGCAGATCAGGATGGGATAGGTGGAGGCGGACGGCCGCGCTCCCCGCGGTCTAGGCAAATGTCACTAAGGAACCCTCCGATGCGAGGAGTGCGACGGCAGAGCACGTACTACGACGCCAACGGTACGCAATGGCACCAACAGCGATCTTTACCACGCCCTCCCCAACACGCCACGTTTTGCGATGGCTGTAATGTAAGAGACCCACGCATCCACGTTGCTCGTTTTCGCACAGCTGACGAGGTATGATGTAGAACGACGCTGATATCATCGGGACGCGCTGGCTATGCCTAAGTTGCACGAAATACGACCTCTGCGATCGGTGTTACCAATCCGGCGGGCACGAGCATAAGATGCTGAAGATCGAGCATCCGGATGATTACGAGAAGGTCGAGCCCATCGTATGTACCTCCACAAACCTACCTTCATCATAAATAACAAACAAACGCTCACATGCATTCGCCCACAGACCATGGACGACGAGTCGGATTGCGTGTTGCTGGGGTTGAGGGTGTACACGAAGGACTTCGCGCCTGTGAAGATCGCGGGCCAGCTGAGGCATAGTCGGTTGTTGAGTTGGGTGAGGACTGAGACCGCGGCGTAGATTTTTTATGTGTGGGGAAATTTTCGGTCTTTTCATTACTGGTCTCTGGAATGTACGCTTGGTTGTATCGTGTGTTTGTTTTATACCGTCAATACACGACGTTTAGTTACCGCTAGTAACTTATTCTACCACGCCCCGTCCTACCCGTAAGGACTCCCAAAACCCCAACTCCCATTCTAAGCAACCAATTCACGGCTCCACAACCTTCCCCACCTCCTCCCCAGCACCAACCCCAACCTCACCCAAACTCCCACCAAGGTTATCAGGCACCGCCAACCCCACCTCAACGTCCCTCCCCAGTCTTCCACCAAACAGCACCGGCCCCTCCCGCGCGCGGAACGCGTCGATGCGCGCCTCGACCTCGGGGCGGAAGTGGCGCATGAGCCCTTGGATGGGCCAGGCGGCGGCGTCGCCGAGCGCGCAGATCGTGCGGCCTTCGACTTGTTTGCTGTTTGGTTGAGAGGGGATGTTAGTAAGGGTGGTGAGAGGTGAAGGGAGAGTGGGAGGAGAGGAGGGGAGGGGAGGGGGACGCACGTGAGCTCGAGGAGCATGTCGATCTCGCGCCTGTGTCCGCGGCCCTCGACGAAGCGGTCCATCATGTTCATCATCCACGTCGTGCCCTCGCGGCACGGCGTGCATTGGCCGCATGATTCGTGTTTGTAGAACTGTCGGAGGTGGTTGTTAATGTTCATATGATGGAAGGAATGTACGTGAATGATATGCAGAGGAAAGAGGGGAGGAGATGCAGGAGGGGGGCGGGGGTGATGGAGGAGAGGGAAGGGATGGAGGAAGGGACGGGGGACGTACGTGAGCGAAACGCGCGATGGCGGCGACGATGTCTGTGCTCTTGTCCATGACTATGACGGCGCCTGTGCCGAGACCTGATTGTGCGTCCTTAAGGGAATCATAGTCCATTCTGCACAGCGAGATCTTAGACCGGTGGAACGAATGAATCTTAGACTGAATGGTACTCACAAAACCTCCTCGCACACCTTGATCGGTATGACCGGCACCGAGCTCCCGCCAGGGATGATACCCAACAAGTTATCCCATCCTCCCCTAACACCACCACAATGCTTCTCAATCAGCTCCTTCAGCGGTATGCTCATCTCCTCCTCCACAACACACGGATTGTTCACATGTCCGCTGATGCAGAACAGCTTCGTGCCCTGGTTCCTCTCCCTCCCGAACCCCGCGAACCACGGTGCGCCGCGCCGGCATATGGTAGGCGCGACCGCAACCGTCTCAACGTTCGCCACCGTCGTCGGACACCCGAACAGCCCCACATCAGCCGGGAACGGCGGCTTCAGCCTCGGCTTGCCCTGCTTCCCCTCCAGACTCTCAATCAGCGCCGTCTCCTCTCCACAAATATACGCGCCCGCGCCCCTGTGCAAATACACATCAAACGTATAACCCGATCCACACGCGTCCTTCCCAATCAGGCCGTCCTTGTACGCCTCGTCGATCGCCTGCTGCAGATGGGACGCCTCCTGGTAGAACTCGCCGCGGATGTATATGTACGCGGCGGTCGCGTTCATGGACCGGCCCGCGACGAGGCAGCCCTCGACGAGCTTGTGCGGGTCCCCGCGGAGGATCTCGCGGTCCTTGCACGTCCCCGGCTCGCCCTCGTCGGCGTTCACGACGAGGTACCGCGGCCGCGGGTCCTTTTCCCAGCCGGGCTTGTTCATGAAGCTCCACTTGAGCCCGCTCGGGAAGCCGGCGCCCCCGCGGCCGCGTAGGCCGGAGGCTTTGATGGTGTTGATGATCCACGAGTCGCCTTTGAGGATGATGTCCTTCGTCCGGTGCCAGTCTCCCCGCGACTGTTAACAAGTCAAACTTTTGATAGAGTAAAAGAAAGTACTAATGGATTCACCTTTGCACCTTTTAGACTAAAATCGTGCCGTGAATGGGCATTGGTAAAAATCCTGTCCTGGTCTTTCAGTCCTCCGTATCGTCGAACAGGTGGGTCTTGAACCGTCGCAAATGACCGTCTCAATCCCGCTCGTATTGGTCCCGCGATCACTACAAATCTCTTTAAAAACATATCAAATGCCCAACATGAACGGCGAACACACCTGCGCGAGACGAGCCAGCCTTCAACATGGTGGCGAGATGAGGAGACACGATCTGATTATGTAACGGGCTCGCTTAGTCACATTCCTTTCTCTCTCGTACTTTACGTCGCAAACTCTTATGAAGGCTCGTGAGCTGGCTGTATTATCACCTACTTTGGCGAAGGTCTTTCTCATGACATCGTGTTATTCGGCGTCTCCAACAACCCCATGGAGAAGCCTATCTGGCCGTGCCAGTCGATAACCCATGGCGACCGAGAAAGACCGAGTTGAACTTATGAACTACCATCAAGAACGGCGCAGACTCAAAGGGTTAGAAGTATGCAAACTCAGTCCCTGTTTTGACACCTATATTGATCGCACTTTCTCCATGGTGGCTTGGAAGGTGCAATCCGAGCCATTGACCTGGAAAAGCGCGCGGCGAACTTAGCTCTGCGACCCAGACGGCTTCACCACGTTCATTGGTATTGGAATAGTCTACCGGTATATCGTGGCGTAATACTTCCGCTATGCAACACTCGAAATAATTCTCGGTCAAATCTCAGTCGACTATCAAGCCGAGGCATTCCGACAAGCCATTTCAGGACATTACGGGTATGCATGCAGATGTTGCACACATGCTATTTCTCGGTCACCAACGCTGACCGTCCTCACCTTTTTGCAGCATTGCCACCTATCAAAGGTTGTAGTTGCGGCTCACAATCGAACCCCGGGTGCTGGAACCCTTCTCTTTCCAAGTACGCTGCAATGGTGGCTTCTTTGCCTCCACCTTGGGCTATTCTCTCGCCTACTTCACCCCAAATTGATCGCTTTGGCGACTCGCGAGGCGGCGATTGCGATGCCACAACCGTTGTGGCCTAGGCGAAGCCCCCTGTTCCTTCTCAACTTTCGTAGACGTTGGCTTCGAATTCGAGGTTCCTACTGAAGGCTCTGGTACCGGGGGTCCATTCGTACGTTTTGTAACCCACAGATGCTCTGGCTGCCACGGTGGTGTTGATTCTGGTGTCGTTGATCATGATGCGGCATTCTTACTTGCTATGTCCGGAGTGGTGCCCCCCGGCTTTAACCCTTGAGCCCCTTGATCCTTGCTCGGTACACATCCCACCCCGCTTAAGCTCCGCTGGTTTTCTGTTCAGTGGTTTGTCGTCTGACAACACGATGTCGGGTTCCGGATTCTTGCCTTGCATGGTGTACAAAAAAAATGAAACGACTCAGCAAGGTGACCCGTTGTACGTATGTGTCTTTGCGAAACTTATGATGTGTGACGAATCTGACTTTGCCTGCCATGAAGGTTTGCGTTTCCTTCCGATCGATCAGCATCAAGACAAAGAAAATGCCCATGACCGTATCTCCCAGATCATTCGCCTCGCATTCCGCAGTGTTGCGTTGTGTCGCCATAATCTGACACCGGACCTTCGCGCTTTGCGTCACGCGTATTGAGTTGTTCCGTAAGTTCTTTGGGAAGGGTTTACAATCTGCGCCGTTCAAACATCGCCAACCAGTCAACGTCAAAATTGCGGCAGCATTTCAGCGTATTTTCCTGGTGCGTGGCAAAACTCTCAATTACCGACCACAGCTCAAACTCTTCGAATTCATCTAGGCTACAGGAACACGCCTGCCACCGTGCTTTCAAGTTCCTATCCTGTGATGCAACGAGAATATTGCCTTTCTGGCCGTGAACTCCTCTGAATCCCGCCCATCCAGGTGTTTCTGACAGCCAGCGCATTTCAATTTTCATATCGAAAGCTTGTTACCATGTTCTGAGTATGCTCCTGCACACTGAAACACCATGCAATTGTTCCTGTATGCATTCGTTCCCCCGTTTTTGCACCCAATACTGTGAAATGTAATGCTCTTAACCGCCACATATAATCACCTGTCCTTTCTAGCGTCTGACGATTCCACACCAACACATCCTTCTCTAACCTATCTCATCATGTCCAATTTGTCCCAGAATCATGGTAACCCGAGCCGACCACTAGATGACCACAATTCTCAAGCAAACAAATTGTATCTGTATGCTGGCACGGATTCCGAAGCGCAAGAAATACGACATTTCACGATTCGGTGGTCCAATTACTCTAACCATGAGACCGAGACTGAGGGTTTTTGCAGCTGTGGGTTGTACTATATACAACATGGCGGTTCGGCAGATGCGACACCGAAAAAGCACTTCACCGTCGACTGGATTGGAA
Source organism: Rickenella mellea (assembly GCA_004355085.1). Lineage (NCBI taxonomy): Eukaryota > Fungi > Basidiomycota > Agaricomycetes > Hymenochaetales > Rickenellaceae > Rickenella > Rickenella mellea. The sequence continues at coordinate 76,736 of ML170199.1, forward strand.
TTATCGATGCCCACGACAAGGATGAGATGGCAGAAGTCATTCTCAGACGGGACACAGTTATAAAGGATTTCGCTGATGTTTATCGGGGCCTTGAAAATGCTCGATCTTTTTTGTGCATGTACCTTTCTTATAAACAATTGCTAAACCTGCATGAATGGGGACAGGTGGAGTGGAATCCTACGAACCTGAGAAAGGTTGTTGATGCGTATAAGACCTATGAAAGCCACCTTCTCGCCAAGTTTGTCGCACCAACCTCGTTGCTTCGACTCAATGATAGTAAAATGACCTCGAACCTTCAAGATATGATCAATGAACTGGAGAAAGGTGGATTCCGAGCCAATCTCCTAAGGAAGTAGTGGGGAAAGTAGGGGTGACGTTGCGCCTGTCCGCGGCAGGTTTTTTATGATTACATCCTCGAATGTATATATGTAACAAAAAGCTGGGAAATTGTGCAGATGACACTTTCATATTTCCAACCGTTGTGCCTGTTTAGTTTAAATATATTTCGCACAGATGTTATGTCAACGCCTCGAATTGACCGTTTTATGTTCCTCATCCTGATCAGGTTAACGGTCCGGTCCAGTCCGAAGGGGCAAAACGTTACGTCACGGCAAATCCACACTGCATGTGGTCCGTCACGCCATCATCACCTCAATACTACCTGGCATTTCTCGGGAAGACTGATTGACTCTCTAGTGTGGCAACAACTTTTGAAAAGAAATGGTGGGTGTCTATTGTTATTATGAGGTGAACCGCTTTTGGGCAAACGTTGAAGCCTTGGTCGGCGAAGCTCGGTGATGGTGTCAGTGAATAATCGCGGTTGCTCCTTTCAACATCGGAGCCCGAGCCTTCATTTTGATGCTATCATCTGATGCTGAATTTCCCCTACTTGTCGAACTATACATTACCACGCTTCGCTTCTTTTAATGGAGCAAACCGACATCAGACTTTCATGCCTTTACCACTACCCTTTCCTTATCTCATGTTTTCGGAGGTGACTGGTCCACGCGCAGGGCTCGTTGCAGCAGAATTGTTCACAGTCTCCGTCATTCAGACGTCTCAACTCAACCGCCAACCTTCCACCAATTATTTCAGTCATTCGGGTTGACTTGTGACGCCAAGGAATCCTTCTATCGATCTGGACGCAGAGCTACCGTCTGAAAAGATGTTCGTTGACAGAGCGTATGAGTCGTAGGGCACTCGGATGCATTTTTTTCTACCTGAAGTCCGTGGCGTCTCAAATACTACCCAACTCCAGACATGAAAGCGATGTTTTATCTACTCATCTACAACCATTGCGCATACGAAACTCTCTCGGCCGTGCGCGGGCTACGTGGGTCAGTTTTCCCTGCTATAACACACTACCCAGCGCCGAACTCCTCATTTGACAACTTATCCCGGCATTACATCAAGATTGTCGTTCTGCGATGACCTAAACGTGAAGACTTCGCGGCAGAATTCGTATCACCCCAACTCCCAGCGTTCAGGGCGTTCACATCCAATATCTGGTAAGCCGCAGAATTCTTTATATCTGTCCCTCTTCTTCAGCCAAATTTTCACAGAGAAAGCTAGCATCCCCATCGATTTGGTTTTATGTCGTGTATGATATGTTCCTGGTGAGTTCAAAGTAACTTGGCACTGTTTGCAATCTGAATTATGTGGCTCGCAGCCATACCAACCGTGTACACACAGACTTCGGCATTGACCTACGACTTTAAGGCGCTGTGGCTCTCGTGTAGCTCCTGATTCCTGTGTTATGCCTGAATGATGGGAACATATACTACAACCGTGAGTTTCAAACGGTTATGGCATTTGAAGACAGGCGAGTACTTACGCGTCCATGTGAACGCGACGGTTCACTAATGAACGTGAAAATCGAAGCATCATATGAACTTATTTTTTTGGTTTTGTGGCACCACATGCCCATTCGTCGACCGCCGCTTATCTCCTCGATCTCGTCTGTAAACAACACTTTTCACTGTTCACTTGGAGTCTATTTGTAGTAACTACAATATTGCGTCTTTCCCCTGACGCATTTTTAAGTCTGCCGTATAAGGCCGTGGCTGACGGTTAGTCCATCGTATTATTTACGTCGGTACAACCATCTCACCATGCTTGTAGTATGCTACTGCACACCAATGGCTTATATACTTTTGCTTCATACGTTTCTTTGCTAAAATAACACACGCCTTTTGTCGAGTCTAACTTTGCCAGCAGGTGTGCTTGAACTTTTTTCAATGGATGACTCTCACCATTTGTTCGAGGATTGCAATGACATTATGGTCAGTTCAATGTGTACAGATGGTGACCGAACACCCTATAAAAGCACGCCATTACGCAGGAATTGGCCTCATCTTTAAGATAGCCGAGACCTTCAACCCACTGCATGTCGAATCCTCCTCCTCCTCCTCACAATAAAAGCACCATATGGTATATATATGCCAGCCTGAACCCTGCGGATGCCAAACCGGCCCATTTCGCGATGGTCTTGCAAAAGTCCACAGAAATCGCACGCTTCAAATGCGAAGATCTTGAGCACGAAGGGGTGAACAAATGCCTTTGTCTGGAACACCAGGCGAAGGACTTGCCATACGCATTTTATCTGGTTGGAACTTTAAAAGGCCAGAAGTCCGATTTTGACAGGATCGTAGGGGCTAAAAGAGAGGACCCTCTGGAACTGAGGGGTATTCCCGCAAATGCCTCACCATCTTATCGGTGCTTGTTCCACTTTCAGGCAAAGCTGAAAGACCTTCGAGCATACTTGAAGGGGGTAATTGACTGGGATGAGAAAACCCTTCACATGGTTCTTACAAACATTCTCGAATGCGTTGTCCCAATACTCGATAAGAACTTTAACCTTCATATTTGCAAAGTCTTGGTTGATCTAGAGGAAATCAGGAAACAGAATGCGGCACAAGAAGCCGAAAAGAATCTTACAAACACTCTCGAACACATTTTCCTAACGCTCGATCAGATTCGCAAAGACTTGACTGGTCTAGAGGAAATCAGCAAACTTGTGGCGGCACGAGAAGCTGAAAGGAATCGGAAATGATCGCTCTGCGGCGGCCATAACGAACCTCACTACATTTGGCTTAGCACGTAGAGGTAGACGCACGGATAGCTAGTTTGTGCCGAATTTCCAACGTACATACCATGAATGAATTCTTATACAACATATTAAAGCAATTGATGGTGGCATCTGCTGATTCTACACCGTCGTAACCGTCTTTATCCAATCTCAGCACGTCTGTTCTTTATCGTCGTTGACCCAACACATAATCTCACTGACTCGATGGTCTTGCACGCGAATATTACCTCGGGCTTAAATTTTTCGCAGGAAGGACAACATTTCACAATCGGGATCGCCGGTCGCATCGACTTGTTACGATTCCTGAAATGAAATGAAGGATCGTTTTATGAGCGCGCTGGCGTGCGGTTTGACCGCTTTTTTTAAGAGCATAGATGAGAATTTATTACCATATCCGGGTTTTGTAATGAAATTGTAATGAGTGTACAACTACGTTTTGTAATGAGTTAACACTTTTTGTAATGCATTACAAACATTACTTGTTACTTGTGGCGTCGAGGCGCGGATTCTGATCCGAAAAGGAAAGCAGCATCTCGTAACGTCGCATGTTCGAACCCAACGCCGGGTTGTGTTTTCAACAGTATTTTCATGTCCATTGTCATGTTCTCTCATTTTCGTGCCATGATGTGAGATACAGTAAAAATAATTATGACAAAATGCTACCATTCAAATTTCAAATCCAAGCCAGCTTTGGTGGCGTGGAGTTGCAGCACATATATACAAGATCGTCAATGGGAAGTATGTGGTTGCGCCGCTCGTCGTTGCTGAGCGGGATGCAGGAAGTGGGGGTTCTCATTTGTGAAAAAGGGAATCGTTCGGCCGTGCAGAGCATCGGCCCTACACTACCAAGTCTAATACGTAGGCTAGTGCGTTGAGCTAGTAAACCAACTGATGCAAAGCAAGTATCAAAGCTCAATTCGCCGTCAAGCCAGTCGGAACTATGAAAGTTCGCCACATGCTTACTGCCCAAACAATCACGAAAAGACTGGACACAGACAGCATAGTCTTCTGCTTCAATGTCAGAACTCTGATTGAAGTTGTCATATGATTTTCATCGGTGGTGGTACCATTTCCAGATAAAATTGCGGAGAACTATATTCAGAGGAATCGTGGTGTGTTTGCTGGAGTCGTCCGCCCGTAAGGAAACATGATGACTACGAACTAAAGCTTGACGGCCAGAGTCATCCCGGAATCAGTTTAAATCCACTGGCGATAATAATGGGAAAGAAATTAAAGATCTGGAAAGACCTATCCAAAGCGTAACACATGTAACGTGGAAAGCTCGTGCATTTGACTCTTCGAGTAGTATTTCCAATAGCTTAGATAGCAATTTAGAAGCTTTTGCAAACGGAATGAGATATTGTCGACCACTCCAGCACGTTGGTGGACAGGTCACGGTAACGTTGTAAGATTTCTTTCCCCCATTTGATTCATCTCGCATGAGTGGCGTAGACCTAAACATATTGATCAGATTCATTTAGGTGAATGATGAGCTTTTTTCTTACCGGTGTTGCTGCCATGAACCGACCACTCGACGCACATTTGAGCCACACAACCGCGACAGACGTGTGCGCACAGCATTACGTGTTGATGATCGGTGTGCATGAGAAGGTCCATCGAGCACTAAAGGTTAAATCATCTGGATAGCCGAAATCCACAGGCTCCATTATCGCTCCGATGCTTGTAAAAGATAAATCCGAGGACTAGAAAAAGTTCAATCAGTCAACTGTTGCGTATCTCATCACGGTAAGGAGGACCAACCATCAAAGAACCAGCCCAAATGTATCCTGAACATTCAGATTCGCCATATCCCTCCGTGCCGCACAGCGTGCAGCATTCACCAACCAGGCAAAGCTTCCGTCGTCCACCAACTCACCTCAGGACGCTTTTTGCGAGCGAACGTTAACTTGTCAGCTTCGGAAGATGCACTGCGATGTCGACGAGAGGTCAGCGGAAGGGGATGGGTACAGGATCGATAGGTTACGTGCCTTGCTCTCGCATTCATAACCGGTCCCACACCGCAGAAACCAAGCCAATCCATCCCTATCCCACGACGAGACATACTCTGAATGCTCCTCTTTTGCACGATATTCCGCCTTGTCGACGTTGCTCGCTTTCTTCGCTTCCACCCCACCAAGCTTCTTAGCGCCCGAACTTGCGCCGGTAGACGATGCGGAAGTAGTAGTGTTGACCGACGTCTCAGATGCTGATCGGAAAGAGGACGAGGTGAGGGTGGGGGTAACTGGAAGGGCTTGCCTTTGTCGGCATTGCGACGAGTTAGTGGTGCCGAGGATGCTTTTCCAACCGGGTTTGTTCATGGAGCTTCGCTTGAGATGATGGCATGACGCGACGCGAAGGATGGAGGCCCCGAAGGAGTTTATGATCCACAAATCGCTTTTAGGATGATGTCCTTCGTTAGATACCCTAACCCTGAGACTAGAAGTTCAAGTTCTGGAAGTGTGAAGAAAGTCCTAGCCTTACATTTGTGGAGAGATCAGTGAATGTGGATGGGGTCTTGTAAAGGATCAATAAGCTACGTGCCTTGCTTTCGCTGTCCTAGCAAGTCCAACAGCGCAGGTCACTTTCTTCCCGTTCAGCGCACCAAGTTTCCAGGCGCCGAAAACTGCGCTAGCAGACGATGCAGATGTACTAGTCTTGAATTGCGTGACGTCAACAATACCGATCGGAAAGAGGATGAGGAGATGGAGCGGGCAACTCCTAGCCTTCGTCAGCGTTGACGAATTATCGTGAGCGAGGGTCACTTTACCAGCCGGGTCTGTTCATGAAGCTTCATTTGAGTCCTCGAGGAATGTCGGCGTGTCTGCATTCCACGAAGGCCGTACGTTCTGATGGTGTTGATGATCCACGAGTCGCCTTTTCAGATGATGTCCTTCGTACGTTTCCCCGTGACTAGTAAACAAGTTAGACTTTTTGACAGAGTAAAAAAGTGATAATGGATTCACCTTTGCACCTTTTAGACTAAAATCGTGCCGTGAATGGGCATTCGTGAAAATCCTGTCCTGGTCTTTCAGCCCTCCGTATAGTCGAACAGGTGGGTCTTGAACCGTCGCAAAAGACCGTCTTAAACCTCCTGGTATTGGTCTCGCGATCACTACAAATCTCTTTTAAAACATATCAAATGCCCAACATTAACAGCGTACACACCTGTGCGAGACGAGCCAGCCTTCAACATGGTGGCGAGATGAGGAGACACGATCTGATTATGTAACACTCCCACTTAGTCAAATTTCTTTTTCAAACTCGCACTTGACCTCGCGAACTCTTATGAATGCTCGTAAGCTGGCTGTATTATCACCTCATTTGGCGAGGCGTTTTCTCGTGACCATGGCGTTATTCGGCGTCTCAATCAACCCCATGGAGAAACCTACCTAGACCTGTCAGTCGATGACCCATGGCGACCGAGAAAGACCGGCGTTGAACTGATATCGCACGACGGACTTCGTTCCGTCTCCCCCGTATGGCTTCGCTACGTTCTTGGTATCGAAATAATATTAATCTTCCGGAATTTAGTGGCGTAACATTCTCGACGCAGTCTCCCTAATACGACTTTTCTGCAGCTCTCAAGGCGGCACTATACTGTTGGCAGACTATGCGAATCTCCCTGTTTGTCTCACCTGGCGTCAGGGTTGCCTCAGGGATACTGGTACTACGTTCCGGAATGCCCTTTGATACCTGCGGTAAAGGACGTGGCGCAACTGCAAGCTTCGAAGTCGACGCCGGTGTGTTGATTGACGTGTATGTCTTTACTTGTAGTGTTCAGAGTGATGTCACTCGCTTGGAAGGTAGCGACACTGGGAGTGCTGGTGGTGCGGCAGCGCCGTTAGCTGTAGCCTTCGATGCGGTGTTCCTCCTCCTGAGCTGTCCTGTGGGCGTAGACGCCGTCGTATCATTGCGGATAAGCGTCGCTCCGTGGCCAGAGCTGTTTCAAGTTGTGTTTCTTCCTCCATGAAGAATCGAAAATGGGCTTCGGAAATCGTGTTGTGCGCGGTGTATAAAAATATAATTCGGAAGAAGGATCTCTCCGAGCAAGACTTATACCCGCTATTTCCATGCGCTTTTCTTTGCTGTTTTGTCGAGTGTCCGACTTTGCCTACCTACCACGTACGTTGCATCTCGTCCAATCTCGCACCCTCACAACTAAGCACAAACGATGACATAGCATGAAAACACCAGCATTGCGTTGCTTTCTGGAGTCGTGAAGCAATCCAACATGGATATTTGCGATTTGGATCACGGATGGTGAGTTGCTCTGTGTCTTCTGCGGCGGCGGGATGCACATAGTTGACCTGCGCTGTATACCAGCAAATGAAAGTCGTTCAAACATCGCCAGTTAACTAACCCTCCTCCTCCCCCTGTCGTAAAGAATACTGATTAACTAGATTTATCCAGGCGCAAGTAATCCTTGATGTTGATTCTACATGACGCCAGTAGAAACTTGGCTTTACCGTGTTCTGCACTGTCAAGACCGGTTTGAACTTTTGGATTGCTACTATCAACAACGGCGCATGTCCAAAAGAATAGAAACTGTCGAAGAAATCCCCTCTTACGACACACCCACTCGACTCCGCAATGATTATACGGGGCGGTGCATTCTCACCCCTTGGCATAGCAAACGCTGACTCGGAACTTAGACCCGACTACACCACTCCGTTCCTTAGTATCAGAATATTTGAAAGGCGTGTAGTGGCGTCATCGCTTTCCGCTATGCAGATTCGAATCGCTTCTCGTTTCAGTCAGCTATTACGATACAGCACTTAAACAAAATATTTTTCTGGGATATTCCGGGTGTGGATGCAAACGGTGCCAATGCTTTATCGGCTACCAGTACTCGTACGATGACCTTGATATTTTGCAAGAGTGTGAATACTTTGACGCCGACGCTCAGTGCAATCTGGTGATGCGGTACGTAACATTCATCTGTTGAGCGCGCCAGTGCTGGAAGATCACGGTGTTTATTCGCACGGATCGAGCGGTGTTCTGATACTGCGGTAACGTGGCATCAAATTGCATCACTCGATATTGTGTTCTCAACGCATCTGTCGACCCCCGATGACGCACCACGGAGAGAAGATAAAAATTTTCGCACCTGATGTTGGGGAGAGATCTGAGCCAATGCCGGGAAACGCATTTATCGGAAGATCGCTCCGCAATCTGCTGGCGCTGAAACCATTATTCGTCTCCCCTCTCTTACTGATATCCCATCATTCATTGATCTCTCACATTGCATTTTCTTCTCCGATCACGAATCCGAACCACTTCTTATCTCCGTCAGCCGGGGTTTTTCACTGTACTTTGACTTTACAGTCAGCTATTGTGATTCTCGATTGAATTTCTGGATCATGGAAAGACGCCAAGACCGCCCGGATTAACCATCATTCCGATATTTCCATGTGGCGACGCAGTGCAGGGAACTCCTCACGGCACGTCATTCATTATTAGATCAAGGGTTAGAACGGCGGAGTGCATACTCTCTGCTGTAAACCCGCGAACAGACGCAGTCCCATCAGAATTTGTTCTCGCGGTATGTATTAAAGGATGCACGAAATCTCTTTCAAAGCAACTCATATATCTCTGTCGTCTCACACAATAGAAAAAGTCATGTCTGACTCCTCATCTGACAACGCCGAATTGATAGCACAAGCTAGCCAAATGTACGTCAATTATTTGTCTGTCAATATTCACTTCTCACTGAAGCCATTCTTGTAGTCAATTCGCCACTCACGTTGTCATTTCAGGAACTGGCGAGTCCTGGGTGATGTTTGCGATTATGATACACATGCTAACGAAAATAAAAGCTCTTGTTTTCTATGAATATGTTTTGACATTTTCTACTGAGATATCGGAAATATGGACCTCGAAATTTACTGGAGCTCAGGCACTCTTCTTCTTGACTCGATATTTCTACGTGGTCTTCACGGTGCTGTTTTGCGCCATTAATTTGACCCCAAACCCATCTGAAATGGTCGTCTAATGTCTCTCTTCGTCTGTAACGTTACTTACACTCATGATAGTTGTAAGTCTTTACTATTATCCGCAGAATATTTCATCTGATTTATTATCTCAATACTTAGGTGTCGCGTGATTGCCTTTAATGTGACGGCTTGGAATATCATGCCTCAAATTGGACTATACGGTGTGTTTTCGGACTTTCCCCCAACTCACGCATCATCTGAGATGGTGGTTTTTGACAGGCATCTTAACACTGCGAACATACGCAATATATCAGAAAAATCGGTCTGTCTTGGTTATTTTGGGATTGATTAGTTTGGCTGACGTGGCTACTGGAGTTGTAAGTCACAATTATCTCGAAGTTGGCATCGTTCTGATACAATATAGTATCTGGGGATTTTGACAAAGCCGGAAGTTGATAGGAGTGTTTTTGGGAATACCTGCGACGAAAATCCAGTGTCCGTCAGTGCTCTGTGAGGCCACCATTCACACCAGTACTCACAGAACTAACTCCGCTTATTTGAGAGCGCAGAAGTAAATCACGCCTCGTTGTCTTTTAACACTGTCAACCACTCATTGTCTTGCAACTTACAGCTCACGGGCAGCTGGCTTCAAACATACTTACACTTGTCCTCGATATTTTGGTATTTACTTTGACATTCGCAAAGACAATCCGTCACACTATAGAAATGCGGAAAGTTGGCCTCGCAAACAGCTTGGGATATTTCATCTTGCGTGATGGTGCGCTCCATGTACAGTACATAACAGGCAATGCAAAACTGACAATTAAGGACCTGCAGGAGCCATGTATTTTCTGTTCGTTAGCGAACCCTGTTCTGGACTCTCTGCTGACAGTCTTGCAATTTAGAGCCAAACTACTGTTTGGTGTGGTTGGCACCATCGTATTCTTCGTAAGCACCGGGTATTATTGCTCATACTCACAAACACTTGAACCAAACCGATTCCACAGGTTCCAGCATCGGTATGGGTTTCCCGTGTTGGTCGTGTTGATTGTTCACCCGTCCGTTGCTGCACAGGGCGTCATCGGCAGTTGGCTTACCGTACTCATCGCAGTTACTAATCCGTAGGTCCATTCCTTCGTTTGGGGAAAGCACAGTATGCATATCTGAACTCTCAGTTTAACCATAATTCTTATAAACCGGCTTGTCCTTAACCTTCGTCAAGTGTCCCATTTACAAGAAGGGAATGCGCCGACACTTGGTACAATTGATACCATTCAGGAGCCAGCATTTGCCACCAACTCACTCCTAGGAAACCTGGGGGCTCCGTTGCGCGTCGGCCTAGATGTCGACTACGAGATTGAAGAAATAGGTGTAGATGATGACGCTGAAGCTGTTGAAGAGCGCGGGATTGTGGACCACAGTGATATTCCTGAAGAGCCCCGTGATTCTAACCATGTCTAGTTCAACAACGCTGACACTTCCATTTTGTCGAAGATCCATGTCTTTCGAGATGCGGGCAATTATTTGGTTATTCCATAGGCTTGCATTTGTATTATGCCTCCTATATCGCCACACATTGACCTGTCGCCATGATGAAATTTCTGGTGATAATTTATGAAGACCGGTCATGCTCTCAACTCGATGATTTATGGCGCGATGGATGATACACAGACCTGAACGCAATTCTGAATGAACGGATATCCAACTATTCCAATCCTGAGGTATAGTACCGAACGAAGGATGAGGAAGTGAGGACGAGTTTCGTTTTTATTGTATGCTGACCGGTAAATCTTGGAAAGTAATAATAGTTCCATCTATAACCGCTCTGACATCTCCTGAAGATAATCCGATAAATGGGGAAAAGTTCAATGCGTCAACCCTGCATATCCGCTCATGGTAACCTTCAGAGAATCGGCGCGAATCTTATCCGGAGCAGTGTGAACATCCGGTCTTGGTACGAACGTATCGCATTACGCGGCGCATTCTCCAATCGCAAAAATGACCATGCGTTTGCAAGTGGGATGAAAGACATTGTCGACCATGCGGACCGCTCGCAGTAGAAATCCAAAGCGTCATCGTGCTGTTTCATCCCGCATGAGTGACCGAGGACTTAAATTGTATCGATCTAATGAAGTGAATAATAATGTTTTAGTTACTCAGCGAAATATCAAGATATCGTCGTGACACGACCACTCCACGTATCCATGCTATGGTCGTCACAGCAGAAGTGAGGGCAATATTTCCGGTCGTCCGATCAATCAAAATCTCCAGAGCAAGACAAGATGGTATGGTACAAAGTGGATGTTTCTAATGCTGATTGTGCAGTGAGTGCCGGTGATTTGACGCTGATCACTCACTCTACTGCGGGGTAAACTCCCAACCATCCGTTCTGACGCAGATTTGCTGGACATGGAAGATGTGACAGTTGACTAGGCTGGTCAATAGTTCCTAAGTAGTGAACCATAGCGTTACAGCGAAAATTATGCGCATCACGCGCAAGCAATGCCTTAGCCTGAGAGAATGCAGAATACGATCGCAGATAGCACGAAAATTTGCGCGGGCAATAAAGGATAAGAACAATCGGGTGACCGTAGATGATATCTACAGGCTCAATCATCGCTCCGACATCTGCTGAAGATAATGAGTCTAGAAAGACTTCGATCAGCCGATACTGCGCAACCCATCATGCCAACGAAAGATGAACCTTCGAAGCACCAGCCCTAATCTTATCCGCAGCATCCTGCACATCCGCATTCGTCATGACCTCTGTACCGCATCACACGCAGCTCGCTCCAACCCCGAGCACATTCCAGCACCCAACAACCCACCCTCAGGTCCGCAGCACTGATTCAACGAAATTGCATTGGAGACACGGAATGGCCGGAGACGTTCTTGGGCTTCGGTGGTTGCTGCAGGTGGCACGTTTCGCCTGATGTGCAACTCTGACGAATCGCACTTTGCGAACGTATCATCTCGGGAGCGAAGTTTGATTCGTCGGCATGGGAGTACGCACTGAGATGTAAATGGGAAATATCAGCGGAACTGGATGAGGAAAGAATCTATATGTTACGTACCCCTGGCTTTCACGATCGTGGCGGGTCCAACAGCCGTTCATTCCGCTCAGCCCATCATGCTTCTTTGTGCCTAAACCTGCGCCTGCAGAACGTGCAGAAGTAGGAGTCTTGAAGGAAGTCAATAAATGCTGTTCGGAAAGAGAATGAGGGTTGCATAGGCTCGCCCTTATCGGCGCTGACAACGGGGAATTGCGGTCCAGAGTGTTTTTGTCCCGGAGGATTTGTTCATCGGGCTCCATTTGGGCTTTGACGGTGGTGATGATCCACGAGTCGCCTGTCAGAATGATGACCTTCGTCCGGTGCCGCCGCGACTAGCAACAAGTTCAAGTTCTGGAACAGTAAAGAACGTGTAATTAGACTCACATTTGCGTCTTCTGCACTAGAGTCGTGCCGTGAGTGGGCATTTGTGAGGATTCTGCCCTAGCCTTTCAGCCCTCCGTTCGTTCGCACTGGTGGGTCTTGAACGGTCGCAAATGAACGTCTCAGTCCCGATTGCATTAGTCTGGCGATCACCGTTAATCTCTTCTAAATGCATAAAATGCCCAACATTAACAGCGTACACACCTGCGCGAGACGAGCCTGTCTTCAACATGGTGGCGAGATGAGGAGACAATGTGATTATGTAACATGTCCACTTAGTCAACATTTTGAACTCTCAGCGAGCTCGCATGCTGTCCCTCATCTCCTGTACTGTAGCACCACCTGCTTCGGCGAAATCTTTCCCATGACAGAGGCTCATCGGATGTCTCAAGCACCCCCATGGAGAAACCCACCCGGCTTTATTAGTACCCGTCGATGACCCGTAACCGAACATCACCGTGTTTGAACAACGACACGGGCTCAAAAGGCTATAAACGCATCCTCTCTTTGCATACTCTCATCTAGCGCCATTTCACCATGTTGGCTCCGGGAGCGCAATCCAACCCATTGACATTGGCTGCGACTCGGACTGGCACCGTATTAGCACGGACAAAACCTAGCGCTCCGTTCATTGGTCTAATGTATTCTACCAGATTTCGTGGCGTCGTCGAATTCCTCCGCGAAGCATCCAAGCAGCTTCTCGCTCGGTTAAAGTTAAAGTTTGCTCGGCTATTTCGGTGCGGCACTCGACACTGGGAACATTACGGCGGTTGTGGTTGAAAACAATTGACTAGCTTTCGCTATTTCTTGGTAACCAACGCTAACCAATCTCACCCCTTCCCAGTGCTACTCTCTATTAAAGGATTTGGTTTAAAATAATAATTAAACCCCGGGTGAGTGAACCCCCTTCGTTCCGCGTATTCTTCAATGGCGTCGTCTATGCCTCCTACGTTCCTTCCAACTTTTCCCCAGATTGACGGTTTCGGTAACTCGACAGGTACTGACTGCGGCGCCACTACTGTTGGCGGACTAGACGAAACTACCTGTTCCTTCACGTCCTCCGTGCGCGCCGTCCCATGTATAGGAGGAATTCCTTTCGAGGTCGACGGCTGGATATTCCCACCTGTCACCAGTGGTCCATTGGTACGTGGCGTAACTGTGGTCGGTAAATGTTCGGGCGACGTCGCTGGAGTTGTGGCTGGTCGCATCGTTTCTGATACCGCGACATCCTTACCTGTAATGTTTGCGGCGTTGTGAATGGTTTGGGGCGCTCCTGCGGATAGACTATGCTCCGTAGACCTCGCCGACCCTCCTCCTATCGCATTACGCCGTTTGAGTGTCACTGCTGCTGGACTCGACATGAAGGCGCTCTCCGAAATCCAATTTTGTGCGATGTACGGGAAAACGCAAGTCTCTCCGAGCTTATATACATTTGTCTCAGTAAGTTTCTTCGCTAAAGTGTTTGCCGTTTGTCCACTGACTTTGCCTGCCAGATTACCTTTGTGTTTCTTTCCACTGAATTGCCTCAATATTAAGAACATGCTGGTGACGATACCTCTCATTCCACTCGTCTCTCACGTTCGGCGTTGTTTGCTTTGCTCGCTAACAAGCATTCCGGCACCGGGCATTCTCGGTTTAGGTCTCGCATACGAATTATGCCATATGTTCGGCAAGTGGGGACGCATGGAGTTGACCTGAGCGAAATAGCTAGCAAACAAAAACCGTGCGACCATCGCCGGTTAACTATTCAACCTCCCTCCGCCTAGCATAACGATTGGCTTCCTTAACTCCGGTACCAAGAAATTCCTAGCATTCGACCCACCGTCTAACTGTAAAACTTGAATAGCCCGTTTTGTTCTGCATTGCATTTATATTTTGCTCCGCACTGACTCATTCTGAACGAGTGGAAACGACCTACGATTGTGTCCTACCAATTCAACATGTAATATTGCAGAGATCTAGATACCCCCGTATGGAAATCGATGTTCAAATCCCTAATTCGTTGCCGCTGCAGTCGTTGCGTTTGTCAATATTGGCGTATTGCCATGGTCGAAATTGTACGGGCATTCTACTCAATACGATACATGAGGAACCTTATAAAAGTACCTCGTCATGACACAAGTACTGCCGGTATTCGAGTGGATCGCCAACTCTCCATATGTCGAAACCTCACCAATCTCATAATCTTCCTCCAGCGCATACTTCGTGTTGAGATCAGCCATGCCAGAGCCGGCCACCAATCTATGCACGCCAATAAAGGGAAGTCGCCATTCCAGTATCGACGGGTACAAACGAGTGAAGAAGACAAGTTGTACGATGTGCCACGCAAGCCCACCCTCACGTGATCCCTGCACTGCCACCTGTGGCGCGTCGTGGTGCTCGCTCACATTCCAACACACCCCCTCGAGCACTACGACGCGCGAATCCCATCGCCGCCGTCCATGCACCCCTTCACCAGCACCCCCTCAAACCGAGAAATCAACAAAATGAAATAAACGAGTGACAACCCACCCCCTCAATCCAAATTCTGCAAAGTCCATAAAAGTCCGCAAACTGCACCAGCTAAGTCCCGTAACCGACAGATGCATCCCGGAGTCCACCATTCCTTCAACACCCACGAAACGCGCGAGTTTCCCAGTCGTACCGTGATAGGCCGTTACCGAGTCCAGAGGAGAGGATGTCCTGGTTGAGCCACGTTTCCTCGCCGCGCCAATGCCATCCGCATCGCCCACCACCTCCGCCTCGCACACCGGCGGATCCACCATTCCTGCCCTCAGCACCCTGATCCTCCCACTCCCGGCAACCAGTCCCAGCCACCCAGCTACGCCGCTCGTCCCAGAGCCGAGAAAGCCTCCCATGACCTCCGACTGCGCCAAACCAACCTATCTCCAGGTTCCAGATGCTTGACCGCACCCTGCTCATCCCGAGCCGTCCTGAATCCGCCATGAAGCTTCCGTGACGCTTGACCGCATCACCTAACCGATCCCGAGGTCCCCAATGCGCGACCGCACCGCAACCACTCATCCCGAGCTTTGAACTTCCCGTCCATCCAGTAACCGGTCCCGCCACTCTCCCATGACTCCCGATTGCACCGCCCAACCTATCTCCAGGTTCCCAATGCTCGACCGCACCGCAACCGCTCATCCCGAGCCATCCCAAATCCAGACCATCCTCCATCACGCTCCTCCGTGAAGCTACCGTGACGCTCAACCGCATCAACCAACCGATCTTGAGGTTCCTGATGCTAGACCGCACCGCGACCGCTCGTCCCGAGCTCCGAACCTCCTGTAACTGTCTCATGACGCTCGACCACGTCACGATGCCCTCGTTGTCCCGACCAGCAGTGATCCCACACCACTGTCGCCCGCACCACCCATGATATCCTCTGCTCCCTCCCGTACCCATCCCACGCTCGCCGAACCCATCTCCTTCCCGTCCACGTCCTGATCGACTTGCCCTGGCCTCAATGCACCTCGGTGTTCGGCTCGCTAGCGGAGCGTGCGGAGATCTTCCAGATCAGGTAGACAACAGGGAATCTTGAGTAGGAATAGAGAGAGAATAGATAAAAGCCCAGAGTAGTCATAGATGTTGCCAGTTGTACACAGTAGGCGACTGAACAGCCCACTACAGTTCTGGTTATGTCCAAACCAGTAAGGAGAACTCGTTTGTGTTGAGATCAGCCATGCCAGAGCCGGCCACCAATCTATGCACGCCAATAAAGGGAAGTCGCCATTCCAGTATCGACGGGTACAAACGAGTGAAGAAGACAAGTTGTACGATGTGCCACGCAAGCCCACCCTCACGTGATCCCTGCACTGCCACCTGTGGCGCGTCGTGGTGCTCGCTCACATTCCAACACTTCGGATACGAAACCTAACAGCAATACATGGTATGTGTATGCAAGCATGACGCAGGCGGATCTCCATGAAAAGCCAGATCCGAGTCATTTCTCCATAGTCTTGTCTGACAAACATGAAGTTAACGAAGCAACCCACGCCAAATGCGGAGATTTTGATTACGGATGTGTCTGTCTGGATTCCAAGGCGATTCACGTGCAATACAATTTTTTACCCGTTGGAACTCTAATTGGCCAGAAGTCCGATTTTGACAGGATCATTAAGGCAAAGGACGTGGACCCACCAGAGCTGACACTGACTGGACCGGCCAGATCAGCTTACCGGTGCTTGTTCCACTTTCAGGCGAAGCTGCAATCGTTGCGAGCGATGAAGATCATCAACTGGGACTCGCACTACCTCAGCATGGTCTTAGGAAACATACTCCAATTCTTTGTTCCAACGCTTGATGAGCACTTTAGACTCCATGGGTGCAAGATCGTGACCGATGAATTAGAACCTCTGTACAAAGATGCGCGCAAAATCGCGAAGTTGGAAGCGAATGGACCTGGCATTTGAGTCCACTCTATCAGGGTTATGCACTTCATCTTGGAGCTTGTGTCGAAAATTAGTTCGCAGTACTATATACAATAACATCTGCATAAATTACATTACAATCACTTTGGTCTTACCAACAATATGAGTGCGAAAAATCACCAGCGCACAACGTAATAATTCATAACTTTTTGGTTGAGAATCAAGACCGGAATCCACAAAGATGGATGGCAATCGGAAAATTGACGAATTCATTTGAATATACACAAAGTCCACTTTTGGTCAACTGTAACGCGTTGTGATTTCCCGGCTGCCCGAGTGAGAGTGAATGCGACTGACTAGCTTCGGACGGAAGTGGTACCGTGATTGGACATTGTGAAGAATCCTGTCCGGGTCGTTCAGCCCTCCGTATCTCCGACATTTGCTTACGACAAAGTTCAATCGGTCAACCGGTGCATCCCATCACGATAAGACTGACCAACCTTCAATGTACCAGCCCTAATCTTATCCGTGGCTTCCTGAACGTTCGAATTCGCCATGACCTTCTTGATTGTGTCACGCCAAAGCCCAACAACTCACCCCTCACCACCTCAAGCGCGGCGAAATTCAGCACTCTCCTCCTCACGTCCGAAGTAGTGATTCGACGAAATCGCAGTGGTGACAACGAATTGCTAGAGACGCCATTGAGCTTCGGCTGCCTGCGAAGGGTCGCATGCGCTTCTTCCACGGCAAATGTCTGACGAGATGGCTTTTGCAAGCCGAACTTCTGGAGCGAAGATTATTTTGTCAGCGCCGGAAGATGCGCTGCAATGTCCGCAGAGATATCAGTTAAAAGGATTGGGGCCCGGGAAAGGGTCGATAAGTTACGTGCCTTGTTTTCGCGGTCGTAGTGGGTCCAACTGCGCAGGCGCACTTTCTTCCCGTTCAGCCCACCAAGCTTCTCGGCAGCTCAAACTGCGCCATAAGACCATTGTACATGTCCTACTCTTGGATGGCGTGACTCAACAATGCTGAACGGAAAGAGGATGAGGAGAGAGAAGGGCGGCAGCAGGAGTTCGCCAGGTCGACGTCGACGCGTGGTGGTGTGGGCGAAGGTCATTCTGCCAGCCCGTTTCGTTCATGAGTTTTCATTTGAGGCCGCGAGGAACGACGGCGCCTCCACGTTTCGCGAATGCTAGGGGTTCTGATGGTGTAGACGAACCGGGAATTGCGTCTTAGGTGTGATGTCCTTTGTCCGATGCCAGTCTCCACGCGACTAATAACAAAGTTCAAGTTCTGGAGAGCGTAATAGGATCGTTATTTGGTCACACCCGTGCACCTTTCAGACTAAATTCGTACCGTGAATGGGCATTTGGGACGATTCGGTCCTGGCCCTTCAGTCCTCCGCATTGTCGAACTGGTGCGTCTTGAACCGTCGCAAATGACTCGCTCGTATTGGTCTCGCGATCACCAAAATACGTCATAAAAACATGATATGCAAATCTTGGTGAAAGCTCTAGACCCTTTATCTACCTGGGCGAGACGAGCGAGCCTTCATGGTTGCGAGATGAGGAGACAATCTGATTATGTAACAAGCTCGCTTAACCTCTTTTTCTCGAGTCTACCCCTTGGCTAACCGTCAGACAAGTGCACTTGATCTCTTAAGCCACCACTAGTTTGCGCAATCCTTTTCTTTTAAAAGCATGTCATTCGTCGTCTCAGAGAACCACGTCGGCAATTCTGCAAACACCTGAGGCCTGAGGATGAATTTGTCGGCTCTCATCGAACTGAGCTGCAGTGACTGAACACCGTCTGTGTTGGAACTCAGGGCAGCGCATTCAGGGATATTATGAACTTGCTCCTAATCATTTGGTTGGTACAGTATGTCTCTACCCACATATTACTGAAACTGCTCCCAGTCGAATTTCCACATACGTATCCTATTCTTAGGCTAATGCAAATTCCATATCCCCGAGAAACAATATCTGAACATCTTCCTATTCTGGTCTGTGCCTCCCGGCCATAGATCCCCGGTGGCTCACTTGTCGGTGTTTGATGCCCGATGCCCGATCATACATATGAACTAGCATCACTGACGGCGGGGTTTTGAGGCCATCTTTAGGCCAGAAGACTGACAATATGACCTCTGTTTGCACACACATATTTCCACGTACTTAGCCATGGTGTCCTCGGTGGCGCATCCCAACGCAGGGATAGCACACGACAACTCGAAGCTTGGCACCGCTTCTCCAGTTTGCTTCCCTACTTTCGTTGGTATCGGAATGTCTATCGACGCCGTGTCGTGGCGTCACTGTGGTCCGCTATTCAGCCTTCAAACGATCTCTCACTCGGTTAAACGCCAGTCAGATGTTGCGCTGCGGCACATCAACGAATTATTTACGGGGTATTACGGGTGTGGATGCAATTATAAGTAATGCCTACTCGCTATCACTCGGTCGCTCACGAGTGCTAACCAGTCTATAGAAGATATTCTTTGGGTTGAAAGTAGCCATCAGTAGGCTTCCCGAACTCCCATCCTGCTGCCTTCCCCTGGAAAGTGTCTGTATTACTTTGACCCGTATGATCGATGAAGTTACCCAACACCGACTCTTTGGGTGGCTCGCGAGGCGTCAACTGCTGCGCCACTACTTTTGAAGAACTGGACGACGCTCCCTGATTACCCTCCGCTACTTCTGTCGTAGGCGTCGCTTCTGGGATTATCAAAACCGACATTGTGTCCTCACTCCCACTGTATTCGATTGCGTCAGTACCAGGTCCCATGGAAGCCCTTAGCGGACCCCTTGTCGATAGCGCTGGTCCTCGTACTGCTGGTATTACTGATGTTCGAGCTGAAGAATTCGACCAGGTAGGTTTTGATGCGGCATCTTCGCATGTGTCGTTCGTGGTTTTACCATTTTGAAGGCCTTTTGCAGGTGGCGCACGACGCGTAAACGCAGTCGTCACAATGCGCCATTGATGTTTCACTCTCGACTTTGTTTGCCCTGCTTTCGACATGATGACGAGCCTCGGAATCTGGTTGGCGCCGTGTCTGATGAAATAAAATGACGCCGGCCTCTATAAGCAAGGATTATATACGTGCTGCGTACGTTTCTTTGCTACTACTCTGTGGTTTGTCGAGTCTGACTTTGCCTACCAGTTAAATTGGCGCCTCCTGCCAGTCAAATAGTCTCAATGTAAGGACATGCCTGTGACCATATCTCTCATAACTTACTTTTCGTCTCTTTCTGCATAGTGTTATTTGTGTCACCATCAAGCAATCCGCCACTGGACATTCGCAACTTGGGTCACGCATACCGAGTTATTCCCGGGGAGGATTGACTCGCCACAAATACCTAGCAAATATACATCGTTCAAACACCGCATGTGGACTATTTACCTTCCCTCCGCATGGCTTGTGAGCATAACAATTGACTTGCTTACTCGGGCTACGAGATTGTTGAACATAACGCGGAGACAACTCAACTTATACTGTCGATTGATAATTTACTGTGTCTTTGCGAACACAGTAAATGTGAAGATTGCCGCAGCATTTCAACCTATTTCTCTGGTATGTGGCACCACATGTCTAATCGTCGACTACCGCTCATCACGTCCAATTTCGTCTGTAAACCGACAATATTGCCTCTCTTTCCCAGAATTCTGCTGAACATGCTCTGCAGCGGACAGTCAGTGCATCTGCACTTTTCATGTCAATGAAAGCATCTTCCCGTGCTCCCAGTATGCTCTCGCACACCTGCATTTTTTTCCCCCGCTTTGCATCCAATACGTACTGTGAATGCATGCTCTTAACCACCATATATAATCGCCCATTCTTCCCAGCATCTGCTGATTCCACACCAACCCATCCTCCTTCAAACCGTCTCAGCATGGCCAGCTTGACCATTGATTGTGACCTTTGTCGCTTGAAACGGCAACTGGACGACCCCAAGACAACCTGGATTCTTTATGCTAGCACATCGGTGTTAAATTTACAACAGCACGAACAGCCAGACATGCAACATTTCACAATCAAATTCGTCCCTGTCGGGATTGATGCGAAACTTGGCAGCGGCTTTTGCTTTTGTCCTAAGCCCAGTCCTTGCGGAGCATGCGACACTCGGCATTTCAAACTCTTGCCAGTCGGAACTGTCAACGGGCATGACATGCCTACTTTGATAATTTTCTTGAGAAGACTGGAAACAGACAGTGGCGGATTTCAGGTTGTTATGAGAAATATCCTTACAAACGCCAGGAATATGCCTCGTTTAAAAGATGAGCTGGAAAAAATGCCAGTAAAAAAAGACAGTGACGTTGTCGACAGTGACTTGGCTATCGCAAAAATCCTTCAAGAGGCTCGCTCATATTATCGGTGCATGTACCATTTCCAAGAAAGATTCACTGCGTTTAAGGCCTTCCTAGATTGGCCCCGGCTAGCTCCATAATTCTTCACAACCCGAAGTCATATCGTCCTACCCGTGGTTTTGTGGCTATAAGGAGTAAACTGGTGTCTTTCTATACGTTGATATGTACATTACACGCGCCTACCTAATGTTGGGATAGACGGCATATCCGGCGCCTTGAGGCTACAGTCTGCTATGTTGAGATATGCCACCTACACGGCTCTGGCTAGCTCTGGAACTCTTCACAACGCGGAGTCATAAAGCACTACACGGGGTGCGTTTAGGGCGACTACACAGAGCTACGTTCAATCGTGTATGGCCGCTAACCCAAGCTAACCCTAGTCTACCTATTGAGGTCTTAAACGTAGTGATTGGCAGAACTGATCAAAAGTGGAAAAGTGACATGGAATCCGGAGAACCTGAAAGCAGTCGCTGATGCACATGGGAATTATGAAAAGCACATTATGTCCAAGTACAGCCCGGCGGTCACTAGCGTGAACGCGGAACTTCAGGGTATGATCAAGACATTGCACAAGGGCGGAATCTCGTCGAAACCCTAGTGTATGTAAGCGCGGTGTGGCGTCACGGGGTGTCGGCGGCAGAAACATCCTCGTGTTTCTGTGACAAAACGGGAATTGTGAAGATGTCATTGACATATTGCCAGCCGACGTGTGTATTTAGTTTCGGATACACTTTGCATAGATATCATGTCAACACCATAATTGATCAGATATAATGAAGTGAACGTCTTACCTTCGTTCATCTTCGGATTTTCCACGATATTGTCATGAACCGAACAATTTGACATATCCTTCCAATGGTGACACATTGGGGCTAGACAACAACTCAGAGCGATATATCCGAACGCGGGTTCAGATTGCAGATGGGGACGCATAATCTGAACGCTTCAAAGTCAATGCACGCCGGCGTATGCACAAGTTGACCATCACATACCTTGAACCAGTTCTGATATAGAAGAGAAAGATTCGAAGTGTCGAGAAAACAGTAGCCGTGGCCGATCAATCGTTTAATGTGAATTCAGCTTAGTGGACCTAACAGACAAGCGCTTGCACCAGCAGTAGATGACGCGCGACGCGAGCGCTGACAGCACACGAGAAATTCCGTCGAAATCGAAAGGATTGAATTTAAAACAATCGCGTCACCGTAGAAGAAGACTACAGGTTCCAATTTCGCTCCAACATTTGCTGACGTAGAAAAATGTTCAATCGGTCAAACACTGCGTCTCCCCTTATGGTGAAGGTGACCAACCTTCAAATGCACGAGCACGAATCGTATCCGCCGCATCCTGAACATAAGAATCCGCCGTGACCCTCCATCACCCTCAGCATTCACCAATCGTGAGAGCTTCCATCGCCGAATAACCCATCCTCGCCCATCTTCGTCATTCTCCTCTTCATGTCCGAGGCACTGATCGCAGTGGCGCCACGGAACGGCTGGAGATATTCTTGACCTTCGCCTGCCTGCCGCGGACTCGTATGCGTTTCGCAACGTACAGTACGTGTCTGAGGAGATGGCTTTTTGCGAGCCGAGCGTCTCGCGAGCTTAGGTTGTATATGAGCGTCGGAGGATGCGCTGCGATGTCCGCAGAGAGATCAGTGAAGGTAGATAGGGGAAAGTATCCATAAGTTACGTGCCTTGTATCACGGTCCAACAACGCCTGGAGATAACCGTCTCCCATTCAGCCCACCCACTTTCTTGGTGGCTAAACCTGCACCAGCCGACGAAGTGGAAGTGGTTGTATTGATTGACGTCAGAAATCGCGATCGGAAAGAGGATGGGGAGTGGGCAACTGCAGAAGTTCGCCCCGGATGACAAGGTACGCGGTCGACGGTCCTCTTCCCAGCGGGGTTCTTTCATGAAGCTTCATTTGAGGGTTAGAGGAAGTCGACGCCTTCGGGCCAAGAAGGTCCGATGGGGTTAGTGATCCACGAGTCGCCCTTTAGCACCATGCCCTTCGTCTGATGCCAGTCTCTCCGCGACTAGTAAGAAGTTCAGTTCTAGAAGTGTAAAAGAAGCATAGCTTGATTCACCTTTGCACCTTTTAGACTAAAGTTGTACCGTGAATGGGCATTGTGAAGATCCTGCTCTGCTCTTCCAGTCCTCCAAATCTCCGAGCAGGTGGGTCTTGAACCGTCAGTCCCGCTCGTATCGGTCTCCCAACCACTAAAAATGGTTAAAAACATGTCAGATGCAGAGCTTGTTAATGACATTTACTGCGAGACGAGCCCGAACATAAACATGGCGTCGGAGACACAATCTGATTATGTAACAAATCGGCTTAGTCACAGTTCATTTCCGCGTCATCCCCAAAACCAACTTTGACGTCTTCACACATCATGTCTCAGCTTGTTTTTCGGTGTCTCAAACCAACTACATGAACAATTCTGCAATACAATGCCTGCAGCTGAGAGCCTGGCAGTGATTTCGCCAACGCTTTACACGTCGCATAAGTAGCTTCCACGTAAAGCTACTGGAGCAATTCTACTTTCACATTCTGTCAAGTCTCAGGAAACTGTTTCTGCCATAATCTGACCTTGTTCCAACACCATCAGTATGGCGTACATGAACCCCGCTACTACTCGTAAATTCACAAATCTATTACTGGAACCGCTGGTCTGTCCGCCAATGTCCCTTTAATAGGCGTCATAGGCGTGTTGCAAATTGCATATCCCCAGCAAAGAATATCTAAACCTGACTCTATTCTGGTCTGTGTATTCCGGGCAGACATCCCCGGTGACAGGTCGGTCGGTGTTCAATGCCCGATGCCCGATCAAACATATCTGAGTTATTATCACTAACGCTAGGGCGAATCCATGGCCGGAAAGCTGTCAGTACAACCTCTCTTTGCACGAACACTCATCGCGCGAATTTTCAACCCCCGATTTTCCTGCAGTGACTCGAAGGCGCAGTTCGACTAAGTGACATTTACATCCACCTCCGGTGCAGTTTCGCAACATTCGATGGTGTCGGGATATTCTACAGACACGTTGTGGCGTATTCAGACGATCCTCAGCCTTCGTTCCGCAGCATTCGAACTCTCTGTGGCCAAGTTAACTGTTACGCACCCCGTCCAATTATCGGTCCTCGGTCACCACTCTCACTCGATCCTACCAGAAGGACCGAACAAGTCCTGGTTTGCCATATGTATAAATATACCTTAGGAGCTCAACCCCCTTTCTTCATAGGACTATCGAAGAGCAAGGCCTCCCTTCTCCTCTCTCCTCCGACTTGGAACGCCGTGAATCTCACATGACGGCACGTTTAGTTTGTTCCTTCGTCCTCTGGACGCCCCCACAATCATTTTCACCACACCATCTACATTTAATTTTTGTCGACTGCGGTGCGTCTACTGGACGCGAACCAGACATCACCCCAGCGTCCGTTGTCTGTGCCTCTGCCGGTATCGCGGGTAGGGGACGTACCGCAACTGTAGGCTTCGGCGATGACGCTGGCGTGTTCACTTTTGCTGTCGATCCCGGTGTGGCATTTCTACTTGCAACATCCTGATTGGTGTCACTTACTGGGAGCCTTCCTGTGAGCATCCGTTTCTGCACGTTTAGTGGTTGTATATTGGAGAAGAGTTCCCTCAAATCGGGTTGCCGCAGTCCATCGGAAGGTCGCTCAACTGGCGGTGCTTCGACTGGATCCTTCTGTAATGATTTGTTATCCTGCGCCGGCGACCCCGCAGATTTTTTCTCAGCGCGTCCGCTTGTTTGTGATATACTCGACATCGAGATTAGCGCCGGAATATGGTCGACAGGGTGTTCTCTCCAGATAAGATTATATGCGGGCGTTCGTGAGTCTCCTTGCTAAAGCGTATGCCATTTTGTGTAACCGACTTTGCTTACCAGGTACGTTTGCGCTTCTCTCAATTCTAAGAGATTTCATATTGAAGCCATGTCTACAACCATTACCCGCATTCCAGTCGTCTCGTTTGTCGCATAAGTTTGCTGGTTTCGCCACCAAGCAAACTGCCACGGGATTTTATCGCTTTCTGTTACTCATTTTGGGTTATTCCGTGTGGTCTTGATAGAGGGGATGCACGGTGTTGACTTCCACCAAATATCGCAGCCATATATTGCTCAAAATATCGACGATTAACTATTCAACTCCCTCCACCTCGCTTACAGACATAACGACTGACTTGTTCTTCTCACGCTTGAGGTACATCTAGGTGCTGGACTTGACGTGGAGCTAGGCAACTTGCATTTCCCTCCGTTCATTGACTGCCTCTTTGCGACCTCTACGGTTCACTATTAAACGTGAATATTGCAACAACAGTTGGACGTATTTTCCCCCGCAACAAATGCACAATTGCTGCCCACATCTTGCCCTTCGAATCGAGACTGCAGGATCCATATATTTTCACCGTTGGTTCCAAGTTCTTGCACTATGAAGTAACGCCGATATTGCCTTTCTTGCCCTGAAGTCTTTTGAGTCTTGCCAACCAAGGTCTTGATTGCAGCCAGCGCATTCCAATGTTTTATATCAATGAAAGCATCTTACTGTGGTCTTGGTATGCTCCTGCACACAGAAACACCGTGCAATCTTTCCAGTATGCATGTATTCCCCGATTTGCACCCAGTAATGTGAATGAATGCACTTGACCGCCATATATAATCGCCTCTCCTTACTGGCATCTGAAGATTCCACCCCAACACATCCTTCGGTAACCTATCTCAGCATGTCCAGTCACCTCGGTCAACCACTCGGAGACCAAAATCCCAAGGGAGGAAAATTGGACCTGTATGCTGGCATCGATTCATCAGCGACAGACGACCGACATTTCATATTCGGGAAACCCAAGGCCTTTAAGCATGAGACCGAGACTGAGACCGAGACCGGACTGATTTGCACTTGCGCCAGTTTCGATGAACAGATAGGCATTTCGCGCGACAAGTTACCCAAAAGGACATTCACCACAAACGTGATAGGAAGTTTCGAAGTTCACGACATGCCGGAGATCATAAAGGTCCTTTCGAGTCACCGCACACTCGGACCGGATTACCGCACGTATACAAAAGACTTGAAAGCTCATCATCAATATTTTTTGTGCATGTACCTTTCCCATAATCAACTGCTGAAACTGCATGAAGGGAGACAAGTGACGTGGAATCTTGCGGGTCTGAAAGATTTCATTAATAAACTTGTGGCCCATGAAGAGCACCTTCTCCATAAGTTTTCCGAGCCGGGCTTGATCAGGGAACTTAGCATAAAGTCGTATCTTCAGAAATTTATTAATGAATTGGAAAACATGGGATCCCACTCCAATCTCGAAAAGAAGTAACTGGGAAGGGCTGGCGGGGAGCAATGAAGTGTCAGCGGCAAAATTTCATTAAACATCCCCCTGTATATATGCAAAACTTCCCAATTAGATCACAGACATATTGCCAGCCGTCGTGTCCGTTTGGTGTCGGATACATTTCGCATAGATGTAATTTCAACACCTCGGATTTGACCTTTACTGATTGATTCACCCCACACGCGTGACTTAGACATAGCTGACCAGATATAATGAGGTGAACGGTGACCTTCGTTAATCACCGGGGTTTCCCAGATACTGCCATGAACCGATAGCTAACGAATCCATCCAACGGTGATACGATGAGGGGCATCACTGAAGAACTAAGAGATATATTTCCAGTCGCGAGATCTGATGGCTGCACGGTAAAATGGCGTGTACAATGAACGTGGCGAAGTTGAGGCACGCCAGCATATGTGTGCGCTAGTCGTGGCCATTACTCGATCTGTGGCGAATGGACCTTAAGTGATTCATTGCGTTACAAAAGAGAAGCAACTGCACGTTTTACGTGTTGATGAATGGTGGGAAGGGAAGTAGGATAAAACAGCAAATATTCCATCCAACACCTAAGGATAAATGATTGGATGACCGCGGTGGAAGTCCATAGGCTATATTATCGCCTAGACATTTGCTGAAGATATTCCAGCAACTAGGAAAAGTCCAATCGATCAACTACTGCGTATCGGACACGCCAATGATTGCTAACCTTCAAAGCACCAGTCCGAATCTTATCAGCCGCATCCTGAACATCCTAAATCACCATAACCCCCGTGTCGCATCTTGTGCAGGAGTCATCAACCAGGTAACGCCTCCATCGTCCACAAACCAACACTCTCGCGAGTGAAGGTTGATTCGTTCCCGTCGGAGTATGCACTGTCATGTCGGCGGGAAAGATCAGTGAAATTAGACGGAAGAGTCAATACCCTACGTGCCTGGCTTGCGCGGTCGTAGCACTTCCAACATCGCTGAAACCAAGCCTGTACTTCCCCATCCTAGGACGAGGCATATCCCGACCGCTCCCCTTTTGCACGATATCGCGCCCCGTCAACGTTCATAGCTTTCACCCGGTTAAGCTTCCTAGCATCTAAACTTGCGCCGGTAGGCGATGCGGAAGTCGTGTTTGGACTGACTTCGAGGGTGCTGATCGGAAAGAGGACGAGGAGAGGCTGCGAGCTACAGCAAGGGCTCGCCTTCGTCGGCATTGCGACGAGGTAGCATGGCCGAGGATCCTTTTCCAACCAGGTTTGTTCATGGAGCTTCACCGGAGGCCGCTCGGGTTGATGGCGTGTACGCGACCGCGAAGTCTGATGGTGCTGATGATCCACGAGTCGCCTTTCAGTATGATGTCCTTCGTCCGATGCCATTCTTCCTGGGTCTAGTAACACTATCAAGTCCTGGAAGTGTAAAGAAAGCGTTGCTGGCCTCACCGTTGCACGCATGACCCTAAAGTTGCGCCGTGAATCGACGACCGCGCAGATCCTGTCCAGGTGAACCTTGAGCCATGATCCACCGCGAATGAATGTCTCAGACCGACTCTTAGCGGTTTCACAATCACTAGAAATTGTTAGAAACATATGTGATGTAGAACTTCTTGAAATCTTTTACCTGCGCGAGACGTTGAGTTCATGGTGAGGAACAGGATCTTATGACGTAACGTTGATGCTTAGTCACCCCAACGTCCCTCCTTTTGAACTCTCATCAGCGCGGATTTCTACCATTCCTCCCACTGAAGAATCTGAATCATACGCAGCATTAACAGTCTATGGAACGCTATTCACTCTCTGGAGCAGGCATTATACACTTTCGCTAATTCAGGCACCCCAAGCGGGCCAAACCGAAATCGGCTGGTGGTATAGCGCGTCGTCCAATCTGTATCTTGTGTATCCCAGTCCTATCGCTTCACCAAGACTCTCTATTTGATCGCGTCATTGAGGGTGACTCCTCTTGGAAGACTTTTGTTTCTCCTTTCATCTGCGATCCTCCACGGCGGACTGTAGCTCTTCCCGAAGTCTGGTACTCGACCAACCGCCTTCCAATCCGTCTCATATGCCGGAAAAGTCTCCTTATAGCATGCTATTTGATGTTTAAGCTTGTCAACCCCGAGGAGGAACGCCGAATCATTCGGCTCTGTTCGTTGATGTCCCATTCTCGTCAGATGGTATCAACTGGGACCTCCTAACCACCCATCGGCGGGGAATGGTCATTTGCGAGGCTCTAAACGGTCAATCGCACAACGTTACTTGGTACTGATAGCTCATTAATCCGCAATCGCGACGCGCGATCCGACCTTTTGGCGCAATACGCTAGAGGAACTTAGCGAGTTCCTCTGGCATTCTCTCCTAACCGTGTCCAACATGGACCAACTAACTACTATCTATCAACGGAGAAAGACCGATTGGGAATCACCCCGCAGCAAACGGTCTAATTAGACAACCTCCCTTGGACTTATCTCTCATGATTGCGCAATGGTGAACTGCAATTCAACTGCTGGAACCTGAACTTGGACCGAACTACTTTCTAGTGCGACTTTGATCCCTTCAAGTTCATGTGAGATGGTATCTCTGGAACCCGACTCGTGGCGTACATGATGTGGAGTATCACACATTTTCAGCGCCTGTACAACCGAATAATTCCGGTAAGAGAATTGGCAGTCTCCATTCTCTGGACTTGTTTTGATATTCAGTCGTTACAGCGCAAGTCCGAGTAGTGACTAATCTATCCGGACCGATGTGCTCGCCATATCCAATTCATCTCGGTATCCCTGGCTCTCGTGAACCATTCCCAAGGTGATCCCCATTTTCGTTCCTATGTGCTTCTTTCCTCGTCCTATCCTCTTTCACATGGCCACCTAACGATTCGCTCCTCGGTGTGTTCGTCTGTGGTGGCCCAGCCCGCGCTACGGCCATTCCCGGGGCGTCACTTGACGTAGTTTTGGCACCTGTCGGATGTGCAATCTCGTGGCCTGCAGGAGGATCAATCTGAATAGGTGTCGTGGCAATTTTTTTCGGCGGTCTGGAGTCATTGGTACGTTGCTCTGACGCCAATGCCGCGGCGGAATGAAGCGATGGTGATTCACTGTCATAGATAAGTTCTTTGTCTGGCCCTAAAACAATTACATTTGGACCACCATGATGGTGGTCTAAGTTATCTTGACACGACATGATGGTGAGTTTCGACGATCCCGTTTGCGCGGTTGTTAATACAATGACGCAGGTGTCTCTGAATGGCTTATATGTGTTTCTTCGGCTCCTTCCTAACGGGCTGGTCGCTTGGTGGTCTCTGTTTTGCCTGCAAGGAAAGTTCGAGTATATTGTCTATCCAATGCTTTCGCCTTAATTTCTGGGTTTGAATTACAGATTTAGTCGCGTCAATCCAACCAGGACCTTTGCGCTCTAATGCACCAGAAACTCGTTACACCTCGTGCTCGGCGGCGGGGAGTTATACTGTGCAAAACGCAACGCAACACTCCATTCTCAATCGTACCTTCCTTACCTCTGCTTTTTTATGGACATCCGTGCTGATCTACATTACTAGGCGTCTCAATATTGCACCTTACATGGAGGGTCCAGTCTGAACCTGCCATTCATCGCAAGGTACATGCGAACTAGATTAAACCTGAAGCATTGAAATTACCCCTTCACACGACAGATACAACCATGGCAAACAGATCCAAAAAAATTGCCACCTAAGTGTTCTTGAACATATATCGACATTCATACTGGTGTTTTGCTGCTGTACTTCGTATATCTGATTGCTAAAATGGATGCCGTTTGTCGAATCTGACTTTGTCGACCAGGTACGTGTGCGTTTCTTTCCCGCCGAATAGTCTCAACATCAAGGACATGCCGTGGTCATAACTCCCATACCATTTTGCCTCACATTTGCGCAAGTTCTTGCGTTGTGTTGCCATCAAGCAACCCGACAACGCACATTCGTGGTTCGGTGCATGGATGTTAGCTATCCCGTGCGTTCGGCGAGGAAGGTATTTCCATGCGCTAAATTAATTGTTCAGACATGACAGGTTATCTACCCAACCCCTTCCACCTCGCGCACGGAAATAAGGAACCTGCTATTTGTTCCGAAATACCTTTGCATTTGGTGCGGCGTTGATTCAAGGTACGTTGGATTCGTGTACAAGATTGTACCTAAAGCGCATTCTAAATATTCTAAATTGAAGCTGAAATGCATAGTTTCGAACGAACGAAACATAATGTTGCAGTACTTGTCTGTGTCCATTTTAGCATACCGATATGTTGGATAAGCGGTACTCAGCACACTGGAATGGAAGTGGGCAGTGCCGAAATACTTATAAAAGCGCCTCGTTATTCAGAATTGGTCCTATTTCAGGACACCTGTAAGGCGTATTCACCTTTGCCAATGTCCGCGGCTACAGTACTCAAGCAAGCTACACTCCCACATGAGTCGCACAGCAACCAAACGGTTGAAAAGCCTTCTCCTATACATGATCCGCGACTACCACGGGGTATGTTTGCCGACGTGCCGAACGTAGGACCTCCTATCCTGGTCTTGGACGAAGTCTGTGAGGAAAATCAACCTAGGGATCCAAGCCGATCGCATTATCTTCTCATTGGGAGGCTAAATGTCCATCAGGTGGAGCAGTACAAGAAAATTACCGGTGACACAAGAAAGAACCATACAGTGCCGACATGCTCACCGCGTTTTGGCCGTGCCCAAGCAGTCTATGATTTCATGGTGGAACTGGATAATCTGTGGACTGAGCCGAATGTCATTGAGTGGCATGAGCGAAATCTCTGCAAATTTCTTGAAAATATTCTCGAAGTCATCCAAAAGCTGGATCATGACGGGAAGTTTCGGTTGCCCATTAAGAACTTGAGTCTGTCCTATGATATCTTCAGACGTATCCACACGGCAGCGAAGAAATCCATTGAGTCAAAAACATCTCCAAGCAGGCCACATGGTTCCGGCAGTTAATCGGAAATGAATCTCTCTGCAGGCTTGGATTCACTAGGATTGCTCAAAAACTGGGAGGAGATGCTTCGAGAATTGATTTCCTGCATACATCAGATGCAACCGTGGTCATCACTGTATCTTATCTATAAGTATGAAAAATCTGCAACAAAAACTAACGATATAACAGGAATCTGCTGTCTTTCACTCCTTCTGTAGTATTTCCAATAGCTTATATTGCAATTTAGATGCTTTGGAAAACCGCAAGGCCATGGGTGATATCGTAGATCATGCGCTCCGTTTTCAAAGTGTGATCCTGCTGTTTCTTCGTCCCATGAGATGAGATATAACGAACTGAACAGTGAGCTTCTTTCTCACCAGAGATTCCAAGATATCATCATGAGCCGATCAATTGATGTTTTTTTCCAACAGCGACTGAGTTTGGGGAGTATTGCAATGGAAGAAGTGCCCGCACAGATTTACGCCTGGCAGAAACGTCTCTGCGCCGATTTCGGATAAAATCGCAAATGACACGTTGAATTAATCGAACATTGGATAGAAAATAATTGGATAATCATGGAAGAAGTCCACAAGCTCTTCTGAAACTTGTTCCAGATAATCCGACAACTAGAAAAGTTCAATGAGTCACCTGGTGCGCAACTCATCCACGGAGCACCCTACAGAGCAGCAACTCCACTATATCCCGAACACCAAGATTCGTTGCTATCCTCTGTACAGCATCGCGAGCAGTATTCTCCAGCCCCGACGAAAGCCCACCAACTCGCATTACTGTATATCGCTCCTCGAAGCGAGCTTCTCGTGAACCAAGGTTGATTCGTCAGCGTCGGATTTGGAGCATGCACTGCAACTACGATGGGAGGTATCAGTGAAGGTGGATGAACAACGTATACTTTACGTGCCTGACTTTTTCGCGCAGTTTAAACAGAGCTGAAGCCAACTTAGCCAAGCCCGTTCATTCCCATCTCCTGATTATCCCGCTTCAGCATGATGCTCCGCCTTGACGATGACGAATTCTTCGCTTTCACCCCTCCAAGCTTCTCATCGCGTAAACCTACACCAGAGATGATGGTACGTAGTAGTCTGACCGACGTCGTAGATGGTGATGGGAAAGAGGATGAGCCGACAATGCGGGAGGCTGCAGGAGGTCGTCCCCGGTGCGTTGAACATGGGGTAGCGTGGCAGAGGAACTTCTCCCAGCCGGGTTTGCTCATGAAACTTCACTCGGAATGACAGACTGCCTCCCGACCGCGTAGGACGAATGAAG
Source organism: Rickenella mellea (assembly GCA_004355085.1). NCBI lineage: Eukaryota > Fungi > Basidiomycota > Agaricomycetes > Hymenochaetales > Rickenellaceae > Rickenella > Rickenella mellea. Next base: position 109,495 of record ML170199.1, read on the forward strand.
ATTGGTGTTGTAATTCCACGAGTCGCGTTCTAGTGTGATGACCTTTGTCCAAAAATTCGTTCGGCGCCAGTCTCCCGGCGACTAGAAACAAGTTGGAGTCTTGGAAATGTGAAGAAAGTTCCGCTTAGGCTCACCTTCGCGCTTTGAGGCTCAAGTCGTCGCTTGAATAGCGCACCATCTGTCACGAATGAAAGTCTCAACTCTCTCGTAGTGGTCTGGTGTTCATGAAAACCATGTAAGAAACATATGAGACAAAGGAACTTGTTAATCCTGCGCGAGATGAGCGCCGAGCACGGTTGTGGATGAAGAAAAGAGGTCAGATTATGTAACTTAATCGCTTAGTCACATCTGTTCTTTTGACACTGTCGTCGACGTCGATTTCCAACTCCCTCCCACCGAAGTTTAAGAATTTGAATCATACGGGGCATACAGTTATACAAGCGTCCTCCCGCGCAGTCCTCATTTACCTTTCGCCATTCAAGGTGCCTCAAACTAGTCACGTCCCGTGCTGCAGACAATCGACAAATTCAAAGCCTGCATCCTGTCTTCCCCTGTACTCTCAATTCCGGAGACTCTCTGTTTAATGACTTCAAAGTGTATGACTCTGCGTCGATGACCTTCGTTTCTCCTTTCGTCATTGATCCTCCGAGCAAACCCTCGCTCTTCCCGAAGTCTGGCACTCGACCAACAGCCCCCAAACCCGTCTCATGTGCCGGAGAACTCTCTCCTTTTAGCACGACATTTTGATGGCTAAACGTTGGCCCATCCCCGAGGAGGAACCCCGAATCTTTCGGCTCTGTTCTTTGATGTTCCAAACTCGCAGATGGCCCAACCATGACCCCCTAACCATCCATCAACGGGGAACGGCTATTTGAGAGGGTATAAATGGACAATTTCCCATTATTACTTGGTGCTGATTTCTCATGAGTTTGCAATCGTGGAACGCAATTCGACCTCTTGTCACACTACGCTAGAGAAACTGGACGAGTTTCCCAAGCCGACGTTGCGAAGCAGGTCCAACACGGACCAACTAACTACCATCATCGGGGAAAGACCAGTTTGGAATCCCGCAGCAAACATTCCTAACGTGCAACCTCACTCGGCACTTACCTCTCATGGCTTGCAATTGTCACCCGCACGTCAACCTGCTGAAACCTCATCGCTGAACTGATTTACATTCTAGTACGATTTACTCCTTTCAAGGTTGGCGGACGTGATACGCGGTAGCACACCTTTCCGGCGTGAAGAGGCTTCCATATAACGTGATATTACCCATAACAAACCTTCGTCGAGAGTCTCCATTCTCCAGAAAATGTCTTAAAATCAAGCCATTACAGTTCAAGCGTAAGTGAATATGGATCTAACCAGAGCCTTATCACATCTATTAATCTATATCCCAGATCACCGAGCCCAGTCCTTAGTTATCTCTCCGTGTTCCATTTGTGACTTTCTATCTATGACTTCTTTGGATGCTCCCCCCTCCGGAGCTAACTTCGACTTTTCTTTCGCCGGACTTGGCGGCCTCTGTTCCCCCGCACGTGCCGGATTTATAGGGTCATGACCGGGGAGACGCCCAGTAAAACCGGATGTTGTCGTGCCTGTTTTTGGTGGGTCAGGTGGTGGGGTCGACGCCAATACAGTGGCGAGATGAGTCGCGTGTAATGGCGTGCTATTGTGGATAGGATTTCCGCCACTCCCATGGGACTCAGTCCCGAGTGACGGACTGCTTAAAGTTGTCAACGTAGTGTTGATCGAAAGTATCGGTTTACCCGGATGAGACATGAAGGTGAGTTTCGAAGGTATCTTTTGGTGCAGTGGTTAATAAAACGACGCAGATGTTCCCGAGCACCCCTTATATATTTTTCGTGAGTTCTTTGCTAGCGAGCCCGGGTTATGCTTGCAAGGAAAGTTTGCGTATGTTGCCCATCTAATACATTCGTTAGAATTTAACGCACAATTTCAACCAGGGACTTTGCGCTTTAGTGCAATAGAAACACGCTACTCTTCGTGCTCGGCGAGGAGTTAACTTCCAAAACCCAATGCTAGATTCCTTCTTAACTGTACCCAATGTCTGCTTCTGTATGGATATTCGTGTTGACTTACTTTACTAGGCGTCTCGATATCCTTGCTCCCATGGAGCTTCAGCCTAACCTTGCCATTCATTCCAAAGGTGCATCGGAATTGCATGGCGCTACATTGGCCCTGAAGAATTGAAATTATCCCTTAATAGGACAGATTCAACCATTTCGGATAGATGCAAAAATGTTGCCGTCTTAGTGTGTAGGAATTCGCCTTCAAAGTCGTGTATTTAGTGCTGGCGACTGACTTAGCCAAGGAGGCGTCGCATTCGTTTCAAATAGAAAAAAGGGTATGTTTGATATTTGCAGTGAAATGGGAGTCGCATAATCGGAACAGCACCGCAGGAACATCTTGCAATTCATAGCGCAACAGACGGTTGAATACACCGTTAAAATTGGTCCGGATGTTTCATGTTTTTACAATTGTACAGAGAGAGACAACTTATTGACGTGGTCGAGCAAACCAGTCGGATATATTTGCCGCCATTCCAAAGCCGTGCGAGCGATCGATATTTCCAATTCTGGCGGGACAAGCCAATTATCTGCAAACTATCACGCGCAACACGTCATATGCATTCATCTAACACATCGTCACGAATCGCCCAAAGTACATGCCTGGGGAGTAATAGAACTTCTTGCGAACGAAGGTTGTTTCGTCCAAGTCGCCTCATGTCGTATTTTGCACGCTGATAGATGGGATGACTTCCTTCGCTTTCAATCCACCAAGCATTTTTGGCGAATCATCAAAGATATCTGGCAAGCATCAGTCGTAAGCTCTGAGTCAACGCTGAGTCCATCAAGTACACCATTGTGAGGAAATCGCCATGGACACAAAATGGGACCATTCAGGGGTGGCACCAATACAGCATTCTGCCGGTGCCAAACCAACGGTACTTGTCCTTAAGTTCACTGAGCAGCTGGAGAAGCTGTTGAGCGCATTCCCGGACATCACTAAGTGGGATATGAAGAACCTCGTCAACATTCTTGAAAAAATTTCCCCAGTCATCGTGAACCTGGAAAAAGGCGATGATTTGAAACGGATCGAAGTGAGCGTTCCACATATATTGCATTCAATCTTCGGGCCAAGAACATCCTCAAGCGGGCAGCATCGATTGCCGTGCAGGTTGGGCGGATCTGGGTGACACTAGAATCGCTTAAGAACTGTGAGGTATATGTTATTAGATTTAGCTTCGAATACTGCAAGTAATATTTCTGTAAAGGAGTACAATGACCAAGTGCCGCACATGCGTATTGATTGATCCTGTCCAGCACTCGGTGTATTCGAACGGGTGAGTCTGAGTTCAACCAGAACAACTGGAAACGGATGTCTCAGTCCCGCTTATAAGTTATGAGACGTGGACCGTACTAACGGCATTCACCCGTGCGAGATCGAAAAGTTTCGTTCGCCTAACAACCCGCCCTCACCTTCATCGGCGCTATCTTTATCATTCTCCTCCTCGTGTCCGAAGTACCGGTTCGAAGAAATTACAGGTGTGCCAAGGGATTGCTGAAACATTCGTGAGCTTTGGCTGTTGCTGCGTGGTCGCATGCGTTTCGCCGAATGTACATGTCTGAGGAGATCGCTTTGGCGAGCCGCACTTCTGGCGGGAAAAGGTCGCTTCGTCAGCGTTGGAGGATGCACTGCGATGTCGTTGAGAGGTCAGTGAAAGTGGATGGGGGAAGGATCGATAAGTTACGTGCCTAGCTGGCGCGGTCGTAGCAGCCTATCGTCTGGCGCCGACCTTCTTCCCTTTCGTGCCACCAAGCTTCTTGGCACCTACAACTGCGCCAGCGGACCGTGTAGACGTGGTAGCTTTGACTGAGGTCAAAATCCTGATCGGGAAAGAGGATGGGAGAAGTTGCGCGGAACTTCAGAGGCCCACGTCGGCGCTGACGAGTTACCAAGGTCGAGGTAGTTCTCTTCGCGTGCGGAGTGTCTTCATGAACCTTCATGTGAAGCCGCACGGAAAGATGGCGCGTGCGCGACCGCGAAGGCCGGAGGCTGTTGGTGTTGATGATCCATACGTCACTTTAGGATCATGTCCTTCGTCCGACTCCACTCTCCCTGCCACTGGAAACAAGTTGAAGTCCTGGAGGTGTGAAGAAAGTTCTAGTTAGGCGCACCTTTGCGCCTTTTTGGCTAAAGTCATCCGTTGAATAGACATGCAGTCCTCCTAATCTTCGAACAGCACGCCGTGAAGCATGAACTGTCACGAATGAACAACTCAAACTCTCTCTCGTAGCGGTCTTGCATTCGATAAAAGCGGTAGAAATAGATGAGACTTGTTAGTCTTGCGAGAGACAAGCAACGTTCAAGATGTTGGATGATGGAGAGAGGGTAGGGTGGCGGGCAAAATTCTGCCATTTTGCCCTCGCCACTCGGCAAAATGGCATCGCCGAAATGGCAAAATTGATGGGTTGGGCAAAATCGGCAAAATAGCCACAGGTGGGCGCTTAAGAGCTCGATTTGGCGTAGAAATTAGTGAAATTTTTGCAATACATGTCAAATTATTGTGCAATATTCATACATTACGAACGAATACGTCTATAATGGTTATCTTTCAACAATCGCAATATCAAGCTTGCGGGTAAATCGTCTCTTCCCACCTTGGGTGAAGCACGACAGAGAATTTTTATTTTTGTGTGTGCACTACAGTACCACCTGGCTCCAAAATCACTTCAAAGTCGTGTGCATGGGGTATTGTGCCGCCATCGGACAGTTTTCTTTCTCACCTACTAACATTCGCAATCGAGGTTTTGCACCCAAATTCGGTAGTGAAAGCCACTGGTACATCTCAGTGTCGATGGTAAAGGTTCTTAGTTGTAGTAGAAAGATATTGCCAGACCTGTTTGACAGAAACTGGGCCGGTTAGAGGCCAAAAAACATTTTGCCGAATTCTGCCGCCTATTTTGCCCGCCATTTCGCCCGGCGACAGGCAAAATTACCGAATTTCAATTTTGCCCACAGCCCTAAGAGAGGGGGGTCTGATTATGTAACGCATCGGCTTCGTGATATCAATTCTTTTTCGACTCCGTCGTCGTCGTCGATTTCTAAGTTTCATTCCGTCTAAGTTTGAGAATCTGAATCATACGCAGCATTTACTCTTGCACGCAAGGCCCTCTCCCGAGAAGTCGTTATTCACCTTCCACAACCCCGGCGCCTCAGACTGAGGGCCTCGGAACTCGACAGGTTCTGCACACTATCGTCGGACGCCGTTAAGCCTGTCTCCCCTGTGTGATCGATTTCCACGAGAATCCCTGTTTGATCGCTTGGATTTGAATGAATCTGCGTTGATGGCCTTCATTTCTCCTTCCGTCTTCGTTTCTCCGCCGTCGCACTACCTGAAGTCTGGGCACTCGACCAATGGTCTCCCAAACGATCTCAAACGCCGGAGAAGTCTCTCATTATAGCGTTTTATTTGATGTTAACCACCTAATCTTCCACGAAGAGGGACTTCGATCGTTCGGCTCTTTTCTTTGATGTTCCAAACTCGTCAGATGGGTTCAACTAGGACCTACTAACTTCCCATCAGCGGAGAAAGACCAATTGCGACTCACCGCGCCGGCAAATATGCAAACCTGCAGCCTCACTTGACCTCTTTGTCCCATGATTTTGCGATGGTAGCTCGCAATCGAACACCCATTGACGCAACATCCTAAAGGAACCCACAGCATGCCAGTACTTTTGCCAACAATCCGAAGCGAGTCAAACATGGACCTACCGAATTTCATGACGGGGAAAGACCAATTGCGACTCATATGGCCACAAGCGGATGAGCACACCACATCACTTGGTTCTGGTCTCTCATGATTTCGCAAACGTGAAACGCAATCCAACCCATTGACACCGCAACCACGTCGTGTTTGCTCCAAAGCCACGGATCCGGTCCTAACTGTGACCCGTGAATGGGGAAAGAACACTTGCACTAGAAAACCATGAAGCACACCGCCACCTTTTCTACTTATCCTTTCGAGACCTTCCAACGTTCACGCACTATTCAACCCATTCACATGGCACAAGCTAACTAGCTCCAATTCCCGTACGGATTGGAGTCTAGATTTCCAACGGGGTTTCGTGGCGTAATCTGTTTCTGCGCTGTGACATTCGAACCCTTTTCTATTCGTTTAACTTCTAGTCGGCCGCTAAGCCATGGCACTCTAGCAAATTATTATTTTGGGACATTACAGTTGTGGATGCAAACAGTGCCTACTCGCTTCTCAGTCACTAATGCTACCCTGCCTACAAAAGTTTTGGTATCTTTATTCTATCATTACCCTCCAAGAATTTACCGCCTGTTGCGAAATACAAATCAAGTGCGGTCCTATCATTTTCGCCAATACTCTCGATGCGTCTGCCCCACTCCGAATCTTTTGCCGGCCCGCAGGGCGCCACTGTTGACAAACCGGACGAAGCTCGTTTCTTCTCATCACCGTCCTTCGGCCAAGGGTTAGGAAGATATCCTGTAGAAGTCGACGTTCTGGCACTTCCATATGGCACTTTAGTTACACCGGTACCTGGACATGGCACAGCTGCATGCCTTGGAGACGACGCTGGTGTGCTGTCTGGTATCGTCGATTCCGGTGCGGCACCATTTCTTGCAACCTTCGGAGTGGCGTCACCTGTTTTAAGCCTTTCTGCGGATGTAACCTGCTGGCCTCCTCTCGGCATTCCCATCCGCTCACCCTGTTTAAGTTCCGCGGCTTTCTTGGTCAATGGTTTGTCCTCCGACCTGTTCCGATTCAAGTCATGCCTTTGAAGCCACTCTACGGATGGAGCATTCCGGCCTCCTCTAGGTATTTCCCCCGTCCGGTTAAGGTTCGATTCTGTGTAAAGTGGTTGTTCATCCGGCTTGACGTCGCGCGACTTCCTTAGGTCTCCCATGGTGTTTGATAAAATACTGGACGTAGGTTCTGTGAGCGCGGCATTTATATGTGTGTTCCGTGAGTTTCTTTGCTAATTCAAGATGCGCTGTTTGTCTGAGCCGAGTGTCACAATGCCATTTGCGCTTATTTCCAGTCGAATATCCTCAACATTGAAGACATGTCAGTATTGCTTTTTGCCGCCATGTAGGAATCCTACACCGGTCACTTGTGGTTTGGGTTATGGATACTGCTTCATTCCGTACGTTAGACTGAAATAGGATACAAGGAGTTGACTTCTGGTATATCCGTGGCAATAAACACCGTTCACACATCTCAGTTAACCGTCAAGCTCACTTCGATCGACTTCCCTTTGGACATGACGACTAACTTTTTACTGAGTCGCCAAGTTATTTTTCGTGTTGTACCCGATTTGGAGCTAGACAACCGGCATTGTTGCTTACTGCGTCTTTGCGAACGCGATGATTCACCAGTAAACTTGATTATTGCAACAGCATTTCAAGTTATGTTCCCGGTACCGCATGCCCAATCCGCAACGCACCACGGCTCACAACTCTGATTTCTTCTGCAAGCCGTAAGATCAGCGGTTTCTGCGTCCATCCCAAGTGCTTTCACTGTGGAGTGACGATACAATTTCGCATTTCTAGCTCTGAAGCCTTTTTGCTGCTGAACCGGCTCTTCCTGACGGTCAGTGCGTCTCATGATTCATGTCGGTCGAATTACCTTATTATGCTCTTAGTATGCTCTTGCACACCGACGCATCATGCGATTGTTGTGGTACGCATTTCCCCCGCTTTGCCCCCAAGCATACAAACTGTGAGTCAGTGAGCGTATCCACCGCTGAATATAAAGGTCTTCCTTACTTTTACCTGCTGAATCAAACCGACACCTTCTTCAAGAACCTTGGGATGTTCCTACACTTTCCCCGTGTTTCTGGTGGCCCTCATCAATCACAGTTAATCCCACCAAAATGGGACTCGAAGATCTGGTTCGTGTACATTAGCATCCCCAACTTAAACTCGCAAGCTGTACAACATTTCACAATCGGGGTCGCCGATCACAATGGCTTGATCAGTGCTCCGTGGCATTGCGTTGGACCGACTAGTGAACATAGCTTATGCGACGCAAGGATCAAAAGGCAATTCGACTTCGAGCTAGTCGGAACCATGGAGGATCGCGACATTATAACATTTCGAAATATCGTGAGAAGTCAAGACACAGACGGCAAAGAATTCTGCGTTGCTATCGGAAGTCAAATTGAAGCCGTGTTGTCATTTTATCGTTGCTGGTACCATTTCCAGAGAAAATTGCATGAAATATTTCTCACTGGAATCGTGAAGTGGTATCCCGATTTGCTGAAGTCGCCTGTTCAGAAACATCGAGATTATGAGCGCAAACTTCATGATCAGTTCCGTCGGGCAACTGGCTTGAATGTTCTGGCTGTAATAGAGGAGAAAGAGAAATTGAGAGTCAGCGGCAAACGCTAAAGCGTGCGGAACGAACGCCGATGTGTAGTTCCTTGGGTAGTAGTCAATAACTGAGCTCCCAGTGTACATGAATTTGCGAAATGGTACCATTGTCCCCCGTGCAGCCACTCATGGACAGGTAACAGGACAAAGTTTCACCTCGCCGCTCGATACATTCAACACAATTGGCCAAAAAAAATTATATTGATCAGATTTATAATAACGGTTACGGTGTCCACCCGTCACCGTACCGTCGGAGTGATTTTTGCATACAGTAGACGGCCGTAGGTTATACGGTTACGGTGCGCATCCCTAGGCATATCCAACGCTACCGGGCATTGCGTTGGCCCAAAACTCAGCCTACTGTATGCGAAGCAAGCGTTACAACGCAATTCGCGAGCGAGTGGAAGATAGGCTCGTGACCTGCGGTGAGCTCTTGTGCGGGTCAGCCATACTCATCAGCAATTTGTCACAACCCTGACGACCTGACAGGTCCTGACGTCACATTCTCAGGGTTCACCTACTTTGAATTGATCGCCGTGATCGCGGATAAACTCCAAAATTTCTCGTAAAATATGGGAAATGCACTTTTAATAGAGTACTATTTTGTTGTGTGGTCAAAATGTTTCTTAGGGATGAGGGAACGGCGGTGGAGCAATGGTAATGTTGGCCAACATCAGTCCTGATAACCGAAATGGCTTATCTGAGACCTGACGTCCTGAGAGGTCCTGAAAGGTCCTGACACGCCCTGACAAGCGGTTGTCAGGAGCTGTCAGGGCCGATGCACGTTTGCTGATGCTGACAACGAGTCTAAGTGGAGGATCGTCACCAATCAACTCAATGAAATTTTATGAAAGACTGAATACTGGAGACAACGAGGAATTCCACGTTACTATCGGGGAATAACCTTGAAGTCATTCGGTTCATAAGTGCTGGGACCATTTCCAGAAAAAATCCTTGAACTGTATTCGAAGGGAATTTTGTCCCAGTCAGGCACATCATCAGCATTGGCGGGTTACGTAACGCATTGTGACCTGACTCAGACCACGACGTGAACAGCAATGGCTTCCTTCAACCTTCCTCATGAGCTCTACTCAATGATCATACGCTTCGCGACGTATTCCCCTGTCTGTTTCGATATCTCTCCTGATCCACAATCTTGGTCTGTTGACTGCCCGATTCGCTGGTGTCAAGCCGACTACAAGACAAAGAAAGCTTTGACTCTTGTTTCTCGTCAATTTCGATCCTTATCATTGCCCTTTCTTTATGAAGCTGTCGAGATTCACAAGGTGTCAAGCATGAAGCGATTGGCCGACGTTCTGGATATCACATCGTCTGGTTCTACAACAAGAGGACCACAGAATCCTCGACAAATCAAGCATTTGTTTGTTTCAGTTCTGGACGTAAAAGAAAAGACAGGGTCAATCATTGTACTTAGCAACTTGCGCCGAGTCTTTCTCCACTGTCAACATCTTGTTGGATTCGGGTTCTACACCACATCGCTGGATTGGGCAGCTCTAGGAGCAAAAGCGCGTAATTTTTTGGTGTCCATTCCGCCAGGTGTCCGCTTCCTCGATTGGAAGGGACCTAAATTAGGTTGCAATTTCTCCCTGATTATCAAGCGCATATGTCAATCATTGATCGCGTTGAGATGTTCCCTCGTCGAGCTCAGAACTCCGCTTCCATCTGTCTCCTTCCCCAAATTGACTCACTTCTACCTACCCGTGGGACCCGGGGTGTCCGGCGTGCTATGTGACTGGCAAATGCCAGCCTTGACTCATCTCTATGTCAGCGGGGTAATGAATAATTCGGTTATCGCCGTCATCATACGTTCCAGAGTTACCTTGCGGTGTGTGGTACGTGAACACGGCGCGACGCCGGAGTTAATTGTACAGATCCCTAAAGTTACACCAAACCTCGAGGAATTTACCTACCACCTTCGCGATGGAATGGAACTGTTTTGGAAATCGGTCAGGACCCACTCATCGTTGCAAGATATTGTGGTGGTTATCCAACACTTTATATCACGCGGAATTTATCAGGCCCCATCAGTATCCGCTTTGTGCACTCATCTTCAACCCCTCACCAAGGCGCATTTCCCGAAATTGCGCGGCGTAACTATTGTAGGCCTCAAGATCCACTCGCTACACACACAAAAAAGAGCCCCGCTAGACGCCATATTGGATGCGTGGAACACGTTTGGGATTGAAGCTAAATTTTATGACCCGTAAACTGGTCACCGTGATAAATGGTTCGCTTCATTATTTGTCCTTTCTATTTTGCACTGCTAACACTTGCCGAATTTCAGGGACGGTTTTCAACTGCGTCTGGGACAGGAAAGCTTTGAGGAGCCTACCGTTAATATGCGTTGCAGTACAGGATTACCAAATATTCAGTATGAAGTGTACGGTAAAAAGTGGTAAGCAGCTAAATAACATCTTAGAAAGATGTCGAACATCTATTTGCTTTCCCTCGTAGCTGCTATTTTCTTGCAGGCAACCGATTGAAATCCACTCCCGACCACGAGAACCCGTTTGCTTGTTTTCGTGAGTGTCTTATTCGGCTCACTTCGCGCACAGCGTTAATATCCGTGGTAACAATTTCTCCACTTCGCTGAGGGTTTGACCGGTCGCAGCTATCGGATGGGAGGAGAGGCTTCAGGCTGTGAGATAAAGGACACAATATCCGCCGGAGTAAAGTCATCCCAATCTATGACCCTGCGTGGGCAACGTCCCCAAAAAGCCACGACTGGGACAGCGACAATGGGAAACACTGGAATTTACGAATAACTTCACCGCGGAAAACGTGGCAGAATGACTGCTCTGTCACGCTAAAATGTGACTTACGTTGCTTTGTTCACGTGACACATTTTGACTTTGCCACCATCCAGTGCCACAATCGTGCTGAACCTGATCTCTTGTTACAAACGAGGTTCTGTGAGCGCTGGCTTCTGGAAACAGGATATCAGTATCTGCCGGCGAACGTACAATAATCGGTTAGGTTGGGACCACCACCGCAGCAGCTTTCAAGCTTCGCGATCAAAGGTTCATTCAATATGGCTCCACCTGCCTTTCCTTTCGAAATTCACTCAATGATCATTCGTTTCGCCACGCATACCCCCGTTTTCTTCGACCTCTCTCCAGATCCACAGTTTTGGCCCGTCGACGACAAACTGTCCGGTTGCATTGCCGCTGATTACGCGACAAAGAAGGCTTTGACGCGTGTGTCTCGCCAGTTCAGATACTTGTCGTTACCCATTCTCTACCAGGTTGTGAAGGTTCACAAGGGCTCGAACATGCACCTACTAGCCGATGTCCTGGACGTCACATCATCTCGTACCGCAACACCTAGGCAAAATCCTCGAAAAATTGAATATCTCTTTGTTTCGTTAGGGACCATGAAAACCAGCGATCAGAGGGTGATATTTGCGGTCTTCAACAGCTTGGGGAGAGTTCTTACTCGTTGCGGGAGACTGCGAGGGTTCGGGTTGTACGACACATCACCATATAGGCTGAGCACACCGTGCTACTGGTGGAGAGCCATTCCGGATGGTGTCCGCTTCGTCGACTGGCATGGAACCATAATGGCTTGCGATTTCGCCCAGATGATTGACCGCGTGTCCGAATCTCTAATATCGCTGAGATTTTCCAAATTTCTACACAAAAACACATCTCCGCACGTCTCCCTACCGAAACTCACACACTTGTCCATTGTTGAGGGGTTCGGGGACGTCCTAGAAAACTGGTCCGCGCAATCATTGACACATTTATCCCTCAACGTGGTGAGCAGTGATGCCCTTGTGCGCTTCATCGTACGAACGGGAAAGTCGTTGCGCAGCGTTGTACTTGGCCAAAAAGCAATCGAACCCACGTTGATTTCAACAATCCCCAGGGTTTCACCGAATCTTGAGGAATATACCTACCACGTGAGCGGCGATATGGAAAGGTCATGGACGTTGGTCGGGAGCCACCCGTCGTTACAAAGTATTGTGGTAGTGGTCCATTCCTTCAGATTGCGCGCGACCCCGGTGATCACACTCTGCAACCATTTTCGACCGCTCACGGATGCGTACTTTCCGAAATTGCGCCGCGTTGGTTTCATTGGCCTCGACCCTTACGAACCATTCGATACAAAGATTAGAACCCTCCTGGACGGATTCTTGGATCCATGGCATGCGTCTGGTATTGAAGTCAAGTATATAGGCCAGTGAGTTGCTATTGTTACTATGTTACTATATTCAACCTCGCCTGCGCCCCTAATAGAGCAGGTGTCAATAGATAGTTTACTCGTCACCACCTGTTGAACACCGAAGCATGCAAGTAATTAATCGACTTATTAAAGCGTCTAAAATTTCGAATAGTGTATTGGACATACTATCTGAAGGAGCCCACTGGAGGCGACATGTTATGGTTCATTCTCTCCTCGGAATGTACAGCATGAGATGACACCTCGTTGGCCTAGATTCGTGCTTTGAGTACGCTCCTGTTGATCTCCAATTCCTTTATCACGGCCAAAGGATACTGGGTCCAAGTCATGCCTGTATCACGATTAAATTCGGCATCAAGTTCGTTTGCGTAACTCCCATTTGCATGGACGGCTAATTTTAGGTAGTGGAGATCCCACTTCACGATTCCGTGGTTGTACAGCCCAAGCAATTTTTTCTGGAAATAGTAAAGACACCGATAGAATGACTGGATGACTGGAAGGCCACTTCTGATTGCATTCTCGAAATCTTCATCGTCAGTGTCCAGCCTTCTCATGATATTTTCAAAAATGGGCATGTAGCGACCTTCCATGATACCGACCTGAACAACAGTAAATTGCCTTTTGACGTCTTTTCCACATGAGCCGAGCTCAGCCTGAGGTCCAACGCAGTATAACGTAGCATTGTTCATGTCCTTGTGCTCCGAGATTCCGATAGCGAAATGTTGGATTGCCCGTGGTTTCGACATTAGCACGGGGGTGCTAGCGTATACATACCATATTTTTGTGCCATAATTTGGTGGGATGACGATTGGTTGGCTTGGGCGAACAGTTTCCTGGGGTATGCGCCTGGACATGCTCAGATTATCAGTGAGGGAAACGTTTGGTGTGGAATCAGCAGATCGCAGTGATATTCGGCGCCCAACACGCATCGGATGCAATACATAGAATCATTGCGTACTGCAAAAATTGCATGTTCCTTCAGTGTGCAGCAGCATACGGAAAGCACGGTAAGATTGTTTCACCTACGTGAATAACGAAATACACTGATGTCAAGAAATATGGCGTTCGACAGCATTCAAAAGACTCCATGGCAAGAGAGTGGCAATATTAATATCGTAGATGCCCCACGGGACTGAAACCTGAACACAACGACGAAAATGAGGATACCAATGATAATCAGACGAGCTGAGAGGTGGGAGGTGGTAGGAATGCGGTGCCACATACTGGGAAATAAGTTCGAATGCTGCTGCAATACACTCTCACTGATGAATATAATCGACATAGTCGCAAAGAGGCAGTAAATTTAGCACCTGTCTGCGCTCGCCACATTGTGAAATATGGATTATCGTACGGTGCCTTCCCGAAGGTTATAGAATAACACAAGGACTTCAGGGGATACAGCACCAGTTCCTCTGTCTGTATGGTTAAATCTGGTGAAGTCCATGGGGTGCGGCTGTGGACATATAAATAAGGATTGCAAACAATGTGCCGAGTGTACTTTGAACTCACCTGCGCGTATCATAACACATATTTGATTGAGCCAACATGAATAAACCCGTCAGATTCCTCGCGAGACATTGACTGCATTCGAAATTTAACAGGAACGACTTTGGCGGTTCGTCAGAGCTTGGGGTTGAACCGCTGAAAGAGACGGAAGCAAAATCAGGGAAGTTTTTTCCGGGAGGGTTGCACATTTAGATTAATAATGAAACAGATGCAAAACCGGGATACTTTATCAAATGGAGCAATCGGGGGTACGGAAGGGTTCGTCCTCAGCCTAGAAAGCAAAACGCAGACACAGAGGCCGACTAAGGCCGAGAGAGCTTCATACGCCTGTACCAATAACTAGGTAACATCGCTAGGACCTTCGTAGCCGCAGTTCAAGAACTAGGTTGGTAATTTTGATACCGTGAATTCAAGTCATTTAGAATGCATTTGAGCCTCACGCGGCTGAAATGCCCCTGATTTAGCCACGAACAACATTCAAACGGTAACTCCGGATCAGTATCAACAGCTGACGCCAGAGTGGAAGCTGCGAATGGGTGGTGTTTTGATAACTGATTTGAGACATCGAACCAAAGAGACGGCAAATCAATTTGCTCCAGTCAACAACGAAGCGTCCGGCCTCATCGCCGACGAAAACAAGTGGTACGCAAAAGTCGGTGAATCCCGATATCGAATTTCTCAGTGGAAAACTACTGCGGAGCCTGAGCTAGTAGGTTAGATGTGGTTTGAGAGGTTGAGATATTTGAGCGCATGAAGACAGCGTCGACCGATGTCGAAAGGAGCAACCGCGAGATTGGCGCATCCAAGATGATTAGACACTGACAGACGCGGACCATCGCCGAACGAAATGTTTGAAGTTCAGAATAGAGGCCTGATCATGTCCAAAGCTCCCATAAGAGAGTCAGTCGGGTCTGCGAGAGATGCCCGTTATATTTCAGGATGCCATCACGTCGTGGCCGATCGGGGAGTACTGAATGGGTTACAGGACAGTCGTTTTCGAAAGAGCCCGCCAACGTCTTGAGACAGGTACCAGCTTATGCGACGGCTCTCCCGCCATGCTTCCGTGAGTGGCCACAGGCAGAGTAAAGGTAAGCACGAAAAATTCCATCCGATAGTAAAGGATTAAAACAATCGATATCCGTAGAAGAAATCTACAGGCCGGCTCTATCATCGCTCCGACATTTGCTGAAGATAATCCGACAACTAGAAACGAAGATCCATCAGTCAACCGTTGCGTACCCCACCACGTTAAGTAACGACGAACCTTCAAAGCACCAGCCCGAATCTTATCCGCCGCATCCTGCACATCCGGATTCGCCATGACCCTCTGTATCGCATCGCGCGCAGCATTCTCCAGCCCGGAAAGGCTTCCATCTCCCAACAACCCCTCCCCACCACCAGCGCCATCCTCGCCATCCTCCTCCTCACGCCCGAAGTACTGATTCGACGAGATCGCCGTGGCGCCGCGGAATTGCTGGAGCCGCTCTTGCGCCTCGGCGGTTGCGGCGGGGTCGTATGCGTTGCGCCCGAAGTACATGTCCGAGGAGATGGCTTTTTGCGCACCGAACTTCTCGCGCGCGAAGGTGGATTCGTCCGCGTCAGAGGATGCACTGTGGTGGCGGCGGGAGAGGGTCAGTGAATGTGGATGTTGATGAAACGATAAGGTACGTGCCTGGCTTTCGCGGTCGTAGCGGGTCCGACAGCGCCGAACCCAAGTCTGTTCATCCCCATCCCAAGACGAGACATATCCTGGCTACTCCCCTTCTGATGACTAACCAACTTCACGGGCTGTCCGTCCGTCTTCGGTGTAGCACCAGATCCCTTGGTCGCCGTCGCAGCGGCAGACAAAGCAGACGCTTTCGCAGCAGCTGCAGCCTCCTTCCGCACGCGCTCCTCTTCCTCTTCTCGCTGTCGATCGTACCCAAGCTGTCGTATCCGCTCTTCCTCCTCCTTCGCACGACGTTCGGCTTCGTCGAAGTCGATGGGTGCGCTGACTTTCTTCGCTTTCAGCCCACCAAGCTTCTTAGCGCCTAATCCTGCACCAGCGGACGACGCGGAAGTGGTAGTCTTGACTGATGCCGAGGAAGTTGATCGGAGAGAGGATGAGGTGACGGTACGGGGTGCTGCAGGAGCTGCAGGAGCTGAAGGGACAGGAGATGGAGTGGCGCGTCGTCCTATGACGGGCGGAGGGGTGCTGGCGTTCAAAGCAGGCGAGGGTTTGGGTTTCTCCTCCGGCTTGTCCCAAGAGTCGAAAAAGTCGTCATCTTTCGCGGGAGGGGTTGCCTCAGGTGCAGTCATGCCATCCACGTGTATTCCATCCGGGAATCGAGCAGCATCTTCCTTGATGCGACGTGCGAGTTCCTCCTTGTATAATTCCGCCACACGACCGCTATATTTCTTCTTCGTATCGGAGTCTTGCAATAACAAATCTCCACCGTGACGTTTGAAGAACTCCTTCGCAGATTGGTTACCACCAACCTTCATCGTACGGAGCTGGTTAAGCTGCCAGCTATCAAGATTCGTCGATCTGGTAAACGAGGTCTGTAAGCTGATTTCGTTATCACAAGTGGTTTTCTACTCACCTAACGAAACTGATATGAACTCCCATGTTCCTGTGAATACTGGAGCAATCTAAGCAGATGTAAATTCCGTAAGTCACGCTGGCCCATGTCGGATTACGCGCTCTGCAGTCGAAACATGACTTTCACAACCGATCAGATTTCACAGCGCTCGTCAGAATATCAAAAGTAACTCACTTTGTTTTCTTTCTGCGCCTTCAACACCTTGAATACTTCGTCCGTCTCACGTTTCGTTGGATCTGCCATTACTCGTTGGTAGTTGCTAACAAAACTGATCAGCCACGACAGCAAGAAATCTGAAAGATTGTGTGTTCGTGTTTATGTTGTGGCAGTGCATGGTATCCTCGGAACCCGGGCCGGATCTGTTCGTAACTCGCAAGAGCACAGAATAATTCTTTGGCGGTATGAATTGTACTAACATGGTTCGGTACCCAGTATGATAACTAGCCAAACACATTGCGAGCTATATATTTGCCAACAGAATCAATCACCCGCCCAAATACTTGACTTCAATCCCAGACGCATTCCACGAATCCAACAATTTATCTAGGACGGCTCTAATGTTGGTATCTAATGCATCGTCGTAAGGGTCGATGCCAATAATTCCGACGCAGCGCAGTTTCGGAAAGTTTGCACTAGTGA
Source organism: Rickenella mellea (assembly GCA_004355085.1). Lineage (NCBI taxonomy): Eukaryota > Fungi > Basidiomycota > Agaricomycetes > Hymenochaetales > Rickenellaceae > Rickenella > Rickenella mellea. The sequence goes on from ML170199.1 coordinate 126,853, forward strand.
GCGGTCGAAAGTGGTTGTAGAGTTTGGTCCGTGGATGTCCGTGCAGTCTGAACGCGTGGACCACCACCACAATGCGTTGCAACGACGGGTGACTCCCTACCAACGCCCAAGTCGTTTCCATCCCGCTGATCAAGTAGTAGGTATATTCCTGAAGGTTCTGGGCAACTGTGGGGATCTGCGAAATCAATGTGGGCACTGTGGCTTTGTGGCCAAGGACTACGCTGCGCAATGAAGTCCTCACACGTTCGATGAAACGCACGAGTACATCACTTCTTGACACATTGAGGAATAAATGTGTCAAGAGTGGCATGGACCAGTTGCCTAGGACGTCAATGATCCCATATCCCCTCGAGAATAGATAGGTGAGTCAGCCTCGGGAGGGAGACGCGTGGAGACGAGGTTTGGTAGGGAGACTTGGATATTCTCAGCGCCATTAGAGATTCGGATATTCCGTCAATCATTTGGGCAAAATCGCAAGCCATTATGCTTCCATGCCAGTCAGCGAAGCGGATGCCCTTCGGAATGGATATCCACCAGTCGCATGGTGTATCCAGCGTATATGGTGCTGCATCGAGCAACCCGAATCCTTGTAGACTCCGGCAGCGAGTAAGAACTCTCCCCAAGCTGTTAAACACTGCCAATTTCCCCCTCCCATCATTGGTTTCTAAGACCGAAACGAAAAGATGTACGATTTTTCGAGGATTCTGTTGCCCACTTGATGTGTTTTCAGACGATCTCATGTCCAGAACTTCGGCCAATCGGTGCATGTTGGACGACTTGTGCACCTCCACAACCTCGTAGAGATAAGGCAACGACATGCGTCGAAACTGACGAGACACAAGCATCAAAGCTTTCTTCGTTGTGTAGTCGGCGGCAATACCACTGTAAAGCTCGCCATCGACGGGCCAATATTGTGGATCAGGCGAGTCGAAGTAAACAGGGGTGTACGTGGCGAAGCGAATGATCAATGAATGGATTTCTGGAGGAAAGGCAGGTGGAGCCATGGTGAATGAACCGTTCGTCGCGATGAAAGCCCCTGGAATGATAAACCCAATAAGGAGTGATTTTCAAAACGGACAATAAAGAGAACTCACCACCGGATACTCACATCCAATATCCAAGGACCGGGTGCGCTCTCAGAGTCTCGTTTGTGCAGGTTCAGAACGACGTTGAAGTCCAAATTGTGTTACGTAACTCAGAGGTCACACTTCCGTGACGGACCAGGAACTCATTGCTTCAGAAGACGTTCAAGCCCAAGGCGCACCCGTAGAAGGTGACTATCGTCGAGCTAGACTGAAAGCCCCTTTATTGATTGCGTCATCCAAAAATAGAATTTTATTTCATTACATTTGTCTCCAATTGGAGCATTTGGATAGAGTATCTCGGTATCGCGAGCAAAAGGAAAGGAAAGTGCACCCTTAAGGTTAGCGTTTTACGACATAGATGTCAGCTCCTGTCGATGTGAGTGACGGTAGAGAAATTTTTATAATAAGAGAATTACTGGACACACTAATGCTTTAATGCCATGGAAAGATAACGAACAGAGTCAGAACAAACCGATACCAGGTGAACATGTCCATTCTGAACTCTGAAAGGCATTCAGGATGTCATGTTGTTAAAATTGCTGAAAACCTCGAGAGACTTGAATTTGCGGTATGGTGTGAAATAATGAAGGATCATCCTTTGTCCATTGACCATTAGAATAAAGAGAATAATTCATCGAGCAAAAACATTACCGATTCATGGGCCTAAATACTCGACTTCAATCCCAGTCGTATTCCATGCATCCAACAACTGGTCCAGCCGTGCTCTAATTTGTGCATCGAATGTCGAGTGAGGGTCGAAACCAACGAAACCGATGCGACGCAATTTCGGAAAGTGTGCTCCAGTGAGGGATTGAAGGTGACTGCAGAACGTGTACATAGACGACTGGACACCACTTCGGGGTGGCGTACATCGACGACGGAACACCATCACTATATTTTGCAAAGACGGGTGACTCCTAACCGACGCCCATGACGCCTCCATCCCCGGGCGAAAGTGATAAGTATACTCCTCGAGGTTTTGGGAGACTGTAGCGATCTGTGCAAGCGATGTTGGGGAGACTTTGGGACCAAGGATTACGCTTCGTAACGAATTACCCGCACGTTCGACGACACGCACGAGTGCAACGCTCGTTAATACGTTGACACGGAGATGTGTCAATGAAGGCATGGACCAGTTAGATAGGACTTTGACTCCCCCATGATCCTCAGGCATTGACAAGTGAGACAGCTTGGGAAGGGACACGGATGGAGGAGAATTGTATTGCGAAACTTTGGAAAATCTCAACGATACCAGAGATTCGGATATACGGTCAACCACTCGGAAAAAATCCCAAGCCCCTACGTGTCCCTGCCAGTCACAGACGCGGACAGTCTTCGGGATGGAGTTGAACCAATTCTGTGGACTATCCATCCATTCGGTTGCCGCGGCGTAGAACCCAAATCCTTGCAGACCTTGACAATGAGGAAGGACTTTCCACAGGCCGCTAAACACGTCATGATTGGAGGCCGACACAGAAACGAAAAGATATTTGATTTTCCGAGGATTTTCCAGCCCATTTATTGCGGAATCAGATGATTTGGAGTCCAGAACTTTCGCTAATAGATGCATGTTGGACGATTTGTGAACTATGACAACCTCGTAGAGATATGGAAACGACAAGTATCGAAAGTGATGAGACACAAGCATCAAAGCCTTCTTCGTCTCGTAGCCAGGGGCAAACCCAGCGTAACGCTCGTTCACTACAGGCCAAAATCGTGGATCCGGAGAGATGTCGAAAAAAACAGGGGAGTATGTTGCGTAGCGAATTATGTTTGAGTGAAGCTCTGGAGGAAAACGGAGTAGAGACATCGTGAATGAACTTTTCGCCGCGATGTTTCAGTTGAAAACGGATGGAATGACAAAGTCCAGAAGAAAGAGCGGTTACAACCCAGACAACACTTGGAATTTCGCTGCTAGGTAAAAAGCCCAATTCAAAAGGACTTGGTGCGGTCCCAGACTCCAGTGATGGCGAGAGATCAGCTCGGTGCGATACTAATGTTGCGGACAAAGGCAAACCTGATGTGTTACGTAAGTAACGTAACCAACTTGAACACAGCCATGACCATGGTCACACTTTTCCTCGACCGAACAAGAACCAGTTGCCGACAGAGCTATGCATGCGGTGCTTTAAGGAGACGAATTGAAGTTTGCCAAGGCGTACCTGGCGCCTACAATGTGGATATAAACTCAGACACTTGCTGCGGATATCGCAATGACGAACCCCGCTTGTGAGGAGAATTGCCAGTTATCCAGGTTAGAGAGCGTTGGGCTTTCAGTTCGTGATTTATCTGAGTCATCATTCGAGTCTAACAGCATCTTCATTCAATATGCACCCCGTGTAGTATTCTGCGCTCTCAGCAACAGCTTCTCTGGTCGCGGTTCTCTATCTATTCGTCCTCCTCACAGTGCGTTTCCGTCATTTCTGCAATGTCACGATTCAGTGACAATCGAAAGCAGTGTAATTTTATCAGGTACCTTAAAGCCACGCCGCTAAAGAAAAGGAAACTGTTACGGAACCCCGTGAATGTGTACTTGGTCTGTGCTTGACGGATCCTGCTATATCCATCGATCCTATAACCGGCGTATGTTTTGTCCAGATTTTGCTCTTTAGCTCGGACCTGGTTCATGCAATCGGACAGGGTATGAATGCGAAATGGGTTTACGACGGCGTAGTCTACACGGGAGCTTACTGCACCGCTCAAGGTATGGCCGCCGAACAATCCAACCGCCAATAGCAATCAATATTGACTAAAACGAAGGCATTACACGTCAGGTTGGAGAAACAGGTGGAGCATTGGCAACACTGGTGCGGAAAGAGTCCGCGTATCTTCCTATGTCCGGATCATTGAAGATTATACGTTAACCACCAGGCAATTGCAGTCCATACGTTCATAGTGTTGTTCACCCGCAAAGGCCACGACAGCCGCACCACGGCAATTTGCATCGTGCTGTCGATCTGTGTCTTTTTGATTGGCTTCGTCCTAGGAGAAGTGGGCAAAAACGGCGCAACACGATACATCACGCCAACACCGGTCAGTACTTGCATCAGACGTTTATCCCCGATGAAATGACGATCAGCTGATGCATGAAACCTTTAACTACTAACAGTATTGGTGTTGGATAAGCAGCAAGTACGCGTCAGCACGTATATGGGGTCAATACGTCTGGCTGTGGGTGACCTTGGGGGTGTCCATCGCAGTTTACGTGCCGATCTTTCTATGGAATCGGGGTAACTTAAGCGTCGACAATGAATCCTGGTGGAAGGTTACATTTTATTGGCGACCAAGCAGTATGCCGAAGGATCGGGGCAAATCTGTTCGTAACAGACCTGGTTTACCGGCTCTTGCGATTCTTGCGTATGTTAAATTTCAAAGCTATACCGATTCACCCGGGAACTTAAATGTGTCGCATCAGATACCCCCTGATATACTCCATCCTCATCTTACCGTTCAGCGTCGTCCGATGGATCACTTTCACGCACCATACCGTTCCACCAATTGCCACGTTCATAGCCGCAATTTTTTACGGATTTTCAGGCTTGTTCAACGTCATCCTGCTACTTTCCACTCGACAACAACTCCTTCTCTTCGGGAATCCGGATTGCTTGACTAATTTGGATGATAGCTCTACCCATGGTGCCGGACGCCCACCTTATGCATCATCGATTGCGGGATCGTTTACCAGTAGGGATCATGGGGACGGACATGTGCAGTTATCCAATATTGCAGGTTCCGGTCACATGAACAATGGGCGGTTGGCTAGCCCGTCGGAATCTGGATGGAACACCCCAAGGACGAGCCAAGAGCTACCGTAGAGGTCGCATGGTTACTAAATCTCGCCATATTGTTTACCACCCATTTGCACGTAATATACACGACAATTCATGCGATGGCATGGGTCGAAATACATCAATGGATTCTAAGTTTCAGGTCAATAATGTGGTCAGGCGACGACAGAATTGACAATGGTACGCTCATCAAAAAGGTTCAGGGAACCTCGAGATTAGGATGGGTTCAATCAGGGTGAATACGGGGTAATCGCTGCGGTGACATATTGTTAAATGAGCAAACGGGTGCTCGACTTGTTTCTAGTGCGCCATCTGGCACTGCGTGATCGATTGAACTGATCTGCCTCCGAACCGCGACGCGTTTATACGCCGCCCAACCCACCCCCCGGAGTTTGTTCTTGCCTCAGACACATTTTTGTAATGAGATCCCCGAATTTCTGGAAGTATTATAAGTGAAATATTAAAATAAGAAAAATAAGGCGGACCGTTCTTCAGCGCCACCGATTTACAATTCCACAAAAAGAGATTCAATCCCAGACGTCTCCCATGCGTCCGTTATGGCATCTAATGGGGCTCTGTTTTCTCCGTGGAACATCATGTGAAGGTTGCGGCCGCCAACGAATACGCGGCGCAGGTTCGGAAAATGCACCTTATTGAGGGGTTGAAGGTGAGCGCACAATGAGGTTAGTGACGGCCCGCGATAATTCCCGAACGTGCGAAGGCAATATATCGTCACCACAATATCTTTCAATGATGGGTGACCCCTGGCCGATTCCCATGAGAGGTTCGGTCCTGTGCCAAAGACGTAGGTAAGTTCCTCGAGGTATGGCGCAACTGTGGGGATCCGTGAAGCTAACTCGGGACAGTCATTGTTCCAGAGCATCACACATCGCAACGAATCTCTGGCACGCGCGACGACGCGAAGGAATAAATCATCCAACTCTCCATTGAAAGACAAGTATGTCAAGGAGGGCATGTTCCAGTTGTGTAGCGGGAACGCCCATCTGCATTCCACGGGTATGGCGAGGTGAGTCAATTTTGGAAGGGAGACGGATAGGCGGGGGTTGGTCATTCTGACTTTGGAAACTCTCAACCCTATTACAGATTCTGATATGCGGTCAACCATCCGGGTGAAATTGGAAGTCATCACGTTTCCCTGCCAATCGACGAAACGGACACCTTTCGGAATAGACATCAACCAATCGTGTGGTTCAGTCCAGCGCTCCCGCCAATCCGCCACTTTGGTGTAGAGCCCAAATCCAATAAGATGGCGACAGTGACAAAAGATCCGCTGCAAGCTGTTAAATACTACTATTGTTTCCCTTTCGTCATTTCCGTCCAGCAACGAAACGAGGAGATGCTTGATTTCCCGAGGATTCTGTTGCACACTTATCGCGTTATCAGAGGATTTGATGTCCAACACTTCAGCCAATCGGCAAACGCTTGACGGCTTGTGAACCTCCACGACCTCATAGACGTAGGGTAGCGACAAGGATCGGAACTGACGAGACACGAGCGCCAAAGCCTTCTTGGTCTCGTAGTCAGTGGAAATGTCGCTGCTGTATTCTAATGGCCAAAATCGATGATCAAGAGAGATGTCGAAAGAAAGAGAGGAATAGGTGGCGTAGCGTATGATGACAGAGTAGAGTTCTGCAGGAAAGACCGGCGGAGCCATGGTGAATGAAGCTTTCTGAGTCTTTCACGGAAGCTAATTGCACACGTGGCAACTCAGGTGTACGTAATGAAGTTCAATGCCTGTCGCAGGCGATTATTCTCAATGATTATGCTTCCCAAATGAGAGGAAGCAGATTCTGTCGGCGGAATGGCTCCCCCACTCTTTGCTTCCATCAAGCATACACCGGAGGTGAATACGTTTTATTGGCTATGCGCTTCTCTTTCCCATCAAAGTTTTGGGTTAAAGGATATAATTATTTTATAAACTCTGCACCTTTGAACAGTACGGGGCTGTCTTGCGAATGCATTCATATCGCCTTCTTTCCCAATGTGGAACTTATCTCCTTCAAGATATACTTTCATTCACGATAGATTTACCGTTGATTCGAAGTGAAGCGCACTAACTTCGATGTCAAGCGCCGATTCCTCGATATATTTGCGATTCACGCGCTCCTGAATCCGCCGAACGTCTTACGATTGAGAAAGTGATGTCTTATATGACCAGTTCTGACTCTTGAAAAGGGAAAAAACTCTCGCAATCTATCAGCTTTTTTTCACAATGAGAGCAATTAGCATTTACGACGTTCAACCATGGAGCAATAGTTTTATGTCTTAAGAAACGCGACACCAGATTCATGGATGTAGAGCAAATCATATTTTCGGCGATCTCCCACTTCACGATGTTATTTATTGCGTCCAATCGTTGACATCTACTATCGTTCATCACGCAATGTACATTGCGTCCGAAATTTCTTTAACATTCGCTTTATCCAAGCACAGAATTTAAAAGCATGACGGACACGGATATGACTGTTGTCTCTAGTCGAAGCATTTGGATGGGGGGTCGCATATACAAGTAGAGGAAATAGTGCATTCCGGCTTAGCATTATGAATAAGACGAGCCTCTGTAGATGCGAGCGGTGGCAGAGAAAATCTATAATGAAGACTAAAAGACTGGATTTGACGAACATGCCGAGACCATGAAGAAACGACAAAGATAACGAGCAGAGCTTGACCTGAACGAGCCCCGGTGAACAGACCGTGACGTTGTTCTGATTATTTAGGGTGTTGGGAGATTAAAACCGCTAGATTGTCCTTGCTTCGAGTGATTGATTTTGACCGCAAGGCATCGTGTGAATCATTGGATCATCTTTTTCGTTGACAGTCAGAGTAGATCGAATAACTCATCGAGCAAACAACATTACCGATTCACTGGCCCAAATACTTGACTTCAATCCCAGATGCATGCCATGCATTCAACAACTCGTCTAGATGAGCTCGATTTCTTGCGTCGAATGTTGAGTATGGGTCGATGCCTACGAAACCAATGCGGCACAATGACGGAAAATGGCCCTCTGGGAGTGGTTGAAGATGATTGCATAATATGGAAAGAATCCACTGGTTATGACTTGCGTGCGCCGAAAATTCACGAAATACTACCACAATACTTTTCAACGATGGGTGGCTCCGGATCATTGCCCATGACTGTTCCATCCCTACGTGGAAGTGATAGATGCAATCCTCGAGGTTTCGCGCAACTGTAGCGATGTATAAAAGCAACTCAGGCGCGACTCTTGGGCCAAGTATCGCGTTTCGCAACGAGTTTCCTACACGTCCGATGACGCGCTCGAGCATAGAACTCGATGACACGTTGACACGCAAATGTGTCAATGATGGCATGGACCAGTCATTTAAGACACCAATGCCGGCGTGCTCCTCGGGCATTGCAAAGTGAGTCAGTTTGGGAAGGGAGGCGGAATGGGGAGATGTGTTATTGTCCAGAACTGTCAGGTTGGAAAGCCTCAGCGCGATTAGAGATTCGGATACGTGACCAATCACCCGGGGAAAATCGCTGGCCATTACGGTTCCCTTCCAGTCAATGAACCGGACACCCTTCGGAATCGACATCAACCAACTGTGTGGTTTATCCACTCTAAATGGTACTGCATCGTACAAGCCGAATCCTCGAAGACTTCCGCAATGAGTAAGAATTCGCCCCAAACTCTTAAATACTGAATATTTCCCCTGCTCATCTTTGGCTCTCATCACCGAAACAAAAAGATGTTGGATTTTCCGAGGATCCTCTTGATCGTTTGTTGTGACACCAGACCATGTGGTTTCCAATACGTCGGCTAGTCGGTGCATGCTTGACGACTCGTGCACCTGCACAACCTCGTAGAGATAAGGCAACGATGCATATCTGAATTGGTGGGACACAAGTGTCAATGCCTTCTTCGTCATGTAATCAGTGGAGATGTCGTTGTAAACAGTGTAAAGTTCGTGGTCCACAGGCCAAAATCGTGGATCAGGAGAGATGTCGAAATAAACTGGACAATACGTGGCGAAGCGAATGATCATTGAATGGATCTCAGTAGGAAAGGCAGGTGGTGCCATGGTGAATAAAAGCTGTCTTCCGTCGTGATACTTGAGCAACAAAATCCTGGAAAGTGGAGGACACGTGGGCAATCAGGTTCGAATCCGTGACGTAAGCAAGATGTGTATCGTCGCAGCGCCATACAATATTATTGTCATACTCCTTGTCCTGGTTAATGCTAGCCACATGTTCACATGAATTAGCGGTCAACGGGTCAGCGATGCTCATATCCGACACCCAATGTAGTCTGAAAGGCGTGGCAGAAATGATACAGATTGCACAACTCATCCAGAAACGCAAATGGACGAATGAGAATAAAAACCTAGCTGCGCTCCGCCGCCCCTGACCTGCACCCAATCCACCAACTCACCATGACCGAACTCGCACGCACAAACATCCTACGTCCTTCACGCAATAGATCTCATCCCGCCTCCAAACGCGAACCATGACCACCCACCGCCGACTCAGAACCACGAATTTGAACACCGCGAGCACCACCAGGCGTTTTATGCGGTAAGACCCTACCCACCGCTCTCGGCGTTGGCGTTGGCGTCGGAGGAGAGGGAAGTCTTTCATCTCTCGCCAACGTAGCACCACCATCACGTCTCCGCGTGCTCTTGAATTTCCTAGGTCTTCCCGCACCACCTCCAGTTCTATCGTTTCCGAGTACAGAACCCCCGTTCGAAAACACTTCCGGGTCATCACACCCTCTCGCACCCGCGACAGCGGCGCGCAACCCAGACCCGACCTATCCGGCGAATACGGCGAATCGAGCGCGAGCGCAGGCACCGAATCCCGTACTCGTAGCCCGAATCCATAGCGAACAGGTGGGGGTGAGTCGACCACCGCACCCCGCCTCCGCATCGCATCACGCATCCTTGTGCTCGTGTTAGTTGTGGTAGGGTTACGGTTGGCGCCTGCGTCGAAAGTGCGCATGCTCGTGAACGTCAAGCTTTGCTCGAGCGGTGGGGAGGAGGGGAGGGGAGGGGAGAGAGGGAGGATTGTTGAGTCTATGAGGGGGAGGGAGGGCAGAGGCAGCGTTCGCATCGTAGGCGACGCGGACCTCGTCGCACTCGTCGCACGGGAACGAGAGCGCAGAGAACGCGCGACACGCGACGGGAGGGCGGTGTACGCATCCCCATCCCCGGCTCCGTCATTCGCTGAAAGCCTGTCCAAAGCACCCAGGACGTAAAGCCATATACAGACATCCGAATCCGCTCTCCCATGTCCACCTCCGTACCCAGTGCGACTTCGGTACCGTCTCGTCCTCGACCTCGAGGTCCGAGTCGACATCGCGGAGTACGACCGTGACGCCGTCGTCGTGTTGGTGGTGGTGGTGGTGGTGGTGGTTGTGGTGTCGACGCGGGGCGACGACGTCTCCACTTCCGCCATTGTCGATTTATACGACTGTGAGGAAAGCGGGGACCGGGACTGCGACCAAGACTGCGAGGAATGGGCAGAAGGGACGCCAGCTTCGAGTTCAGGTGTCCTCCCTCTCCCTCTCCCACCCACCGCACCTTCATCTTCATCCCCAATACTCCGCCCAACCGCAAAAGAATACGCCCCCGTCCATCGCTTCAACCTCTCCAATAACCCCCTCTTCCTCCACACCCCTCCATCGTCATCCCCTTGCTGACCAGTAAAAGCCGCGAAGAGTCGTACACCTCTTCATCTCCGTCGAACTCGGACTCTCGTGGTCGAACTCGTACTCGTACGAAGATGCCGTTGACGAGAAGATCGTCGTCGGTGCGGGCACTGGTGCCATCGCCGGCCTCTTAACCTGTGCTGGCATAGGCGTTGCACGAGAGAAAGAGAAGGCGACACGAGTCGGTTCGCGCGATAATCGCGATTGCCGTTCTTCACGGACCCCGCCACCACCACCCGCCAAAACGACATCAGCCGACGAGAACGCGCGAGACGCGCCTTCACGACGATGGGCGGTGAACATCCTTGCGAGCCACGAGCGCGAGCGCATCAGTGTATCTCTATCTTCCCTGTCCTCAGCTGCGTGTACGACATGATCATTATGACGCTCGCGATCGAGATCTTCCTGTTCGTCGAATGGCCGAGATTGAGATTGACCAACGGACGCGTCCACCTCCTCCTCCACGTCCTCGTCGTCGAGCGGACCGCCCTGCTGACACTTCTCTGGGAATTCAAGTTCCCGCGCTTGGACGTCTTCGTACCGTGTACCTTCCACGTCGCGTTTTGGTTCGCCGCTCGCGATCGTCTAGTACGTCCTTTCTTCCTCGAACCGTTCTTCATGGACCTAGGCCTAGACCGCCATACTCCCACACCGGCCCAACTAATGACGGCTCCCAACGCGCACCCCAGTAAGCTTCCGAGTGTGATCGCTTGTACTTTGTCCTTTTTAGTGGGGGTTGGGGAGGACGGGGAGGCTGGAGAGGCTGGGAGGAGGGGGTGAGTTGCGTGTGATGTTGTTGCGTGAGGAGTAGTGTTGGCGAGGGTGGAGGGAGGGAGTGCTGTTAGGGTTATGGTTGATGTTGTCGCTGACGAGGAAGGAGCAGAAGCGGATCTGGACGCAGAAGTGGTAGTTGAGAAAGAATCGTCGTTGAATGGTAGCAAAGACGAACTCGAGACTACTGAGGAAGTCAGGGGAGTCACAATCATCGTCGCTGCAGGTGGCATCCAATATGGATCCAATGCGCCCGAAGTAGTAGTCGGAGAGTCGACACCACCAGACGGGTACGGCCACCAGTTGAAGCTACTCGTCGACGATACGAATACAGCAGCGTAGGGAGCGGAGAGGATTGCTAGGTCTGGCGCTTGACGTTTTAGATCATGGGTAGATGCGAGTACTAGTGCGGGTCTGAAGAGTGCGGAAACGACGAGGAATGAGGTTAAGCAGGCGGTGACATTCGGATGCACCATAGTGAAGTGCAAGAGTGGACACGTTGGGACCAGGGACGTCCCTGCTTGTCGTAGAATGAGCTGCGAGTACGATACGAGTAGTCACGGTGAAGGAAGGGAGAAAGATGGGGGGAGGAGGCTGACATGCTTGAGTCTGAGTCGTTAAGCAGAAGTGGCTGACGATAAGTTGAACCCTGAGTGCTAATTTTGGATCAACTGTTTGGCGGCAACATGCGGACCAAACAACCACCGATGGTGGCATCCTCGATCACTGTACTGTTTTACAACTTTGACTCTTAGAACCGGTAAACGCGCGCATCTTAATGGTATCGGAGGTCTTTACGGAATAGCCCATGTGTTCGGGATCTTGGAATAGTGCAGTCGTAGTCGGTACGGGAACGACCGGATGTACTGTACAGCTCGAGTATTACGTAACTAGAAGTGGCTTGACCTTTTACCATCAACACGGGAGATACCCAAACACTGGATGCATTGCCAAATATAGCATGGGCAAAAACTTGAACAATATTTGGTAATAACTCGAAACTTGTCGAGAGCTTTTGTTATCGGCAAAACTTGAACATAAACCTGGGAAAATACACAACTCTTATTGTGAACAAAATGTTGATTAAATTATGAACCTTTTACCTTGGCGAGTCTCAGACAAACAGTCCATAATTTCATCCACATTTTGTTCGCAGTAAAAATTGTGTATTTTCTAAAATTTATTTTCAAGTTTCACCAATAACAAAAGCTCTTGACAAGTTTCGAGTTATTACCAAATATTGTTCAAGGTTTTGGTCATGCTATATTTGGCAATGCCCCCAGTGTAGGAACCATAACTCCTCGCCATGTCCCACTCGCAGGCGAGTCAGCCCATCAACAACATTCTAGCCACGGTTAAATAAGTGGGGGTTCGCGTGGACTCCAAGGATCACACACGAGCTCTATCCCTTGTGGCGCAATTCTCATCCAGACTGGTAAGCGTTTAACTGAATACTAGATTCCCGTTGCTCACACCCGACCCGACCGCTTTTCATCGTCTCCGTCCAGTGCCGTGACACATCCGTCGCTTTAAGATGTAAATCCAGCAAGAACTTTTTTTAGGCGGAAAGGCAAGCAAAGACCCGGAGGCACTTAATGAAGAACGGAGTGTCTGGCGACAACAGGTGGGGGACCAAACATCCCACCATTATTTGTGCCATGCAAGGCGCAACTCAGCCATCGTGAGTCTCCTAAATCGTACCATGTAAAAAAAAGTTTAGCTGTTTTGTCTGTGTATATCACAATAATCGTAGCCCGAACAAAAATTCCTTGGGGAAAATGCGCGAATGACCTCACGTTGCCTTTCTACATGCCAACACACTTCCCATTTCCCCGTTCTCCGAACCTCCTTCTCCGCGAGCAACTTTTCGTGATGCGCCTTACGTTCGGCCTCTGTCTGTAAGTGGATCTTCCAGCGTAATTACATTGCACATATCCACTGGACTTCGACAAATCAGCCCAGGGTCCGGATTGAGCCCGAATGTGAGGAATTGCAGTAGGCATCCATGAAAAATTATTACACTATCTCGTCATTTACCATCGAATCGCGACATGTCATATTTCTGGTCCACACCAGAGAGTTGATCCTTGTCGTTGAATTGTATTATATATAATTTCCTTATATTCTGGACAAACTTATGAGTGTAAAAATCGAACTTCAATCCCGGACGTGCTCCAAGTATCCACTGTGGTGTCGAGTAGTACGTCCGATTTCTGGTTGGAATCCGAGGGAATGTCGAGGCCACCATTGCTGATACATAGTTTCGGAAACTTCTCCTTCGTGAGGGGTTGAAGGTGAGCGCACAATGTTGGTGTTGACAGCCGAGAATACTTCCCTCGCACCCAACCGACCTCGATTATCACCACAATGTGTTGCAACGAGGGGTGGGTCTCCACCGTCTTCCATGACAGGTTCATGCTCCCGCAAAAGTGATAGGTAAATTCCTCGAGGTTCCGTGCAACGTTAAGGACCTGTGGAACTAACTGAGACATGCTCTGGTATCCGAGTACTAAACATCGCAACGAATCCCTGGCGCGTTTGATGATGCCAGCGAATGCATCATTCAACACCCCGTTGACATGGAGATGGGTCAAAGATGGCATGTGCCAGTTACATTGCACGTCCCTATCTTCGCGATCCTCGGGTATTGAGAAGTGCGTCAGTTTCGGAAGGGAGACACATGGAGGGGGGAGCTATGAGGTGGACTTTGGAAAATCTCAACGCGATCAGAGATTCGGATGCGCGGTTGACGATCAGGGTGAAATTGCAACCCAAGCTGGGTCCCTGCCAATCGAGGAAGCGCACACTTTTCGGAATGGACATCAACCAATTGCGTGGTTTTGAGTATCTATCCGTGTAATGGAGCCATGTTGAGTAAAAACCGAATCCGAGAAGATGTCGACAACACCTGAAAAAGATTCGTTGCAAGCAGTTAAATACTGCTATTGTCCTCTTCTTATCCCTAACGTCCAGAACAGAAACGAACAAATGCTTGATTTTCCGAGGATTTTGTGGTCCTCTTGTCGTGGAACCGGGCGATGTGGTGTCAAGAACGTCGGCCAACCGTTGAATGCTCGAGACTTTGTGAACCTCGACCGCCTCGTAGAGAACGGGTAATGAGAGAGATCGAAACTGACGAGAGACAAGAGTCAAAGCTTTCTTCGTCTTGTAGTCGGCTTGATAAGCGCCATTGTAGTAGCTTACAGGCCAAGATTGTGGAGGAGAGATATTGAAACAAACAGGCGAATAAGTGGCGAAGTGTATGATCGCCGAGTATAGCTCATATGGAAAGGCTATGGAAGCCATGGCAACTGCCAGTGAAGCTCTGCTTCGTCACGATGTCGCACCGAGGTCGAGATGAGAGATGCAGTCTGAGTCAAGCGCAAATATATTACGTAATATGTTCAACATCCGAACGTACCACGACAAGCACACAATTTCCTTTGCCGGTGCGAATGCAATCCCCCAACAACGACTCTCAGTGTGGCCGGTACAACCCATGTACCGTGTTCCTTACATGTTTCAAATTCGCTGGGCTCGTTTGGATAGACTCAGCGGTGAGGTTCAAGTTGCCGTTGATGTTGCTCAAATATCTTTGACACTGCGTCTCTGGTATGATTCGTTTAAATCTATCCATTTACTCCTTCAATTCTAGCTATCAGCATTTCTGATCTTCACAATCGAAAAAACACACCGCAGGCACCGTCCCGGAATTTGCACAATTGACGTTGCCGCGATACCACGTCCTTCTTTGTCTGGTGAGCTTGACCTTCTCGATATCATTCTATACGTCAAAATAACGTCGTTCCAGTGGAACTGTAGGAAAACGTGCACATGGTATTCGGTACCGAGGTTGCTGGCATCTATTCCGAGATTCGCCTATTCGAGTTAGCATGGTTTCGAGTCGCCTTTCCTTCAACCACGACTTACAATTGCAATGGCCTCCGTGACTTGCATCATTCCGCCCAATCCTGACATAGCAGGTGCTCAATGCATTTTTTACCTGTGTCACTGGTTATGACCTAACCCTTGGTTGATAACCGTGAGGTATTGGTGTACGGATCTCCATTTACATCCAAGCAGCTACCGCGCTTCTCCCCGCTGCTTTGAAGATCGTCGAGGATCTATTCAACGATGACGTTCATCCACAATATGGCCAGTCGTATCTCAAGACGGTGGTGAACTGGGAGAATATGCAAGCAGTTGCGACGCCAGACCTCGTATTGGGGTACAGCTTATTCGTCTCGTCTATTGTCCAGGCCCTTACCATCGGTCTAACGGTCTACCATGCTGTCATTCTTCTTAACTTACACCTGGTTATTGCCATCAGTATCACGCCGCTCCTCATACTATCCCCGAACGACGAAAAGGCTAACGACAAAAGCCAACGTGCCTGGAAAATGACGGCATGCTTCCTCATGGGGCATGTCTGTTGCGCCGCCGCATTCGGTCTATGGTTATTTTCTACCGTACGCGTTCGCTCCTTCGACCGCTTCACGGATGACTGTGAAAGTCAAACATTTTACAACGCAATCGTCAAGATCGTCAACCTGGACAATCCCAACTTCCGGCGTTTCTGGCTAGGCATATACTCAATCCTAGTCATCCCAGGTGTGAACATGGGATTCCTATTCCTTACGTACTTCGTGCTGTTTGCTGCCTCATTCATTGCGCAAATGCCTCTCGCACTTCTGATCAGCAACTTCCTATACTGTACACCATGGAACAAAGAACGAAGGATCATCATGCTCATGCTCTCGGTGCTATTTTTTGCAGCACTCACCCCCGCCATGTTGATCATGGTGGCAACGGAACGTACCATCGCGGCAAACCACGTTGGAGATGGCGAACGGCAATGGACCTTTGGACAGACGTTTGCCGTTTTCGTGGCTATATATCCACTCATGAAAGCCGGGAAGCAATTGAAAGCAACGCTGACGCAGATACGAAACGCGGGGAAACAGGTTATTACGCTCAAAACTATTCTTCTTCCTCATTTTCACTTTACCTTGCAGCTAATACACAATAAGGCCAAGCTACCCGATCCCCCGCCCATCCCCCTGACGATTCTCTCTAAACCTTCGCTTGCTATTACACAACCAGCACCGGTTGACCAACCAAAAATCACACATGAGGTCGATAAGCCAACGACTTCGTTGATTCCACCTCGCCAGAAAAATTTAGAAGCAACGCCTGCAATAGAAACCGTAGCACGGTCCTCACCTTTGCCGCTTGTACGTTTTCTTCTTCCTAAGACTCGCTTCGGCGAAATAACCGTTACCCGTAGGAGGGTGCACACGGCGACGTGACCGTCACCAACTCACCACCGTAGCCAATTCCTGGAAAGATAACGGCTATTCATCAACAAAAATGACACCAGTCAGCGACTGGTATACTCTACGTTAGCTGTTGTTCTCAATTCACATCTTTTAAACCTCAGACCTTGCACTGTGCAGGGCGTTTTGGGTACGACTACATGCTTCACATTCCGCGATCATCATCGATTCCTGAAAAAAAAAGTCACCGGGACTATGTAATGATGCCGTTTTACGAAACCCAGTACATATTAGCAATTTCCCGGATCCTGTCGCGTCTTCCACATGTCGTACGACAATGTCAACGTGTCCCTAATATCCAAGTGAGGATTCATAGTCTCAATTACTTGTGGAGTTCGCTGCGCCTTCAGCACGTGGTTACATGTTCTTCTCTTCTGCTCCGTTTGGGTGACATTCGTGAGATAGATTCAGTGTACAAACAGGTATGAATTTGATCAGATATCCTTTTCTCATCCGCGATCTGATACTTGCATAATATTAGAGCCCATGTCCGTAATTCCCGCGCGACCAATGATGACTTGGACAGAAATACGCAGATACTCAGCCAGATACGTCAGCACCAAGTAAACTGGCTGCCTGCGTCTTTGGATAACCCGCCGTTGGCATCCAGAAGACATTTTTGTTCCCGCGCGGTAGCCAGTTTGTCAGTCTGTTGAATTCAACTTCTGGTGGTTCCGAATCCTGACGATTTCTCATTTTGTCAGACCGGGCAATATTACCATGCGTGTTGTGTTTGTACTTGCACATGGAATATACACGCATGTGCTCTGCTTTGTTGACATGACTATGGAGAGATACAGGTACAACCCTGGTGAACGATTTTGTCACACCTGTGCTCCGTGATCCTTAAATGTCGGTTTCCTTGTGATCATGCTTTTATTCCGAAAGGAAGGTGCTAACGGTCCTTATTAAAGGAATTTTTACTTGGTAAATCAACAATGTCGACACCTACCCTATGACGCGCACAAGTTACCGGTGGCTATGCCATAAATTGATCTGTTGATACATTGTTTCGTTGCTCAGAGATTTCCTATCCGTGATCCGCCGGATTCACGCATGCTAACCAAAATCACTCCGAATCAAGTGGAGGTTTAGTAACTTCCGAATGCTGAAGAAGTGAAATTCCGAAACTTCCCTTGCAAGCCTCGTGACCGGCGCCGCGTTGGCTTCTGAAGCTTGGGAAGAGGTGATGCGCCACAAAGTGATCAGCGCACAGGTTGATCCGTGGGAAATGCTCCACTGATCGTCCTTCAGTCCCATCATTCAACGAGTCACCGCTGCTTCCATTTCCTCGAGTCGAAGAAGATCGCATGAGCAATGTATCCCAAGTAAGCTGGTCAACCGCGTGGTCCCTTCGTCTCGCATAGGAACTTGTGTAAGAACAACCACGCCTCATTTTTTGTCCGGTCTTTCTGGCTCTCCCTGATATCTTGGTCGCCACTCGTAAGTTTTAGCGCGGCCAGCTTGAAGGCGAAAAACCTCACCCACTGGCAGTGAGCTTTGCTTGGACTGTTTCTTCGCGCATGAAGCGGTACTTCCAGAGCCATGCCTTCTATTCGTATGGCAACCGAGTACTCGTTGCTAGACTGTCCGCAGTGATTTACCCCGAAGTTACAAATGTCCGCCGGTGAGATCCTGTTCTCCCAATCGAAATGATACTGGGTTAATGACGTCTGGAAACAGAAGATCCACTGTGGCGTACTCAACGCCAATGGTTTCTTAGAAAACCAATCGGGTTGCCTTCCCATGGCATTTTCCGCATTGATCACCGTATTGTACGCATTGTACCAAATATTTGAAGAGATCCACGATGAGGTCACCTTGTTGTGGCCAAGCAAACTTCGCGGGCTTGCGCAGCGGCTATTGAGCGCCGTCAACGTAACGAATCCTCCAGACCATGATGGGTGCCACATTTCGGTTGCAGCACTGTGGGTCTCTGTGATGATGCGAATCAAGTCTATTCGTTTCAGGGTGACACTTGCGCGATCCGCTGCTCGCTACCAAGGCTAACGGTCCGCTCAAAAGTTCTTAAACACATGGGATCCAAGAAAATAAAAGACCAATAGGGTAACTCGAGCAAGGTTCGGACAAATTCCTTCGTTTATTAATGATCCTGTAACGGCGGGTGGTCACCAATTTGTTCAAAATTAAGCTCACTGTCGTCATTTCAAGATGTATTGGTCCGTTAGGACATTTCAGAAATTCTGGGGTATGCACCAGCTTGCAATGACGTCTTCATTGTTTGCCTTTTTATTCAGCGAGTGCTAGGCGAAAACGTATAAAATGGGGTCGGTTTGACGTCCCCCTTTCTCAGCCTCCTACTCAACTCAACTCAAACATCAGCTATACAACAGACAAACCGCAATTCTTTCCAATATGAAGGTTCGTCCACAACTCGACTTTCTTTTGCGCCGTTTTGGCTCACGACAGAGCGTTACAGTTCGTTCTTGTCGCGATCCTCATGGCCGTCATGCCTGCTGCTCTTGCGCAAAGATCCGAGAGCGTCCCCCGCGTCGGTGACTTCAAGCGCGAGGAGGTAAGATCTCTTTAAAATTCCTCACCGGAATAGTACTGAATGTCGAGTGAAATCCTCGTAGCTCGCTCGTCGCGCTTGCACTCCCGATGGCTGCGACTGCACCGGCATCGCTCCGGGACTTTTCTGCGGCGACGGTGTCCTCGGGTGCAAAGTCGGAGACGTCTATCAGTGCAGCACCGACGGACACTCTACGTGCAACTTTGGTCCAAGGAAGTCTTGCCAGCAGTGCAACCAGCTTCAATGCTAAATGAACACCATCGAAAGTCCTGTATCACAGACGTGCACGATTTTGTGAATTCAGTGAAATTCTTGTATGCAGAATTGAAGAATTGAAATATAGTTGTTGATATCGATGCCAAACTGCGCTTGAGTTAGGAGCTACGTGAATAAAGTAAGAATCAAATTCGTGAAGACTTATTTTCATTGTGAAAGTATGCCCTTCTAAGATGTATTACAGTGCAAGACACACAACAACGTCATTGACAAATCATGATCAATACCTTCGGTTTTCTGTCAGTAACGAAGACAGGATGAATAATCATTGCTACGAGAAGTAATAACTGTACGCGAAGATTTTCATTCTCAAACATAACATTGAACTGCGCATATCTGTCCGACGAACTCCAATGAATAATAAGATGGCAATGCGTTTCATCCTTTATATTTGCCTGAAAATGAGCCTCTTAACGCCGTGACGCTCTCGGTCTGTCCACTGTGATTAAACTGCACATCACTGTGCTGACATCTGTGCAAGTCAGGGAAATTTGCACCCGATCGTGTGACGGAGCTGGACAGCTGATCGGGGGAAGTCAACTTCACCAACAGTCATTGACATCTTCTCTTGATCCTTAAACCACTGATGTGGAAAAATATTTGCAGGGATTTTGGGCAAATATTCATCCATTACCTGCAAATTCCAAGCCAGCAACGAACACATCGTACGCTCCATCTGATTGAGTGACCTGAGATCAGAAATGCCACCAATTCTCATCCAAGTCTTGTTGTTCCACGTCGTATCGCATAAAACTTTGGATGCAATCATGAATGCCGTAAGGAAGAGCTGACATCCTGACGATTGGTCGACATATCCGGGATCACGGCACTTCAGGCGCCGCAACAATACAACACTAGCATAGACAACGCATCTGTGCATCTTAGCCCAATGTAAGACCGAGGCAATAAAGTGATCCAGGCGGAAAAAACCGCAGGATACATCGTCATGCGTAGCCGCGTCAGAATGATTTGAAAATTCTTCTTCGATAAATGCAGCGCAACCCCTCGCAAATCTTCTTGACCATAGTATGGGCCAACTGATCCAGAATCATGATGCACTCTACCATCGATCCGGTAGTTGCTGGAAAATGAAGTGAATACATAATCGCGAGGGTTGTACTCAGCCAGTCGACGAATAATCCTTATCAACGGTGGAGTCGGAGGCGGGACAAATTGTACGAGTAATCTTCCACCGAAAAGAAAGTATTGTATTTGGCTGACATCATAGGATAGAATATAGTCAGGGTAGGTGGATGGAAATGGTGGATCCGGAGGAGGAAATGAGCCGATAGTGTCCAAGAAATATTTGAAAGGCGACGTCGTGGATGGAGTAGACAGTGTATCGCCGGCTTCCTTCGTGTCTGATAACAACTCGAGTTCCAGCGGTCCAACTACTTCGCAAATTGTGGCCTTCATCTTCCGCTCCAAAGACTCTGGCCATCCAGTCAGAGTCAGAGAATGAGATTCTCGAGCCATTGCAAACTCTGCCGGTGTGGAACGAACGACGGATGTAGTACGGACGGGAGAAAAAAACTATCACGGCGACATACTTATATTACCTTGAACAATGCGTTGATGTACCGTAATGTGGCGCAATATAGTGGTGCCACCTTCCTTGTGCTTGATACCGGTCGAGCGCCGCTGGTGAATTGCGATTGTTGCGTGGTATCCATATAATACAAAATGCCCAGAACCACTTGGCGGAGCCACAGGACCCAGATGAACAGCAAGCGGATGTGATAAACGTTGGGTGCACTAACGGACGACTGAGACTTGAATTTTGGTGGCGAAATGGTCGTAGACACAGCACAGCCTGGGCCGACCGTCAAGACACTCCTTCACACTGACCCCGGCTTTTTAAATCTGAACTGGACCTACCTGTACATGGCCCAATTCGAAATGAGTGGCCCAATTGGCTGTATCAGACGGGAAGACGCACATGCGCGGACAGAGCAAGAACCAATTCTGGAATGTTCCTGCCTTGAGCTGAGCTGAACTTGTACGTGTTTGAGTGGAATCAAACACCGCTTGCACACGAGGCCATGGTGTACATTCAAATCGCCAGACAGTGTGTGATACATAGAGTTGCACAGGAAAGTTGGATTTCGTGGATACCAGTTTGAAGCGCCGCGCGAATGTATGTGGATGTCCATGTGGCGCTTACACATGAGACCATCAAGTCTTTCAAGCATCACTACGAGAGAGAAATTCATTCGCCATGGCTCCACCCGCCCTTCCCCCTGAGCTCCATTCATTGATCATTCGCATCGCGACGTATTCCCCTGCTTGTTTCGACGCCTCTCCTGATGCACGATCGTGGCCAGAGCTTGAGCGTGGCATTACCACTGAATACCAAACCAAAAAGGCTTTGACTCTGGTTTCCAGCCAATTTCTATCTATATCGTTACCGTATCTCTACGAGGTTGTGCAAGTCCGCAAATCGTCAAGCATGCACCGATTAGCCAATGTTCTGGACGTCACCTCGTTTGGGGCCTCAACAAGTGGCCTCCGGAGTCCTCGGAAAGTCGAATATCTGTTCGTGTCGACGTGGGTTTTCCATGACGGGAAAACGGAAGTTGCGCTGTTTAGCAGCTTGGAGCGAGTCCTTTCTCGATGCGTGGGTCTTCAAGGATTCGGGTTCTATTCTGCAACACCGCAATTGATGAAACACAATTGGATGACGGCCATTCCGAAGGGTGTCCGCTTCGTTGACTGGAATGGACTCATAATGTCTCTCGATTTTACGCAGATCGTTGATTCCATATCGGAATCTCTAACGTCGTTAAGGTTTTCCAAAGTCCGGGTCAAACAAAAATCTCCGTCCGCCACCCTTCCAAAATTGACTCACTTATCTGTGCCAGAGGAATACGACCTTACTGTCCTCTACGATTGGTCCATGCCATCATTGACGCATTTGCATGTCAAAATATTATCGAGTGTTACGCTCATGCGTGTCGTCGAACATTTCGGAAACTCACTACGAAGCGCAACACTTGGCGCTGTAGTCGAGCGAACATTGCTTACACAGCTCGCTACAACTGCGCAAAACCTCGAGGGATGTACCTATCACTTTCGCATAGGGATGATACAGTCATGGCAGTTGGTCAGGAGTCACCCGTCGTTGCAAAGTATCGTCGTGCTAGTTAGTTGCTTTATTGAGGGGGACAATGAAGCCTGGTTACAAATGTCCGCGTTCTGCTGTCACCTTCAACCCCTCACCGTGGCAAATTTCCCGAAATTGCGCCGCATTCGCTTCGTGGGCTTCCACCCTTCCTTCATACGCTATACAAAAGCGGGAGCCCGCTTGGACGAGTTGTTGGATGCGTGGAATTTGTCTGGGGTTGAGGTCAGATTTTTGGAGGTAACGGACAATTACGAATGTTTTATGTTTCCGTTGTAGCAAAGCCTCTTAACAATCGCTTGTTACTGGCCGGGTCATGGAACATTATATATTGTCTCAGAATAATTATGTAGCTCGCTATTGAATTTCGTTGGTTGGCGTCTGCAAAACAAGCATGATGCATGTAGCCGAGCCAAGAACTTCTTGACGACAGGCTATACTACAGCCAAGGGAAACTTGCGAGATTGATTGGGAATCATAATTGGTGTCGCACAAGGGACTTAATCTGGACGACCTTATCTACCTTGTTCTGTATGATCTCGAATTTGGATACCGATGGAATCAGGACTTATGCATGCGCACTGGTAATCCATTCAAGCAAAATTTGAGGTACAAGTGAAAACTCCGAGTGCTAGAAGGTCCGTTTACATCTACAAGAGTCCGGTGTCCTTGAGCGAACGACGACCGTGTCCAATGTCTTTCTTTATATCCCCAACTTTTCGGCAACTCGTTGAAAATGGGACGAAAGTGTCGAAGAGAACTACAATTCAGTTCAATATCCAAAGGCATAGACACCGCCTCCTCCCCAGGCGCCATCATAGCTCGTGATCCCGGAAACGGCCACACGATTATTTGATCCATCAACCTGAGAGGAAGAAATCTTGACCCCAGCCACCAAGTCCAAGATTGCGACCGTCGCTACATTCGGAACTTGCGCAGAGTCGTAAGTAATAGCTAAGTTGAAGGACTTGAACAAGGTATTATAGTCCTTGTCGTAGACAGACGACTGATTGAGGTATCCGGCAAGCGTCAAGTTTGCACCGGATGGTTGGAGGAGGTAACTGCCTTCGTCAACGGGAACGATAGATGGCGTGAGGATGACTATGATCCCAAATACAGAGATATTTGTGACGCCTAATGGAACTCCTCCTAGTGGGAAAGAGGAGCCTGCACTGGCGGAGTTCACGGATAGTGCCGCTACAGCCTGAGACGGGAAATCTGAACGATCTCCGGATATGCTCACAGACGCTCACAGACGCTGCGAGTTCGGTATAACCACGTCAATTTGGACCATATTATCTGTTGGGTGGATCTATAAGTGCGTGAAGGGGACCGATTGTGGCTGGACGGTGGTTGCTGGAACGCATGCGCGAGGATCGGATTGTAGTGGATCGTCGTTTGGAGTCGTTAGGTTGAGGGCAGATGTGACCGAGGATGGGTTGACGGCAACGCGAAAGATAACGACGGGGAGGGCGTTGTAACCACCGTCTGGCTGTTCCGCAGTGAGAGAGGAATTCCATTACAGCTACATCTTCGAAATATGTTCGTAGGGCAATTGCGGCGATCTGCACCACCTGCGCCGTATCTTTTGCCAATAGACGAAGAACTAACATCGCGAGCTTCTGACTTGGTGGAGGAACAATGTGGTGCAACAGATCGAAAAATGGCATCGCCGCCAGTGACCACTCGTGGAGTATGGAACTGTATCCAAGCAAGTTTCGTGAAAGCAAGAAGCGATACTGGTAGGATTCCAAAGCTACACCTAGGATGAATTCCGTATGAGCGCCGCAGGAAGGATGACAAAGTTCACTTTCCTAATCCGATCAGGTGGGGTTACGCACGTGGCGAATTCCATGGGTCACGGTGCCGAGCGCTGCTTCGACGTCATCTACCACAACACTCGCCACTATGGAGGAAGTGCTGGAGACGAGGCACCTCGACGTCCTCGACGCCGCCGACATCGCGTCCACCGTCAAGGCCGCAAAGCGCACAGAGCCCAACAGAGCCGCAGCACGCAGCTATCACGTTTGTCTCCGCCTTCCTGTAACGTGTTGTCGTCGTTGACGACGACCGATTGTGTGTTGCGAAAGATACTTCCGGGGTTCTTCATCCAAGATCGCCCGTTGGCTACGCCACTACCCCCCGATGAACCTGTGCGTGCTATACAGCGACC
This sequence comes from Rickenella mellea, assembly GCA_004355085.1. Taxonomy (NCBI): domain Eukaryota; kingdom Fungi; phylum Basidiomycota; class Agaricomycetes; order Hymenochaetales; family Rickenellaceae; genus Rickenella; species Rickenella mellea. Next base: position 151,629 of record ML170199.1, read on the forward strand.
GATCGGTCGGCGATTCATTTAGACCTTGTCGTGCCTTGCAGATCCTCCCGCGGTTTGGTCTTTTAGATGCCTCGGACGAGCGATGGGAGACGTTCAAGGATAAACTTGAAGACATGAACGCTGCGGCGCCATCGGGGACGTCATTCAGGCTGATCTTCTTGGGGAGACATGGGCAGGGATATCGTACGTATTTCTTTTTGTGATTTCGTGTTGTACTTAGATAAGTTGACGCGAATGATGGATAGATAATGTTGCTGAGGCGAAGTACGGGACAGAGGTTCGTTATAGTCTTACATGGGATTGCAGACGTCGTATCGTTACTGAACGAGTCACGGATAGCAATGGGACGCGTAAGCTTCATCATCACCACTCTCCTCACCCACTCTCATACACCATCCAGGCACTGGGCCAAACTCGATACAGACGGCGAGCTCGTCTGGGGCCGTACGTCTTCTCCCTCTCCCCGTCCTCTCAATCTCATCTGTACCCTCCTTTTCACATAGCGGACCCGGACCTAACACCAGCAGGCGAAGACCAAGCGCGCGCCGCACACGACATCTGGGAGGAAGAGCTCGCATACAACATCCAGATCCCGCAAAAGTTCTACTCCAGCCCGCTCACGCGCGCGATCCGCACGTGCCAGCTCTCGTTCGACGGGCTCGTCAACGATCCGCATTGTCGGCCCGAGATCCTCGAGGTCTGTGGCAATTTTTTTTCTCAATTTTATCAATATAATTTTTTATTTACTTTTGGTGACGCAGAATTGCAGAGAGGAATACGGCGTACACACCTGCGACCGCCGGCGCACGCTCACCTACCTCCGCGAGACCTTCCCGCACTTCACCATCGAGCGCGGGTTCACGGAGGACGACGAGCTGTGGAAGCCCGACAAGCGCGAGAAACGTGATCACCTGGCGACACGCGCGAGGATGGTGCTGGATAGGATATTTAATAGCGATAGCGAGTATTGTGAGTGGGACTCTTTTGTTTCGATGATTGGGTGCGGTTTGTTGATGTGAGTGCGTGCGGTGTGGTGGTAGTTGTTTCGATATCGGCGCATTCGGGGATCATAAGGGGGTTCATTGACGTTACGGGGCATGTACCATTCGATATCCCGGTGGGCGGTACGTCTCACTTCCCTCTACTTCCTCCTTTCCATAACCTTAACTCACCTCCCCTCTTCCTCCACATACCTCTTGCACACCACGCCACACAATCCAGGTGTACTACCAATGGTCGTGCGAGGAACAGTCAAGACATGACCTTCCCCCTTCCCACTAACGCAACAAATGACATACCCAACCTAGAAACACCAACCAAACAAGCAAATCTCCCTCTTCGAGTGAAACATGCTATGCGTCACACCATTGAACTGCGTAGATAATATAGCAACAGATGTTGCCCCGCGGGTCGAATTTTTTGCTGGTACAGCGCATATACGCCTGCCTATTCTTGTGTTTTTTCGGGTTTTATGGGGTTTAGGGGGCTGTGGGTGATGGGGTGGGGGATAGGGTTGGTGGAGGAGGGGGATGGACCGCGGAGCTTTTTGTATTTCTCTTCCTCGGTGAAAGTGAAGTGTTATTCTACTGGTATGAAATCAATGAAATTTTTATTGATATCGCGTGAGTGTTAAAAATGTGTTCGCTGGCTGATGGCTTGCATATACACATCTAGCCGGAGGGTCTGCACTTCGAAGTCGCCAACTTTGGATCTGGGCGGTCTTATTTATGGCGGTGGCCCTATTCCTGAACAACCGGATGCTCTCCTCCATTACGGGAATTATTAGGACGTCCGCGCTCTCTCGTCCTTGAAGTGCATGAATTCTATGATGGCAAAGCAATGCTGGATATTTTACCGACCCCCGTTGGTTCAGAACATGGCCAAAGGCGTATTCATGACCGCTTTTACTGCAGAAGGATATGATTTGGCAAAACAATTCTGACTCGGGGCCAGTGATCGAACGACTGCAGAACTATTCTATGGTAGCATGAACCACACGTCGGAGGCTCATTAATATTGTCAGTTCTCTCGCTACCATTTAGCGCTCGTAATTATTAATTGAAAAACAATCACGGATATTTTACGGACGCATTGGTTCAGGACATGGCCAAAGTCGCATCTATGGCCGCAAATCCAACGCCTGAACAGTGCACCATTCGAGGTGAAATTCATGGTCCCCATACCAATCGGAGTCAGAGTGTACTCATATTGATCCCGCGAGGTGGAGGCGGGTCCACATAACATTGCACATCAGCGGGAGCGGGAGAATCGTAATCCGACTAATGCAAGGGCCAATGCGTAGTTGGCGCAAATGGCCCATGAGGACCCTGCAACCGTATGTTCAAACGTTGGTAATCCGTCATCTACTCTCCTCAGACTGCGATACAACCGAAAACATTAGTCTTACAACACACCTGCCGCGATACTATCAAACATGAAGGTCCGCCTTTCAGCTCCTTACCACAGGCTTCATCACATTAGCCTACCAGATTAGCTTACCAACTTTTCAGATCGTTCTCGTCACGATGATCATCGCCTCTGTCCACGCTTACCTGGCTGCGGGCTATCCAGATATTAAACGGGTCGAAGTAGGTCTCAACCCACGTCCACAGTCTAAGTGGTGCTGAAAGATATTGTTTTCACAGTTGTCCCGCCGTGAATGCCTGACGGACCGCTGTTTATGCTCCTCAGGGGGAGTCGACCTGTTCTGCGGCGCTGGACTGCCAGGCTGCCAGAATGGACTATACAGCTGCCCCAATGGTTTCGCGGTTCAAGATCTCGCTTGCAACCTAGAGGAATGTTGTACTGACAACTGCTGAATTCTTGTACCGAATCAAATGCTGCCTGTTGCTTGTATAGTCAAAGAGTGTAGAATTCTGGAATACAGTGCTGTGACAATTCCGTGAGGGGTAATTTCTAGACCACTGACTTGCGCTTTGACGACGTTTTTGGAGCTGGCAAAGTCTTTACATTCCGGCTACCTTTTCTAATTTTGACATGAATCTGGTCTTCTCTTGCCGTTTTTCCAGCGGAGCTTCACACTTCTTTCGTATTCGGTGTTGGATAGGGTATTTAATAGCGATAACGAGTATAAATATTATGAGTCGTGTTTTTTTGTTTTTTCGATGATGGAGTTCCGTTGATGAGTGTGGTAGTTGTTTCGATATCGGCGCATTCGCGGATTATTGGGGGTTTATTGATGTGACGGGGCATGTACTGTACCATTTGATATTCTGGTCGCGATACGTCCGATCTTCTGCCTTTCTTCCACCTCCTCATTTCACGTCTCCGTTCTCATTGACAGGTGCATTACCCATGTTCGTGCAAGGAACATTCAAGACAAGAAAACTCTCCCTATGCAATGATATCCATCTAGACCAAATATTCCACTTAAACAAGCCATGCGCGCACGAACTTCGCTGTGCACAGATCACCACATACATTGCTTCAACCCACAAACAGATTATCCCGTGCATCCGAAAACGGTGGATCATCAGAGTATGGGCAAGATGTAGAATTTCATTGAGTTCTTTGCAGCATGTGTTTTCAGGTTTTACGTGATAGGATGATGGGATGATGGGCTTGCGGGTCGTCGGGGGAAAACAGACCGCATAGTTGTATTTCTGTTTCTCGGTGAAGGTGTCATCCTAATAATGTGAAATCGATGAATTTGTATTTAAAGCTGCATCGAGTGAAGACAACGCGTGGAAACAGGACGAGTGGGTGACATGAAGCATGGGCGCTAGAGGCAGTTAAACGTGACCACATCAGCATTGCCAAGAATATTACTACCTTCTTACCATTAATCAACCTGTTCGCCGATCAACATCACTTCTCTGGAACTGCAGGGTTGATCTCGAACCCTGCGGGTGGTTTAGGGTTACGGAATGTGCCATCACGCTCGAAAATCCCGCCAAATGCCACCCCTTCTGTCGAGCTTGGCAAATGGTCGTATTTCCGTCCAAAGCACTAGGACTATTGAAATATGATCGACTCGCATGCCCATGCGATTCATTTTCAAATCATATTCCCCCATTAAATCGATAAATGAATACTCTTCATTGCTCGTCATACCGTAGTAACTACACGTACGAGATCTCAGTGGACTTCAAACCTTCTGCAACACAGATTTGCTGTTATGTTTTAAGGCGCGTGGGGCGGACTGCAACTTCCCTCAAGTCCTAAGTCGCACGAAGTGTGGCCATCTTTGTCGCATTGATAAACAACTCCCTTCTTGCACCCGAGAAAGCCATCGCCACAGAAAAGGCCAGGAGCAAAGCCGGTGCAGTCACATTTACTGGGGACGCATGCGCGGCGATTGAGCTGAGTGGATATTGGTTGGTGAGTTTGCCTTATTCAGATACGACGGTGCACAAGTATACCTTATCGAGCTTGAAGTCGCCGACTCTGAGGATGCTCTCGCCCCTCTGCGCGAGCGCAGCGGGGATGACCGCCACGAGCATAATGAGGATAAAGAACTGTAAATACGACATATAACTTGATATAAGCTGAAGCACAGTGCATGGAGCCCGAGGGCGAACCTTCATGCGTGATTTTATTTCGATGAGGATTGTTCTGGGGCTGGTGTATCCGTTGAATTGGAAGTTGAGAAAGTTTGGGGACAGTATGACTCCGATTTATATGGTGCACATCTTCCCTGAATATTGTACCATAGGTGCCGCGTGCCGCTCCAAACGCGGAACGGGAAAAAAATTGCATTCCAGGGTAACCCGACCAATGCAAATGTGATGGCTGAGAATGCATTGTTTTGTTATTGAAGGATGTATCCGAGAAAAATGGATACCAGTGTTTCGGGCGAACATTGATGAGGACCCAGAGAAATTTCCAACTTCGTTATCAGTGGTTCTAAAGATACATGATGCCGGACCAGCGTGGCTTTAAATTTAACAGAATTATATTTTATGTAAAGCTATATATCCCTTTAAGTTCAGTGTCCTCTTCGAAGCTTGAAGGCCAATCGAGTGTTTACTCACCAGGAGAGAATGTAGACTGAATTTATTAGCAGGGATTAACGTGTCCGGGAATATAGGTGGTCCTGATGTTGAGAAGCTTGCAACTTTGAGAAATGCAATCGTTGGAAAGGAATAAATTTGCCTTCTAGGGTTTTCTGCAGATATGGAGTCCATAAAGTGGCATTGAAAGGAGCGTCGGGTGCAAAAGATTTGGCCGGGTGAAACTTTCGACGTGTCTTATTATAATGGAGGTGCAAAATCGAATTGTTTCTGCTGAGCTTGGCAAATCTGCGCGCATACCTCTGCCCAACAACATTACTCGCAATATGAGCAATTCACATATGCAAGAGATCTGGAAAACATTTAGAATACTCACCCTTCCTCGATAAATATCAGATTGATCAAAAGAATCAGTATGGTTCCTAAATCGCTGTACTGTACAAGGTGTCACCCAATTACAACCGCCTCCATTGAATATTTGTCCACCTGGTTTTTCAACACTCGAGCCTACCGCATGCCACGCAGGATTTTCTGCGACCGAAGTCGCACGAGGTGAACCCATCCTCATTGCACTGATAAACATTGCCCTTCTTACACCCGAAATGACCATCTCCGCAGAAAAGGCCGGGATTTTTCGCGACGCAGTTGCAACCATCGTCAGTGCATTTGCGGCGTACGAGCTGAGTGGATATTTTTTTCGTTCGTTAGTCATAATTCAGATATGCGATGGTGTACAATTTACCTCCTCGCGTTTGAAATCACCGTCTCCGGGAATGCTGTGCGCGAACGCAGCAGGGATGACAGCCATGAGCATGGTGGGGTTTACGAACTGCAAATATCACATGCACATAAACTAGAGCATAGTGGGTTAAGCTGGAAGGCGAACCTTCATACTTGAATATTATGCGGCGAGGTTATTTGAGTGTAGTGCTGGCGTGCCCCTTCAATCGGAAACAGAGGAAGAGGTTGGAGCAGTACGACACCGCTTTTATACGGTTCGTGGTCAACCTGAACTCTGTACAAGAAGTACAATGCAATGCTCCAAAGGCGGACCAACAGAAATTGTATTCCAGGAACCTCGGCCAAAGCAAACGGAATGACTTAGAATGCGTTGTAAGTTGGCTGCAGGTTCAAGGAGATGAAGAATCAAACCAGTCTTTCGGTAGAACATTCATCGAAGAACTAGGGAAATTGGCCGACCGTGACTTCACCATTACGTTTTCATCCTGTGCTGGTTGAGCAGTCGTTTCCGACCCACTCGTGATGAAGAGATCAGTGGAGCACTAAAGTGTTAGCTTTCAAGAGATTCATTATACGATTTGTGCACCATCCAAGCGATGTCGCTAACTAAGAAATAGTTCACCATGCAAACATAGATTTGGCGTTGAGACCACCATCCAGTTCTTGTAGCGGCGGCACTAATCCTGAATTCACAACTGACCATATGTCTATCAGCACTATTTGGGTCGAAGCAGGGAAAATTTCTGGGACAAGAGCTTCCCTTTGGTATCCCACAGCGCAGTGGAAGCGTAAATTTTGCAAATAGTGACCATTCCATTGACGCTTACCCCACAGGCGCGCAAGGCAGTGTAGATGAACGTGACAGTTCCCGAGTGCTCGGTTCATTGTCTTGGCATAACAGGCTGGATGCGGATACTCGCATCAACTGGTCGATACTGTACTTGCACCGAATTGAGGAGATTGTTTTCGGAAGTAACGTCTGAAATCCCTCAAACCCCGTCCCAGCCCGAGGGTGAGAGTCGGCTCGGCGTGGCGTAATTAAGATGGCCATAGAGAAGGATATGGAATATCGTCGTGCGGTCTTGGCGTTGGGGTGTGCAACTGCGATGGTGCAAAGACGTGAACTGCAATGCCACAAACTGTGCCTCACCATCAAATGTTTCTCCTGGGGTCTCGTGAGCTTTCCGAGGTGCCCTTTGTGAGCAAGCCATGCCCACTGGACGGAGAAGTATAAGCCTAGCAACTGAAAACGAGGCACCGTTCAAATGCTTGAAGCTCTGCACGTCGATTGCAACGTCGGTACGCCAACGGCAAAAGAGCGGTGTAAGGCCAGAATTTTAGTTAAAGATCATGAGCGGAAACTTTGAGCCACGGTCACGGTGTTAGACCTCAGGATGTGCGGCCCACATAGTGTTTAAATTGCGCGAGATATTAGAGAGGTTGCGGAGTGGAGCCAGCTCCAAAAATGTCGTTGCGCTGACGTAAAAGTCGTTGCGTGTCGCAAGTTGGCTCTTTCAATCTCCGCCCATGCCAACATCTCACAATGCCTTGTATCTATCCTTGCACGCAACAGACTGGACACCCCCACTGCTCCTGCATCCCCACCAGCCGTTTCCGTATCTCCAGAGATACTATCAAGCCGCGACAGCGCCACTAGGGGCAACCCAACACCTCTTTCCGACTCAGCCGCCACTCGTGAATGTGAACAGTCCGCAGAACCTGTTCAAGAAGCTCCTAGGACGGTTCGCAGTCCCGGATGGCTTCCCTTTCAAGGCCGGACCTTCATCGCACAAGTCCTTGCTGTCAGCACCCTCAAACCTGCGTATGGTCAGACTGCACAAGCATGGAAAGAATCTGCAACGGCGCCGCGGCAAATTACTGAAGGTAAAGTTTAGCAGAAGTGGAAAAGCGTGTCATGAAAGGGTAAGAATGACCATCGAAATACAATAGAATGTTTCTATTTATCATGTATGCGTGATGCAAGTTGGGTGTATTCGTGATGTGGCTGTAGCGTGGTTCCTCTGTGCTGAACTACAGTTCAACGCGAGACCTTGTGCCAGGCCTGTTGCATGATGATGAACTTGTCTTTGTCACACTGTATGTTGCAAAGGATGTATAAAAGAGTTATAATATTGGTTGAAACAAGAGTGATTTACAACGAGGAACGACGAGGGTGATTTGGAGCCAAGTTGCGACACGCAACGTGGGTTTGAAACTCCGCAACGTCTTTTTTGGAGCCAACTCCTTCCCGCAACCTCTCTATTAAGACAAGTACTCTTCCAAGTAAATGCCGCCAGGGGAACCGGCGAAAAATAAACACACGCTCGCAATGGTGTTTCTTGACCGATACGAAGTCATGCGCATCTGAGTGCGCCACGCGGTGGAACGGGTGCAGGGCCGTTTGAGATGCGAATTGTGTGAGACAGGTTGACTGCCGGAGTGAGAGTTGAACTCAGTCGAGCATCTTGGAGCTGGTGGAGAGTGGACAACGTACTTTGGGAGAATCATTGTTCGAACTCATATTATTCCGGTGAGCACTCAGTACAACGTCAAGAAGGTTTCGAAACAGGACCAAAGCGTAGCGATTGCAACCGAACGTATGGGGTTGATCGTCAAACAACAACCCGTCCGATGATTGCTCCGACTACGTCGATTGCGCTTCTTGCAGTGAGCCACATGAAGATAGTGAGAGCTACGATTGCTCTGGATGGTCAACTGTTTGGGTACAGCATCCCTTGGCACGATCAACGTTGTGAAAAGGTTGTCCAGGAAGCAGTCTTCGACGATTTCTAGCACGAAACAGGCGAAAGATACAGGGGAAGTGGAGTAAGACGTTATTTGCAGTCCTCCTTAGACCACATTCAAGTGGGTATCCCTCATTGGCGCTTGTCGTTGGTGGTTGGACAGGCACGAGTCCAAAAAAATTGTGACGTAATAATTAAGTCTGTTCCACTTAGCATTCCAAAAACCAAACTCTGACTCGCCGACTCTCAAAGCCGACAGATGCTCGAACGCCGGCCTTGCAAGGTCTGGTTATTAGATTAGTGTGGCGCTCATTGTCCGGAGGATTCGGTCAACTGGTTTGTCTGGGATAAATTGTCGGGTCGAACTCAGCAGAAAGTTTTCAGGAGCAATGACTCGCAATGACTCGGTATGTGACACCGGCAACGATAGTCGATTTCATTCTAAACATCCTATCTCCATTGGAGTCTTGATGTTTACGGGGGGCATATCAACGCATTGCACTGCTGGCAGGACTTCCTCGGACCGAAGTTGCATGACGTGTGCCCATCGGTGCTGCACTGATAGACGTCCCCAGAAACGCATCCGAGGACTCCGTCACCGCAGAAGAGGCCAGAAGCAATGCCAGTGCAGTCGCAGACGGAATTCGCGGGACAAAGCTGGGAGTGTATTGAGCTACCATGTTAGGTGTAGACGGAGAAATATATGGCGAATTTTCAAACAGGTTCGCGTTTGGCAACCCGGGGGATTCTCTCGTCCCTCTGCGCTAGCGCATCAGGCATTGCGGTGATGAGCATTGCGATAAGGACGAGCTGCAAAATTTCATTGATAAGTTCGGCAGTGAGTGTGGCTTGAGAGGTACAACGAACTTTCATGTTAGCACTCATTTCCCGGAACATCCACTTCGAAAAATAGGAATCAATTGCATCCAAACCCTGGTTTGCATGTGGCACACCGTACAACATGTCAATTGGCTTAACTAATTATGTCCTGTTTCAGGAAATCATCCTAAGTCTCAAATCAAGGGCACGACAACGTATTGCACGGAATCGGCCTGCATGGCTTTTCAGCGCCAAAATTACACGCAGTGTGCCCATCGGTACTGCACTGATACACCGATCCCCTCTTACAACCATTCAACCCATTGCCGCAGAAAAGGCCAGGAGCAATGCCGGTGCAGTCACAACCATCCGGGATGCAAGCACGGCGATCGAGCTGATGGGTGGTTGTTCATCATTAGCTACTATCCAAAAATAAGGTACTGACCGCTCCGCTCTTTGCGATTCTGGGGATTCTCTCAGCCTTTTGCGCGAGCACAGCCTGGACAATCCCAAGGAACAAGGCTATGGTAAGAAACTACAAATACTCAGAAAATGACGTCGAATGCATTAATTGTACGCTCACGCTCACCTTCATGTTCAGACTATGTTCGAGAGTGATATGTCGAGGCCGGTATTGTTATAGCTCGAGTTTCTGTTGAGTTCGCCTCGGAAGATAGAGGCCAGACCGAGACTGAACCTACGTTAGAGTGTTTTATCGGACTTCGAGGAATAAGACGTGAGGTTTGAGGGTCCAATAAATCCTCATTTGCATCGGAGCCGAATTTCTCCCACCCATTTTCTTGGAAGTATCCGACACCGCTGTTCCAGGAACATGATGAGAATGAGCAGTTGACTGAATATGCCAATGTGTTTCCGCCATGTGCAGGAAAATGCTGCACCGCCATCGTCCTTCACGGCGAGCACGCATGGTAACAATTGATTGCGACCTGAACCACCAAAAGTGCTCTGACATATCATGGTCTTGGCGATTGTACTTTAGATGCCCCACGAGGTACGCGACCATGAGGTGATCGCATTTTTTGCAATATTATTCCAGAGAACGATGAAACAGTCATCACAGAATGACGTGAAGTCGAAGCCGTGGAACCATCCAATGATGTCAAGATTGCAGTGGCAACTCGATTTCGCAGTTACTGACTACGAATCGGTCTTCCTCGGTTTCGTGAATAGTTCGAATGTGCCGTGGAGGAATTCTAGGACTTCTGGAACCACTAGAGGGATGGATTGGCCAGATGAAGCAAATGAAATCACAGTATGCCTTAACACAAGGTAAGTTGCCCATTGTTTCGCTCTTGAGGATCCAACAGATCAATGGGCATCAAGAAGTGACGTGGCTCCATCAGCGAATCATGCCGCGTCATGTACTCCCAATCTTTCATATTAATTCACTCCATGGATTCACTTGCGCCGTGGACGCATCAGAGAAGGTATTGATTGTCCTCATCATGCGTGGCAGTGAATTCGGAACCGAAGGCCGACCGAGGCTCGTTCTGGGAGATGACCAGCAGACTTTAGCGGCTCTAAGTAGAGTTACAGGTTGCTTCGGCTAGCGCTGTGAGGAAAAAAATCGAGACATATGGACGATACCAGGCGATTCATTGAAGTGAGCAAGATCCAGGAGCGCAGGCAACCTTTTTTCGTTCGACTTGCTACGCACACAGCCACGTGGCGTTGCTGTGCCAAGATAACGTCAGCCTGCTGACGCCACCCACGTAACCATTTCAAAGCCACCCATGCAATACCCAATTGAACTCCGAAGCACTCTCACCGATTTTCGTGGACCTTAACTGTTGTTGAACTTGAACTTATGGGTCACGGTTCGTCACTGAACCACACCCACCACGATATTGCGCTGACGGCCAGTCAAACCCCTCCACCATACCTCATGAATGAGTGGATATCAACGATTGCGGGATGGAATTCAATGGAGTTTTGGTCATTGCGGGTATGCACACCCGTATGGCTTTCCGCCATTGTCGCGCTTCATTGCCTCCGCCATGAACGATACACAGTCGTACGAAAATCCTTCTGGTTCGGTAGCCTTGCTAAATCGTCAAGAAAGGGATTATGACGAAGTCCTTCCTCCGGCAAGTTGGCATGGTCTCTTCCTTGGCGCATTCATAATCGCACACAAGTTCCTGAGTGACGGTTCCCCGAAGAATCAGAGGTGGATGACTGTAGGCCAGAGTCTCTCTTCACGCTGAAGGACATCACTCAAATTGAGCGCCGCATGTGTTCATTATTGCGTTGGAAATTCTGCATTTCTCCCAACGGTTTTGCCTCCGTTCGCCGGTATCTCTGCCTCTCAGATGCAACAGACCATTGAAGATGGGATTGTTAGTACCACAAATCGCGAGCATAGTAACACTGGAAAAGACTTGTACATTTCACGGACACCACGTCACTGGCGCTACGGTGATGAATAGCTGTCGTGTCGACTCTGACATGTGTCTGTGATTTATGGAAGGTCTGGGTGGTTACTAAGAGTTCGGCCAAGGCGCTGATGGGGCTCTCTGACATTTATGAATCCCTTCCCTCATTATGACGACCAAGAGCAGACAAATGTAACTCTTCATATCGCAACCACACTGTACTAGATAGACACCATCAATCTTACCACTCCTACATTTTAGCGAAGTCTTGCGAAAGTGTCATGAAAAAATCGCGATGCACTTATCATCGCGTTGAGGAGAAGTCAACCAATTTCTTGTGCAAGAATGCCGGCATCACCTGTCGTCATTAAATTCACCAACACCACATCGTCTTCACGTTTCGTCCCCAATCCTCCTGTTACATTTCTCTCACCCTCCCCAATCTGAATTAATTCACATCCGAAGTCAGTAGTATGTCCGTTAGCAGTACACGGCCTATTCTCTCCCACAAATATGATGCCAATTTGCTAACCTCAATTAATGTTAACACCACGGTCGATTACGCACCGCCAAACAAGTGCGCCACCTACGACCGTGCGCCACTTGACTCGTCTGTGCTGAACAAGGAAAGGTATATAAGGTTCGCATAACAAGAACTGCGTCACTGGCCATGATGGTTGTTCAACGGTCTTTAAGTCAAACTCAGGCGTGACTCCTTTAAGATCATTTACACCCCTTTTAGTCGCAGTCTTTGAAGTTGATGAGCGGTCACCAAGAACTTGACATCAATCGTCATTCACGGGATCCTGTACTGGAATATGACTCTGCGAGTGATGACGATCTGCGTCCGTATTCTCTGAATCCCATCAAACGCAAGGTATGTACCAAATACCCCATCACTCACATACCATTTCTGGCTAATCTTCCTCACCGAACAGCATGTCAGTATCCCACGAGGACCTATATATATAGGCTTCAGTAACACCGAAATTTTCGCTGAAATGTATGCCACTTTTATACAATTCATCTTTGGGATTCGAATTTGCCTTCCCCCCGCCTCGCCGCCACTTAACAAATTCATCGAACGAGCCATCAAGGTGTCGAAACCTCACCGTGAAGTCGTCGTGACCTCCTTGGTACTTTTGTGGCGGTTGAGATCCATCTCCGGATGCTTACCGCCCTCTTCCGAATATGAAAGAGTTCGCATCATGACTGAATCCAAGTCTGGTCACCAGATGTTTCTCGCGGCGTTGATGATTGCACACAAAATTGCAAACGACGACAGTTACACAAACAGAGACTGGTCGACGGGAGTTGCGGAGAATTTGTTCGACCAAAGGACCGTGCAATATTCGGAATTTTCAATGTGCATGACGTTAGATTGGCGAATTATCGTCCGCAATGGAGACGAAGACTTAAATCTCATTGGGGATGCAATGAAGGGCTGACGGATATCCACCGGCATTAGCAAGATGAACGAACGTCATGTCGGGATTGTCAGGATGAAGAGAAGCTGAAATTGTTTCATCGTTTTATACCCAAGCTGAATATTCTTTCTGGACAATTTATTCGAAAGGAGGATGGTTTCTCAACAATGTGAGTAGGAGTCAATTAGAAATGTCAGAGCCGGCTAGCCTCTCGCATTATTTTCGTTTGAAAGGGGCAATCCCTCGTCTCCGTCTCACCATGATACTTGTTTAGTTCTGAAAGTTGTCTGGATAAATCTTCTGTAATGGGAATTCCTCGCGCTCCCGCGTCGCTCAGTAGACAATAATCGGGACGGTCTCTATCGTGAATCTCTGCATTCAACATTGTTGGTTGTGCCGATTATGAGTCTGCAAATCTTCAGAAATATCTAAATGCTCAGTGCGGTGTTGCCTGAAATCAATTTCTCTTCGTATTTCGTCAGATAAAATCTCGCTCCATTCACTAGTTGTTATGTATCCCGTTTGAAGACTGTGTCTACGTTGTTATTTACGGGCAACTGAGCTTGTTGCACTTCTGGCAAGTCTTCCTGACACCAAAGTTGCACGTGGTGTGCCCATCCTTGTTGCACTGGTAAACGTCTCCGATCTTGCATCCCAAGACTCCATCGCCGCAGAAGAGGCCAGGAGCGATTCCGGTGCAGTCGCAGACGGACTTCGCGGGGCAAAGCTATGAGGTGAATGATTTTCAGTTATGGTTGTCCTGTTACGGATGGAAAAAGTGCCTACCGCTTCACGTTTAGCGACCCTCGGGACGCTCTCGGCCCTCTGCGAAAGCACAGCGGGGACAACGGCGAGGAGCATTGCAATGTGAACAAACTGTGAAAAATCATAAGTGAGCTGGAATAGTGAGTGCTATGACGAAAGGCGAACCTTCATGATTGAAAGTACTGCGGTTGGACTGTTAGAGCTGATATTTCCGTTGGGTTGGAAGCTGAGGAAAAGTGGTGAACTCGACCCAGCTTTATACATTTTTTTCGTGGGCCTCAAGAACAACATGCGTAAACGAGAAATCTCCGACATTCGCTGGGCTATGGAATTTGTTAGGCCGATGGGAAATATTTCGATTTGCCGATGTCATGTCCGCACGAACACCATGGCTTGGAAGTTCCAGGAAGCTCCAGGGCACTGATCTTCAGCACCGCCGCTGTGGCAGGATCATTACGAAGTCAATAGACATCGGTAAATCGCCACAACGTTGCTCCAAAGTGCCTGAGTGGTTGCGTCCTCGGGTTATTGTATTTTTCGACCGAGCGCATGCTTCAAGAAATGGACGTATTTGACGGTCGCTTGTGATCGGCGGATCTCCAGTGTCGCCTTGAAACATCAATTCATAGAAGACTCACAAAGCTGTGAATTATCGTGGCCTCGTCAATAACCACCAACAAGCCGTGAGGTGCACATAACCACGAGACAGAACGAAAACGTTCGAACAGATGTGGAGCGAAAGGCTCGTTGCGAATGCTGTGTTTGATGAATTAATCACCGTGGAATGGATAACGTGGGCAAACAGTCAAACCCAATGGTTACTTGACGATGTAAAAACGATACTCCAGCTCCTCGGTAGGACCTAAAATTCATTTTAGGTTGGAGTATTCTACGCCTCGTCCAACCTTTGGTACGTGCCTACCGTGACCCGGGAAGAATTTGATGCGTTGAGACATGCCGCCCCTTCCTCGCAGTTACGACACGGTTTTTGAAAGCACAAGTCACCCGGCACTGGAAGCGTATTTTGGAGTCTGAACCAGAAGCAATCCAGGAATATCATATAGCTGGCTACGCGACGATGGGTCCCTCCGACTTCGTTGACTTGCAGAGAGCAAACCTTGCAGACCACGTCATCACGGTCATTCTATTGGCGCTAAACCGTATGATGCTCCAGAATGATGCACGTGACGTCCTCCCAAAAATGGTTCCGTATCATAGCTCCTCCATCTCTTGGCGTAACATTGTCAGGAACTGGGTTGGGGTATGCGCGGATACTCGCATCAAAGAACCATGCGGTCGACTAGATCGACTGGGGTAAATTGTCTTGCCACAATTGAGTGGAAGAAGCAACGATGACTCGTCAAATGATAGGAACTCAAAAGCCAAGACCTTCGAACATCAGCGCTGGCAAAGGATCAGCACTTGTCTGCAGATCAAAAGAGCCAAGCAAAGGCGGGCCGGAACCGAGCGTTGGCGGGGGAATTACCGTAATTGAGGATACGATCTGTCAGTTGAATTGCTTTATGTTTCTAGGGTCCAAAGTCTCCTCGGTCTGATGTTTCCACTGTGAGAATCATGATTCGCTCCAATGTAAAAATTAATAAATCATAAGAATCGACCAAGCCATTGACCGAGTCGGAAAGTCAGATATCAATCTGGATTTGAACACCTTGGCTGTGATATCTGGAATACGGAGTTCCGCGTTGCAGGGACGGGTCCGAGTCGCGAAATGCAGATGCTGTCGAAAAGAAGGACCGATTGAATGGGACACGAGCACATCACAGAAAGGAACATGGTACGTCCATTGAATTTCCATTGGCGATCATCACATTTACTGGGAAGGTCTCGACGGGCTTTCGAAGCCGAGTGTGAATCCGCCGAGGGTGGTCCATCGAGGAGAAGATCGAGTGGATCAACTTGACATTCGCAAGTAAGTTCAAGAGCATTGAGTATTGCGACTATGGCGCGAAACACTAGGGAACCGCGAATTGGTATACTGTAGCGAGTCTTAAACGTCCAATTTTCCATTGAAATCCGTCGCTGCCAAAAGTCCTTCAAGTTGGCCATGAAGGGGAATTTCCGATATCTGGTTGGCTCACAATGTGAAGCCTTTCTCGGCGTAAAATTCCGGTATAACGGAAAAGTTGAAACGTACCTGCATTGGCGCAGAACCGTTCCCATCGCCCAAGATGCGGACCGATGAATTATATATGTTCCGTCAGGCATGTTTACGGTACCCGTCAACAGCGGCAGATGTAAGTTCCCTCTAGCGGAGGTTTTCTAGATTTTTGTGAGAGTAAACTGCGACATTCTTGTGCCACAAATCCATGTGGGTTTATCTTCGTCCGCCTCCGCTGTTCGCGCAACTGAAAAATACGCGTAGGTCCATGCGTCATCCTAATTTCCTGCAAGAATTCCAGCCAACCTTTTGAAAAGATCTTCACGATTCCGCAAGGGATCTTCAGGTGCGAGTAGCACTAGGTGGAGAGGACGCCGACAGTGACTCTGATCTAGAGAGAACCAATGGCATGCTGGCGTTCCTGGTGTTCCGAGATGTTAGTATCACCACTTGCGCCGATAGCAGAGGAGATAAATGGCGAGGTAACACTAGAGACCTCAAGAGCAACCTACGCAATCATCCATCGACGGTGCAGTGAGCAGAAGGTAGATAAAAGACCTGCGCATTGCGCAATTGAAGATGTTGAGCACGGCAGAGGTGGCTATGCTTTGTGCCACGCGATACTCACGCGAACCTTCCCGAAATCCGAAATCCGCACTTTCGCCTTGTCCTGCTCGCCACGATGATTCGGTTTATCCTCGTTCAAGTACGCACATCTCCTCTTCCTTGCTCCATTTTTGACCTATTAACTACTTTGTGAATGCTTTGCGTTGAAAGAACAGACAAGGCAAGACTCGCCTATCGAAGTGGTATGTTCCTTTTGACGACGATGAGAAGGCAAGTCCACGCACCATGCTCGAATTTGCTACATATATGGTTGGTACTGAGGCTGATTGTGCTTTGTTCGTGTGGTGGTATGGTATGTAGGTTCGTCTAAGAGGAGAAGTGCACCGGTTGATTGCACCGAGGGATCAGAAGTACCAGTCCAACTTCGTCGAGGTGCGTTCCGCGTTTTCCACCATTTCTTCGTCGATGTGCCTTGTCTCATTGGAGCACCTCTTTTTCACATATCTACCACCTCAACTTCACATCAAATTCACCTGCAATTCACCAAATCTACCTCGACTTTCACCGACATCAAATCTGCAACACAAACCTCGACACTTCTTCCAACCCAAACTGACCCACCAACGCAAACCAAACCAGTTCCGCAACTACAAGATCGTGTACCGCCGCTACGCCGGCCTGTTCTTCTGCGTCTGCGTCGACGCGAACGACAACGAGCTCGCGTACCTCGAGGCTATCCATCTGTTCGTTGAGGTTCTTGGTATGTACTGTCGTTTGTCGTTTCGTCCTTCCCTCGTTTTCTTCGGTTTCTTGTTCGCTCGAGTTTGAGTTTGAGTTGTTTGTTCGCGAATGCGAGGAAGGAGGTGATCGCTATGGCGAAAAGAGGGTGATCGGACGACTTTTTGCGGTTCCCCGCCGCTGAAGGGGTAGCGCTTTCTGCTGGTGGACGTTGTTGTTTTTCATCCACTCTTGTACGCGAGGCGAGGCGATCGAAAATGCCTCAGATATCCTTCCTCTTTCCACTTTCTCTACGCAAAAGTCTCCCCATTTCCCTGACGTTTCGTATCCACGACTCCTAATCTAACTCCCGCACTCACAGATGCATTCTTCGAAAACGTCTGCGAGCTCGATCTCGTATTCAACTTCTACAAGGTAGTTCACGTATCTCCCACTTCTCTCCTTCGCTGACGATCAATCTCAATCGCAGGTATACGCGATCCTTGACGAGGTGTTCCTCGCTGGAGAGATCGAGGAGACGAGCAAGGAGGTCGTCCTCGCTCGACTAGAAGAACTCGAGAAGCTCGAGTAATAGACCATAGGATCGATTTTTACGAAGTTATTTACTTTTGTGGGTGTCTTCAAAGTCCTCCTGTACATCTCCTCACGCTCAACGAACCTTCCTCAGTGTTGTTGAGAATTGTCGCTCACGCATGTAAAAACATAATCCATCACACGCTGAAAGGCTTAATTTATGCATACACTTGCATTAACTTCTCTCGCTGATTAACCCATTGCTATATGGAGACGTCTACGCTACAATGACTTGCATAAACCACAATGACAAGAGAGAGCAGGGAAGTGATGAAGACGAAGCGCGGATCGCCGGTCTTCCTCTACTGGTTGATCTGCTGCTGCGCGACTCCCTTGTCGTGCTGCGCATTGCCTAGGTAATGGATCATTTTGAGTCAGCGCGTGCGAAAAGAGGTGTAAGAAGCTCAAGAACGTACCGGAAATCTGCTGCGCCTTGTCGTCTGTCAACGCGCCAACGACAGCGTCCTTCTTCCCCTCGAAGCGGTCAGCGGTACCCTCGACGTAGCCCTTAGCTTGTGCGGCTTTAATCTCGCCCTCGCCAGCTGCGTGTTCCTCCTTTCCGGAAGTCGTCCAGCTCTGAGCGCCGGTGGCATTGCCGATGGCTTCGACGACGGTACCCTTGACGGAGTGGTATTGACCAGTGGTCTGGCTGTCAACGCGAAGAAAGGAGTCAGCACCACCACCCATTAAACGCTCATAGAGAATACGCACTTGGGCTCGTTGGTGGAAGACATGATGATTCAAAATTGGTGTTTTTGTGTGGTGATGATGATGGTGGGTGATGAAGAGTGTTTCTGCCCCTCGTCCGACACGACCACCGCCTTATATACCCCCAACGAACGAAGGACGACGGGTTAAGTCCGTCATGTATGACGCGCACAATGACGTCGTGCAAATCTGACAGAATCATGTGATTTCCCGAATGTGGTGGAGCGACTTCCTCTTTGGGCGATCTCTATGGCGGGAGACGATTATGGCGCCATCGATTGTCGGAGTGGAAGACCCGCGAAGGTTATAGATTGCTCTTGTGGTGCCGCAGCTCTAATTAACTGTGGATGACGAGCAATGACGTCGTTGCGTCTGCGGAACAGGTTATACAGTTGCGATATTTGGCAAAGAAGGGAGAATCAAACAAATTGCGGAGGTTCCGTTTTGTAATAGAATCCAAACACTCATGATTAAATTTCATTTATATTCGGAGCGCGTCATTCAATTTCAAAGTTTTACACTTATTCGACGTCCGCCTATTCTCATTCGGTAATCACGCATCCAAGGCAAGCCTTACACGCAGCCCAGGGACCGAAATTGCATGCGATGCCCGGATCTGCGCTCGTAATGTTGCAGAAGTACGCATCTCCTTTCACACAGCCGGATTTTCCGTCACCGCAAAATAGAGCTGGTGGGTTGCTTGGGCAGGGACAGCCATCAAAGACGCAATTGGGAAAGCGACGAGATAGCTATCGGGAAATATATTTGGTCAGAAAGAGAGAAGAATGTGAGAATAGGGATATTGTGGTTAACGGACTTGAGTAACACTCGCGAATGCGGAGGGGAGGAAAGTAAGAGCGACGATGATTAACTATGATTTACGAATTAGCGTCATTATTGTGACACATTGTCAGCAATGCGGACCTTCATATTCGATGGGACCGCGGGACGAACTCGAGATTCGTCTGTTACGAAGGACTGAGAAGGGGCAGCACGATCATCGGTCATATTTTATACGAGTTTTCGGCGACCTTGTCGTGAATTCAAGATCCCTGCGCGCCTGATGATGCATTGGATCATAAGCACCCATGCCTAAATTACCAGAAATAATTAATGTTCAATCACAATCACTTACGTGACGATGAAATTTCTCCACACGATCGCGAGCCACCGCCGCCGGTGTTCCAGGATCCTTATGACATAAATACCATGAAGCTCTTCCACGCACCAAACTCATAACTTCCCGAATTCAGCTATATTTCAAACAAACCGTGGCTTGGCGTCGTTTAGGTGGCAATGACTGAGCGGTTCTTTTGCGGCCCAGTGTAATAGACAGATCGTGTAACTGTCACCCTGAAATAGTCTGTATGTGCTGCGTCAGAGCGTCAGGCGCCAGTCCTTTCGGAAGGAAAACAATCGTTCAAGTATGTTGGGATTTGAGTGGTTTCTGGAGAGGAATGCTCACGGCGGAAGGAAAGCCATGGAGTCGCAGTGAGGCTGCAAGACCCGATGTGGTATTCCACCTAGAATTTGACAGCTCAAACGTCCCGCCTTGACGAGCCAAGTTCAGTTGATGCACTCGAAAGAATAGGTGACGTCGCCAAGATACGAGATTTCCCCAAAGCCACAGACTCCACGCCGTTCGGAGGACGCGGATATGGAACGCCAGGGCGCAAACCTGTTGACAGGATCGGCTAGCCACCAGCACTCGGAGTACTTTTGAACTCAATGGGGAATTCACGGTCTCCCGATCGCATCGTTCGAAAAAACAGACCTCGCTTGTTGGGGAAATTTCAATAGAGGTTGAATGGACAAGGAAGACACGTGGCGCATCCGTGATTGCATCGCGAACGTCGGAAAGCGAAAAAAAAATGTCAGTGCTGGGTTCCATGCAAAACTTGCTAATGTATAAGGTACCTCGACAGCACCAGTGTTTTATCTCGGAGACACTCTTGTCGTCGTCAGATTCAGATAGTTATAGTCGGCGCAGCGAAGCGGCAAAAGGATGTTTTGATGAAGGTTTAAAACAAAACGCGTCAGTCACGGTGGTGTCACGGTGACTTGGCAAGTTCGTTCAGATTTTCCACGAGTACTGGGGATGTGCTCATCTTTCAGCCAACCAAAAGGGTATCCTTAGGAACATGTTCACTCACTGGCGGTCAACAATACCTTCCTGAAAGTCTTCGCTTTCGATGCGTTCACTCCCAGTCAGAGTACCGTGACGAAGGAAGCTAAACCAAATCGTAGAGGCTCGCATGATCTGATCCAGAACAAGAACGAAAGATCTTCCAAGGAGACCATCACTGTCGATCGGTGGCAACACAGAGTGCTTCGAACTCTTGTCCAGTGATGATGCTGATGGTACAGGATTTTGTCATTACAATTCTCGGGGCTGTTACATCCATTTTGGACATGTTCACCACAACTTGAGCTGCATCTCGGAGGAATTCTTTGAAATTTTCATGGACGTTTCGTTCCTCGGCGTGGATTCTAGGGTGGATAGAGTTTGGACGCTTGGACATAATCCTGTCGGTCATGGTATCCACACGATCTCGGTATCCAGGAAGGCAGCGAATGGATGCTTGATAGACATTGAAACCTTCAACCAGGACCCTTGCTAGCGAGCCTTGTCAGAAAACGGATGAGAGTTACCGCGGTCGGGCGCTTGCTGCAATATGAATCTGACCAAATTGGTGCCTTAAGGAGGAAACGAATAACGTGAGCACTTGGCAACACTGCTTTGTCCATCCTCCTCCTACCACCATGTCGTTCGTGCGCGACGAATCTATCCCCACTGGACTGTACTCTATATCGAATGTTTCTCATAAAAGCTCAATTGCGCTTCTTGATCGTGACGATACTTTGTGCGGCAGCATAAAGAACTTTCCAGTGGGTACAAAGGAAATCATTCCCCCTGTAGTCACTCAAAATCGATGCTTATAGTGGCATATTACCCTCAAATCCAACGGGAAATACGCTATCCGTTGCAGCCGGACCGACTTCTACGCACAATGCGAACCTAGTCACAAACCCCAAACCCCAATTATCGCTCGACCTGAAGACTTTGAATGGGTAATCAAGCGAAGATCGGAAGTGAAAGCCCCGGACTCATATTTGTCGGTACACTCTCCAACTCCAGATTTAAGCATTGCCAATATCCGATAGCAGGGTTTACGCGTCATCAAATCCTCGACTATTTTGGAGCCTGCCGGACGGTGAAGATGGGACGACAGTAAGTCAATTTAGTCTACTTGTTGAATCCACGTTCAGAGAGGACGAACCATGCAGGTCGTATTCGCAGCAGTTGAAAGCAACAGTAAGAATTGGTGGAAATTCAAGAAAGTAGAAGTGGGTACTGCGATTGCACCGTACATGTTCTGTAATATGACATTGTCAAACGCAGGGTGATGCAGACCACGATGACGATTTCAATGGTCTATCAGCTCGCTTACAGGCAGTGGCGTTCAATGAACAATCCGATCGTCTGCATAGAAGTGGCTACCATTCGAATGCATTAGATCCAGCGAGAAAAGCCGTTCAGACATACCGCGTACTGGC
The DNA here is from genome assembly GCA_004355085.1 of Rickenella mellea. Taxonomy (NCBI): domain Eukaryota; kingdom Fungi; phylum Basidiomycota; class Agaricomycetes; order Hymenochaetales; family Rickenellaceae; genus Rickenella; species Rickenella mellea. Next base: position 173,754 of record ML170199.1, read on the forward strand.
GCGCGATCGCCCAAATATATTCGACGCCGATTTAGCCTCCAGTCTCCACATCGTGTCACAGCGGTATTCTGACAACGGGTGCCACGAAGAAGCCCTCAGAGCCAGTCAGGAATCCGTTCGGCTTTACGAAACTGTAAGAAGCCCGCTCCCCGACTCTTATGACATCCAGCTCGCTGCGGCACTTGATAAATTGGCCGTTCACTCTCTCGCAACGGCACAGCCCAGAGAGGCATTGGAAGCCGCACATCGGGCAGCCCAAATCTGCGAACACCTAGCAACCTCTCCACCGGAAACCATGACGCTTGAAGCAGCCCGCGCGCATTCCCTCCACACTTTATCCATGTGTCATGATGCCACGGGCCAACGGAGCGAGTCCCTCCTCACAGCTCGCCAGTCTGTTCGCATGTATCGCATCCTCCAACGCAACCATGGTGGCGCATTCGATGAAAAACTTGCCTCTTCTCTCACGAACCTATCCCGACAACTTCTACGGATGGCACAGCTTACAGATTCATTGAATATCGCCAGGGAATCCGTTCAGATTCACCGACGACTGGACGACGATCCAGCAGGATATCGAAATTTTCTGCTCGCCATCGCGCTTAGAACCATGTCTATTAGCCACAGTGCTGTTGGCCGTCGAAGAGACGCCTTTGATACAAGCGAAGAGTCGGTCGTTCATCTCCGCGAACTAAGGCTTCGTCGACCAGAAGTTTTCAGCGGTCATCTTGTGACGAGCCTTAACCAGTTGGTGCTGTCATTACAAAATTTGGGACGCTGGAAGGATTCAGAAAAGACCGTCAGAGAAGCGTTACAGATAAACAGAGACCTCGTAAACAACACACGCGAGGTTGGTCGTGCGGATTTTGCAAGTACGCTATATCTTCAAGCGCGCTGTTCAGCATCGCTTGGACGGAGAAGCGAAGCACTGGATTTCATCATCAAGGCGGTCCAAATTCGCCGTGACCTCTCTGCTTGTATTCCTGGCGCCTTTCAGGAGGAACTTGCTGAGGCTATAAGTCTTATGTCCTCGTATCTCGCGGACATGGGAAGGGGTGATTCCGCAGTTGTCGCGGCGAGGGAGGCCGCAAAGATAACCGATGAACTATCCAATGGATTTCCTGGCGTCTTCGACGCTCATGCCGCATCATCTCTTCTAGTCCTTGCCGAAGTTTTAGGCGAGCAGGGGTATTTAGAAGATGCTGTTGTTGGAGCCCAAAAGGGTCTACAGATCTTTCGCGAGCGAGCCCATACACTTCCAGCCGCATACACATTTCAGGTCGCTCGCGCACTTCTTCTTCTCTCCACATACATGGAGCCCGGAGATTCAGCAGTAGACACAATGAGGCAGAGCGTCCACATCTACCGTGGACTTTCCAGTGAGCTCTATGAAGCATTTAATATGGAACTTGCAGAGTCTCTTCGGAAAATCTCTCAGCTTCTCCTTAACGTGGGACGCACTGCCGAAGCGTTAGAGGCTATCAAGGAAGCAACCGCTATATTCCGCAGACTTGTTACATGTCACTCAGGTTACGAACCGTTCCTGGCTGGATCCCTCCAGGTCATGGGTCATGTTTTGGTCACAGTAGGTCGGAATGAGGAGGGTCTAACCTACGTTCGGGAAGCAGTGCAGGTGTCCCGGAAATATTATGAAGATACACCGGAGGCATACAGTCTGATCTTCTCCACCTCCCTCGTAGTCCTCTCTTTAGCCCTTGCCGCCGCGGGACAGGAGGAAAAGTCTTTGGAAGCATTGGAGAAGTCCGTTCAAATTTGCCGCGAAAGATCTCGAGATGATCCTCGAAAGTGGGAAGGAGAGGTGGCGGGTTCACTAGTTCTTCTCTCCGTCAGACTTTTGGCATTGAACAGGAACAATGATGCTTTGGCAGCTGTCGAGGAAAGTGTCCGAATATACCGCCGCCTTGCAGACAAAAACCCAACACTCTATAAATCGTCTTTGGTCTCCTGTCTGTTTGCACTCTCTAGTGCTTTGTTCGAGAATTTGCGAACTGGTCCCGCTCTGGAAGCCATTCAAGAGGTTGTCACAATATTGTCTATTTCTCATCGACATACCCAAGAAAATGTCATGTTCGCTCGCTCATTATTCCGGTATTCACTTTGTCTCTACAAGTGTGGCCGCGAAGAAGAGAGCATCAAATTTATCAAACAGTCATGTGAAATATGGCGTCTCATCCCTACTGATGATTACAAAAATGAATATGCGTATAGCCTGTGTGGCCTTTCTGCTTCCCTCAACCGCTGTGGGCGTGACACGGAGGCTATCGAACCAGCACGACAATGCGCGGATATATTTCGTCATCTCGCTCGCTCAGATCCGGATCAGTACAAGCAACGGCTCGTATCCATCCTGACCAACCTTGCTGGATACCTCAGGAATCTTAGGAGGACAGACGAAGCAGAAGTTGTATCGAAGGAAGTCGCTGAATTGGAGGGGGAGAAATCATGCCTAATTATGTGAACTGCGGGCACGGATCAACAGATATAATCGAAGTACAAACCTCCTCGGTACGATGGGTATTGCTATCTATCATGACGGTCTTAACTCAAAGACAGGTATCCGAACTTCGGCGCCACCGCCGCGGCCTCAGACACTCGCTTCGCAACCGAGGCGCTATAGCTACGGACCTGGTCCTGTCGATCCCCTTCTTCACCACGTGCGAAGGATCTTCACTCCGGACTACCACACCATTATCACACGGGAGTTTATGGTTCCTTTTGGAATTCCTCGGTTGCGGCTGTTCCAGATTATATAGGTAGTGCGCCGTTTCATCGTCAGCTCTCCGCCAGTGACACATTACACACTTGATATTCGCGCTCAAGCCTGGCATGCATAGTTCCCCGCCGTATACACATAACAAATGCTATAACATTCCATGAAGCGTTGGATAGCCATTGAGGCCATTTTTCGGTTGTCGGTACCAGATCGTCGGATCGCTTGCAAGCGTATCCGCATAACAATCGCCAGGAATTTTGAAAGAGTGAAGCGCATTTACGTGTTTGCGATCAGCCTCGATGCACGGTTCTACTCGGGGATATGACACCGACGCCAAGATCTTCCGTGCGTGTGATGTGCTCACTCTGTGGATTTGGTTCGGCGACCTCGGGGATTAGAGGCAGAACCCAAACGTGAGCGAGTTACAGTACGGCGCTGGCGCTGGAAAGTGGTGTATCTGCGGACCCGGGGTTTATTCAGTTGCTTTTTGAAATACTCAGGCACCGTTGCGGTCGTGTGCGGACCGACAGATTCAAGTGCAAGAGTCGGACTGCCATCCCGTACCATTTGTTGTGACAAAGAGATGCCATCCAGACATTACCAGTTCGACAATGATTTTTCGAACGCGCCGTTAGTCCAGAAATAAAGCACTGGATGAACGTACGCCCATGCGGTGCATACATATTTTGCTCAATGTCATTATGCGCGATTTCTTGATAATCTCGAGGATACTGACAAAGAACAGTCCATAGCGAGTGGTGAGGTCGATGACTTATTTTTGGACAGCACGTGTCGATGTCGTACAGTCCAACGATCAGTTGTCAGCATGATGGACAGATGCATTCTCCTCACACGGGCGGCATGATAGAGTCGGAACTCATGACCGTCCTCGGAGTTCGTGGGCGCGCAAACGCCTATGAACAGCCTGCGATCTTCAGAGTGGATACCGATTGGCATTTCACTGTCCTCAGCATGGGACAAAATTTTGTCCTAAAGCAGAGTGTTGTGACGTTTCCCAGTTGTTTCCGCATGTCGTGTCTATGATTAAGGCAAGGCCATGATGAAGATCTGGTTCTTTGCAGCGTACAAAGACCATAGACCGAGAACCCCGGATTGCGACCGCGTTACCTCAAGGATGTCCGATAAGCCATCTGTGGGGCGGAAATTGTTTAGCATCCTTGCGGAATCGCCAGCCGCAAGACTGAACCGCAGTCGTCAGGACCAATCAACACAGGAGCGCAGAAAGATACCATGAAAGCGCGAAAGGATTTGCATTGCGTTCTTGCCTTAACAGGGTGACGTTCTCAAGACACGGAAGCACGCCAAGGAGTGAGTCTAGCGCACGCGTTTGGTCGCTGAAAGTCAATAAGTTCCAACTCACAACAGGGACCGTAACCACAACTGAGGCACGCACGGGATTCTCACAAAGTTCGACGGCGTCCATAGGTTTGCCCTTATCTAAAAGGCAATCTGGTGCTCCAGGCTTTCCGTGGGTTGTTATAGCAGTGTCGGCGCAGTTGCTTGGTCCGAACAAGGCAGGATAATGAGCGATATTATGGCATGTGCGGAACTAAATTTGGTACAAATTTGACCTTCTGAGATAACAAATTTTCGCCTCAAGAGGATGGCAAGAGTCGAGGTCGGGGATGTCGTCCAATTTTCAAGGCAGATCTGGGTGTCCCGATACGCCTCGCAACACATCCCGTTCCGCGAATAACCAGGCAATGAACCAAAGTTAAAGGTGAAATGGCACCGCCAAATATTGCGACCAGAGTGTGGGAACATTGCTCTTGTGGACGTTTGTTTCGTCCCACCACAACCAGCAAAATGAACCCGTCGTTCAACAGTCTTCGATGCTTTACCTTCATTATTGTTCCAGCATTCGACGATAACGAGCTGCAATTATCTGTAATACCGCAGCGAGGCTGGTCGCCAGGGCCAGTTACATTGTCGAGGAGGTCGGAATCGCCGGGGAGCCCAGTATGACAACGAAGGTTCCCGGGGACCCTGTTGCCACGAGACTACCACGTTATGGACACGTGGTTACGCGATTCGGGAAGAACAACCGAGCACCAACCTGCGGTGGCTGAACGAATCACTTCACGCGATACCAGCCTATGTTGCCCCTTTTAATTGTCGAAAATATGCCCCGTCGCCATGGAGTCAATGGCCAAGGCGCGTTCATATAGCCACCAGCTAGACCGCTCGCCATGGCCTCGTTCGCCTTGCTTTGCATTTCACCCCCCAGTGCCAATTGTCGCGTCGCGTCGCAGTCTTTACAGTGTCCGGAGAAGTATTTCTAATTCCGGAAATTATCAGACACAGTTGTAAGTCTTAAAGACGCCTTCGTCCCTCTCTAAATTTTGTAATAATTCCCGCCTAGACACTCCTTCCATCCATCGAAGCTTCTTACGGCACGTCACTCGTTTCCTCTCCACATCTACAGACGAACGTCGTGAGTCATCAATTTCACTCTTCGTGAACCTCGCTGAGACCCTCAAGTGTTATGCCTTCTGCTCGTTGAATGGAGCTTTCAAAGGAGGCATATCAGCTTATCGTCAAATTCGTCAGCAGCAAAACTGATCTCTGCGTTCTGGCGAGGGTGTCCAAGGCGTTTCGCCCAGCGGCGGAACGCGCCCTATACAACACCATTTACATGCGGGATCCCGCAACCACTGTCACTCTCTGCAATTTGCTCGCAACATCCGAGCAACGCGCTTCTTACGTCGATGCGATCACAGTTTTCGCGCGTGTAAACGACGATGATAATGACAAAGATGACGAGGATGACTCTGAGGAGAGCGAAGAAGATGTCGGCGGTGATGGACTTCCAGAGGCGTATTGGACATCACTGGCCGCTGCTCTTCGACGCACGACACGGCTTCGATTCCTTAACCTCCATATCGAGAGTGCTGCTCAAGGCGGTTGGATCCTCCAAGGGTGCACCTTCCAACTCCGCGCTTTCCATTGTGATCTCACGTGGGACGGGGACCTCGCCGAGTTTCTGGGTAATCAAAGGAATCTCGATGACCTTTTCATCGCGGACTTCGCATCCGCAACAGACCCCTCGTCCGCACCTTCTCCATCTGTCTCACCCACCCCCTTACCGTCGACTTCAACCTCTTCGCCACCTCCGGCTCCATTACCAGCGCCGCCTCCGGCGCTTGATCCACGCTCTTTGCCATCCCTCTCCACGCTCGAGTGTAGTTTTACTGAGGCGGTCCTTGCTCTGGCGCCTGGACGTCCCCTTGTCCGACTCAAGACTTGCTTCTCACGCGATCGTCTGCCAGAGAAGCATGCAGAGCTTGTCGCCTTGCTGGAGAGCCTGTCACGCTCGTCCAAGCCGCTCCGCGCGCTCGATCTGGCGGATTCAGCGTACACAGAGGACTTTTCCCTCGCCGTACTTGCACAAATATCACGACGACTCCCAGAGCTCCGCTATTTGGGAACACTAGTACTCCCAGTCGGCAAAGAGGTTATTCCACCTTTTTTTTCTTCCTTTTTCGACATTATTGACATGGCTATTTTTATCTCCCGGATCCTTTTCGATCACCATCAGCGTTTACAGTTTTTCGGCATGCTCATGCGCTTACGCAAATTACGCACCATCGAGCTCGAGGTCTCGGATTGGGACCCGGCCCCCACGCCACCCGCACTTCGCGCACTCGCAAGCGAGCTGCGCCTTTACCGCCCGTCGATCGCCTGTGTGGTCTTCGTGCAAGATTTTACGCGCACCGTTGTACGCGCGATGAACGGCATATGCGTCATAGACGCAGAAACTAATTCTGATAATCTTTGGAGAGAAATGTAACACTTAAGGTTGAAGGTATACTCCACGATCGTTTCGAAATTCACTTCACGCCCAGACAGGACTTTTTAAACAATGACTTCTACTCATTCGTTCAACAACACATGTAGCCCAAGTATCCGCTTTTTTTTTCGCAATATTCCGAGACTTATAATTCGCCCCAATGTATTATATCTGACTCCATGTTCCGCTGGACTCCGACCCCCTCATTTGAATAGAATAATCATTGAGTACCAGCACGTTTCTAGTCGCCAATTTTATCTTCACGACCGACTATTTCACACTTTGTGCATGATTTCAAAACGGTTGCGGCCCCGCAGCGGTCGCCACGGTTTTAGGACGACCGACTACCAGTGCATTGACGGAAGCACTTGCCAGTACGGCGTCCGTGAAAACCATGTGCGATTACAGTCTTTCAGTCCTCCGGACCGAGACGGTGGTCTCATGGAGATGGCTGCAAGTAAACTGGCCGTGGGTGGCCGTGGGTGGCCGTGGTCATAGTCGCCGGACAGTGTCATCTCGACCGATATACAAATTCCGGATACCAGGTTGTGAGCATGTTGAATGCCTCATGCACTTGGTAGACCACTCGTCTCTCGCCATGTCTCAAATCGTCTAATTGTCTCCGGGGTTATCTGTCGGCGGACTGCTTTTGCTGCTGCCACGAACGCAGCATGAGGGACCTATCGAACGATGCAAGGATGTATGACGTCAGTGCCAGTGCTTCCGTACTTCGGAGGGACGGATTGGATGATGAGTTGAAAGTCTTACGTATGGCGCGTCCATGTTATCGTGCATGGTCCACAGGGCGGCGTCCTGACAAAGCGCAGATATCTCTGCTCCTGAGCAACCATCCGTCTGGATGAACACCTTCAATAATGAATAAACCCATCGAGACGAACAATCACGCACTAAAGATGCGAGTTCCTCGAGGTCGATATTCGGATCGACAGCCATCTTGCTCGTCCGTATCTTCAAAATATCGACGCGTCCTTGGTACTCAGGAGGGCCAACGTACAAAATACGGTCAAGGCGACCCGGACGCATCAGGGCAGTATCCTGATGATTGCAGTTTAGTAACCGAACCTCGGATGTCCGCTCTATTGACGCACTATAACATCCGGTCTGTTTGTGGCTGCAACAACAGTCACGCCAACCAATTCCTGAACTCCGTCCATCTCGTTGAGCAAGGTTGTTATGACTCCTTCGTGAGAGCTGTTTCCCCTTCCTTCTGAACGGGATGTGCCAAGCGCGTCAATCTCGTCCTGAGTGTGGTCAAAAGAGATCAGGATTTGACGATAAATTAAATTAAGCTAAATGGCTCACGAAAAATATTATGGACGGCGATGCCGCTCTAGCCTTTCTAAATATCTCCCGAATCGCTCGCTCAGATTCCCCGACAAATTTATTGAGCAGCTAAAGGGAAAACACGTTGCAGATAAGACATTCGGATGTCAAGGACCGCTCCAAGCGGCGGAAACGGTGAACTCACCTCGGGGCCTTTCACAGCAATGAAATTGATTCCGCTTTCAGTCGCTAGTGCCTTGGCGGTTAACGTCTTGCTACACCCAGGTGGGCCATACAGCAGCACGCCTTTCGGCGGTTTGACTCCTAGCCTCTCAAATGCTTCTGGATGTAGTAGCGGCCATTCGATGCACTCTTTCAACTTCTGCTTAACGTACTGCTGTCCGCCGATGTCGGACCATCGTACTTGAGGCGTTTCGATGAAGACTTCGCGCATTGCACTCGGTTGGACGGAGGAGAGACCAGATTCCAGATCTGCCAGAGTGAGCAACATATCCGAAAGGTCGCCAGTGTTTCCAGAGGACGACGTCCCAAGAACTTGGTTGGCCGGCGCGTTGCTGATCCACCGCTTGATAGCAATCGTTCCTGCTTCACGTACGACGGCGCTGAGGTCTGCGCCTACGTATCCATGCGTACGGAATGCCACCGCGCGTAGGTCGTCTTCGGATATGTCGTTCGGAGTTTTGGCCAACAGGACCTTGAGAATGGAGAGACGGGCTAGAGCGTCTGGAATACCTGCACAAAACCCAGTTGAGCTCTTGGCAAATACGACGCCATGTGGAATGATTTTACCAATTTCAATTTCTCGATCGAACCGACCTGGCCGTCGTAGAGCAGGATCGATTGCGTTCGGTCGGTTGGTGGTTCCGATGACTACCACACGCGCAGGATCTTCTCCTTCCTTGCCATGATCCATACCGTCCAGGATGGTTAACAAAGTAGCGACGACTCTGCGCTCGACCTCACCGCCAGCACCATCCTCCCTTCTCGGACATAGAGCATCAACTTCGTCGAGAACGACGATACATGGACTCTTGTGTCGCGCCTCCTTGAACACGTCGCGTAGTTTGGCTTCCGTCTCGCCATGATAGACTGAGGACAGTTCGGAGCCATTGATAACGATGACTGATGATTTCGTTGATGCGACTATGGCTCGCGCCAAATGGGTCTTTCCCGTTCCAGGGGGACCATGCAGCAAGATTCCCTTCGGAGGCTTGAGACCTAAACGCCGTTGCTTTAGAAAATGAGTGAACGCAGTGAATGTCTGACTAACCAAAATGTCGTAAAAGATCAGGACGAGTGAGTGGGATGTCGATAAGGTCCCTGACTTGCTGTATCTGCTTGTCCAAACCCCCAACAGAAACGTAACCCTCTAATTCGGAAGAATGTTCAACATTTACGCCAGATTCGTCGGTTAGTGGCTACCAGAGAGTTTAGCAGAAAACCCCATAATCAATTGTCCTTCGCAAAAGTACCTTGGCATTTTTCTCACTTTCTCCGTTGCCCGGCTGAAGTACGACTTGTGTATCCCACGTCGCCGTCCAGAGGACTGGTCTTGCGTCAATAGACAACGAGCCCAGCTGATCAGCGGTTTCATCACTTGTGACCGGGTCGTGTCCTCGTGATACGGAGACTATTGTAAATCGACGGGAACACCCTTGAATTTGAACCTCAAATCGTTGAGCAGCATGCACATATTTTAGGTCAACTTTAAACATCAAGTTTCAGGGTGTGCTTTAAAATGAAACGGCATTCCACGCACTTAACGTCTCCCGAAGCAGGAGCGGGAGCCAATCAGGACGTAGGAGGTTAATTGAAGTCCGACCATCCCGCGAATCGTCACCCCTAACTTCAATTATCCCCGCACTTCGAATATGTTGTGGGGACGGAAGACCCGGTGGCAGTTTTGTCATGGATAATGGAAACAATCGGACCTTGTCTCCTTCTTGAACATTCGCACTGATAATGTGAGAGCTTGATGCATAGATAGCTGCAGCGTAGTAACTCTGCGGTTATTCAATAATATTACAGTGCTTTGAGACCACGCGTACTATCAGGTTGTGCATCCAACGAAGCCCACGCCAATCCAACTGCAAATGCCTATTACGTAAAACTTTCAACATACGCTTCCGAACCTACTATGAAACACACCTACAGCATTAGTACGAGGAAAATCAAGCGCAGTGAGTGCTAGTACATCGCCAGTACAAATCTTCGACGACTTCAAGATGTCTGGATGTATATAAATTCTTCTCGTGTGTCTGCGTGACGCGGAAAATTGGACAAAGTCCTCTTGGTGCACGAAGAACGATTTTGAGGAAAGGGAAGTTTCTGCCATAGGCTTTAACGCGTCTATTTGCCTCTAGTTCGGCCAGTGAGCCTCTAGGACACGGTTCAGCGTACTTTGCTCGTCGTCGTTCAGTTTTCGGTTGTGACTGTAACATTGTCACATTCTTGCCCCGGTTTATGGTCAAGTCAACACTTGCTGCCGCCATTAGTGTATGGCTGGTGTTAACTTCGGCTCATTGTCATCCTGAACGATTCAGTGAACATCTCAGTTTGAAGTCTTTACGAGACGGCCGAGTTGCGACACGCTTTTCTTTCAAAACTGTAGTGCAAGATGCTGTTCCTCGAGCACCGGACAGCTTAGCAGACGAAGATGACGGTACGTGGAGAACACATTGACTTCCGAACGAAAAAATGGACAGAAATGGTACAGCGCAACACTACACACTCTTCCCACTCTCGTTGGGCCAAATTCTAAGATCATACGCGGTCACCGAGATGCACTTGACACTGAACTCGGGGAGATGGGATTACACTCGCTGGGGCTATCCCGAGGAAGCTGGAGTAGCCACTGGTGCGGAACTTTGGGCATGGATGGGTGACAGTGAAACTGTTAGGTGAGTTCTCGACTGATTCTATGTTTCTCGTGGTTTAATTCGTTCGTCGTAGTTTAGATGAACGCTGGAAAGGTCTCCGAAACGCCCTTGCTGGCTTATTCTGCGCTTCTCTTGGGTCCTTGGACGAACGTCGAACGACGTCTCCTTCTCATTCATTCAAACCGGAGGGCCACTTGCCGAAATATTCTCAACCACATCGCCTACGACACGCCACCTTACCCTCAGAAAATGTCTGCACAGAGAACCTAACACCATTCCTCAAACTACTCCCATGCAAATCTTCATCCGGAATCGCAAGCCTTCTAAATCCTCACAAACTCTTCGACGCGGACTGGCACGGTATGGCTATACACGTTACTTGGGATAAGAACGAAGGCGTTGTAGTCGAGCTCAGTTTCCAAGCCGTATTTGATTCAGTCAGAACCAATTTCTTCCGGAAACGAGGTTCGATTTACTACCCGTATCTGTCTGAATAACATCTGAACCTCTTGTCCAGATTGGTCTTTCGAACATCTCTTTGGTCGCAAGATTGTTCAACATTGTACCGCAGCGGTCGCGAGTGTGATCGAAGTTGACCTACCAGTCGACGTGGCGTACTCTATCTCTCCGGAACCGTCTTCTGCTCTAAACGGCATTGCGAAGTACGATGTCTCTGCATGTAATGACGCTTTCTTTCCCACCGTAAACGCAATTCTGACAGATTTTCAGTCTCGGGTGGTCTGGACGTATCGCTGAAGTGGCCAGGAGAAGAAGCTTTCGCGTATCGTAAGTTCAGCGTCCTTCTGGTGCTTCAACGGAACTTACCATCTCTTCAAATCCTTAGCTCTGCATCCTCCAACTCAACCTCTGACTGACTTCACGATCACTCGCGTCCTCACCGGCCCCACGCAATCCCGAGGACAACTCTCCATCTCTATCACAAACAACCTTCCAGACGAGGCGACGGTTCTCTACGTAGAGACAATGCCATGGTTCGTTCAGTTTTACCTGCACACCATGCGTTTGACCGTGGACAGGCGGCAACGAGGTATGTTTTCCTCTTACGTAATAATCACCGTCTTTCCGATTTAAACACGATTTTTTTTTTTGAAGATGATCTCCTATCATCTCTGTCGTACACGCTTCCGATAGCGCATGGCCGTCCGACGCTCTTCGAGCCTAGACTTAGGCTCCCACCGAATTCGACGGTAGCGCTTACGATGGAAGTCGTGAAGTCATTCCTGCAATACACGGAACACCCACCTGATGCTCAGCGGGGGTGGGACCTCCCTCCAGCCGTCCTCGTCCCATTGCGCACAACCCGACCATCAAATTCCACTACACCCAATGTATCGACCACATCAGATGCTACCCCATTAACGCAATCATTGGGACACCGTCAGCCAAATCTCCAACGGATATACACCCGTAACCTCCTCGTCGACCTGGCGACGCCGGACTTTAGCATGCCGTACAACGTGATCATTATGAGCAGTACTTTGATAGCGTTGGCGTTTGGTATGCTGTTTAACCTCCTGACGCGGAAGTTTGTACTGGTTAACGTTGCGCCGCGTGTAGTTGCTGCTGAGGCTGTCTCCAAATAGATTTTGTTTATTGCAGTATATTACGATACCTCTGGGATGAGATGTCCGCTCTCGATTATGATGATATCGTCGATGTGCGAGCGGCAGCGTCTGCGAAGCATCGAACCACTTCATACAATTCTGGCTCACCTCATCGCCATTCACCGCCTCACGCTTGTAACGATCCTGATTTAATATCGTGGCCCTGCCTTTTCCTGATAGCGGCAGAGTCTCAACAGATGAAGATCCCGTATGGAATTCGCAGATATGTATGCAACTGCGTCTCAAAATAGCCATCATTGTGGGTCCTCCGTGGTCCATCGTTGTCGGCCCACAGACGCTTTTGGCCATGGAATGTTCCATTTATGCCTACCAGCCAGTGCTTTGCGGAGCGCCGAACGATCACAAGATCACAACTGTATTGGAAGAAGTGCTCTCATCAGGCTGGGAACTCGGCATTTGATCCTTATTATGTCCCTTTGGCGATGTTCCTCGGGTTTGTGATGCGACTGACGCAGGCTTCCCATCAATCCCCACACCTTTCGCTTACGCCGTCACTGGTGCGCGACCCAACCCATGTCGTACGCTGACGATGAATACATCCCGACCGGATTATACGTTATTCAAAACTTTTCGCACAAGAACTGGATTGGCTTAAGAGACGGAAAGGAGACACTGCACGGAGCAGCCGGCCCAGACGAAGTGGTGAATATCGTTCAACTCGATGCCATCCGTTATATAATTTGCATCGTAGTGGCATATAACCCTTAAACACAACCATAAATACGTCATTCGGTCGTCTCGCAAGACAGTCTTTGCCCAATGTGAGCCTGGCCACAAACCTGGCAACTTCATTTTCTTGCAGCCGGACGAATTTGATTGGGTGATAAAGCGTCGGTCTGAAGTCACCGCACCAGAGTGTTACCTGTACGACCTATTACTCGATACATTAGTGGCTCACTAAAATTGTGGAAGGATCTACTCCGCATCTAATCCACGATACTTCTGGTCGCTTCCGGATGGAGAGAGTGGGACACCCGTTCGTCTTTATTTGTCTCCTTCCCTTCAACCATGAACACGAAAGCAGGTCGTATTTGCTTCTGGAGAAGGGATCAGGAAAAGCTGGTGGAAATTCAAGAAGTTGGAGGTATGATTCCCGTTGTTTGAAAAATGGTCTCTAAATATTCTCTTTTCCAGAGTGCGACTGATGCCACAATACTTGCGAATGAATTATCGGAGAGCTTGCGTTCTCTAGCATTGATTGATGGGTCTGAACGTTTGCCCGTGAACGTCAATGGTGACTCTGGCAAAGCCTTGGAACTCGCGCGGGGTGCAGTCAAGAAACTCCGCGGTCAGTCACGCGAACACCCAGATGTATTCATGGGGGAGCTTGCAAAATCTCTTGACCGCCTCGCTGCTTGCCTTAGTGATCTGGGACATCGAGAAGAGGCATTACTGGCTATCCAGCAATCCGTCTCCTCATACCGGGAGCTGCTCCAAAACTCCCCCGATTCTTTCATCATCGACCTCTCCCACTCATTGGACACACTGGCATTTTGCCTTGGCGACATGGGCCAACTTAAAGAGGCGGAGGAAGCCGCGGCGGAAGCTTGTAATCGGCATCACGACATAGCGAACGACCGGCCGGAAATGCTGCTTACCCCTGGCCTCGCACGTGCATTAAATACACTCTCATTCTTCCAGCGTTTAAATGGGCACCGAAAAGCGGCTCTGGAAACAGGCCATAGGTCAATTCGAATTTGGAGAGAACTTGAGCGGGACGAAACAGGGAGGCATCGGTCAGACCTTGCTTCCTCACTTTGCAATCTATCCTATTGTATGCGAAGCGTTGGTGATTATGAGGAAGCGCTAGAATTGATGGAACAATACGTGCAAATTCGGAAGGAGCTCGCGAATGCGAATCCCCAATCTGTGAACGGCGGAGTAGCCGTCGCTTTTTACCATCTATCCATTTGCCTTCGAACGGTCGGACGCTATACAGACGCCTTCCCATATGTTGAAGAAAGCGTACGTTCGTTACGCACGCTGGTTAACGACCACAAACCGGCGTTCATACCCAATCTCGCACTTGCTTTGATCGAACATTCAGAGTGTTTCAATGATATGGGACTAATACAAAAGGCTCTGGATGCATCACAAGAGTCGGTACAATTATTTGAGACACTGGCTCGTCAAGCTCCTTCTGTTTATAACCCGTTATTGGCTCGATCCCTCGTCGCGCATTCATTCCGACTGGTTGGTGTACGTCGGAGTGACGACGCTGTGTCCTCCGTTGAGAAGGCAGTACAGATCATCCGTGATTTGGTTCAGCGGAACCTGGAAGCACATCGGGCAGGCCTCGCTTCGGCACTGGATGCTCTGTCGTTTTGCCTCACAAGGGTGAAGCGTAAGAGTTTGGCACTGGAAACGTCCCGGGAGGCCGTTGAAATATGGCGTGAATTATCGCAGCAAATTCCCCAAGCCTTCGATACACATATTTCTCTATCCCTTTTCCACCAGGCAATTGCTATGAAACAACTAGCGTTTTTTGAGGATTCTGTAGAAACGATCCAGGAATCCATTCCTATCTTTAAGCAACTCTCTCGGCGGTTCCCAATTGCCTACAATGCTTATCTTGCAGAAGCGCTGAATATTTTATCCCGGGGTTTGAGGGGTCTCTACCGCCCGGAGGAAGCGTTGGAGCCCATGAGACAAGCAGTATCAATGTACCACGACCTTGCATACAACGACCGTGGAAAATACGATCCCCATTTATCCCGAAATTACGATGACCTTGCGTCTTGCCTCCAAATGCTCGATCGCCACGATGAAGCCTTTCAAGCATGCGAGGAATCGTTGGAGAAAATCCGTGGACGTGCGGAGGCTCACCCTGAACTCCATAACCCGGTTTTCGCAAAGTCACTTCACACCATATCATACAGCGCATTTTGCCTCCACAGATATGAAGAAGCTTTGAAGTTTATTGAGGAGTCCATTTCATTCCGTCGAGATTTCGTTCGCGAACGTCCCAAAATTGCGACGTTAGACCTCGTCAGGTCTCTGAGGCAACGGGCATGTTGCCTAGACGGCCTGAATCTTCAGGACGAAGCTTTCGCGACAATTCAAGAGGCAGTCCAGCTCGTCAGTGATTTCGCTTCTATATACCAAGATCCCTTCGTTCAGGAAGAGCACTCATTGGCTCTTGGTCTTATGGCTTCTCAGACCTTCGTGAAGTGGCGCTGGTCAGAGGCGGATAACGCAGCGGCGAAAGGTGTTCAGATTGCGCGAGATCTCGTTCCGGATCGACCGAAGGCTTTCAAATGTTTACTTGCCAGGAGTCTCTGCGTGGTATACGGTATCAATCGTTTGAGGAATAACAAAAAGACTCTCGTTGCGGGTGAAGAAGCGGTCCAGATTTACCGTGAACTTGCTCCAAACAGTCACATTTATTTCAACCCCAAACTGGCGGATGCATTGGACGATGTCGCAGCAGCACTCACCTTTGAAACGATCCCTTTAGCAGGGTCGCAGGATGGCCGCCACAAACGAAGGGATGCTCTACGTGAAGCTGAACTCTTGAGAAGAACGAGTAGTCAACCCCAAACGCCTCACATGATCTTTGGACTTTTCAGAGTATAAGATATTTCTGCAATGAGAACGACAGAATTGATTTACTTCATTATCGCGATGTGTTGATAGAGCAGCTCTACGTCTTTGATATCTTCAATTGTCATACACCTCATTTTCTCTGCCTATCAGAAGTCACAGGCGCATCTCTAGCACTGACAGGTTATATATGTAAAACATCCTTTTATCCTGTATATGAATGCCTCCTTTGGGAGGAATCCACCCCACCGTAAACGGTGCTATGCGGATATTCAAGCAGAGTTAGATCCAAATGCCCCCGGAGTAATGTATGACACAGCATAGATAGTAGATTTAGCCTCACGACCCAAGGAACAACGTCACATGGAAACTTTGCAAAATATCCACTGATTCTTGAGGTCCCTTGGTGTTGATGCAAGTGTGACCTGGCGGATAATGAATACGTATCGTCGTTAGGATAAGAAAACAGCGGGACTCACTGGAGTGTCGTTCTCATCATCCTTGAGACCCCAGCACAGATCTGCATTGAGAGGAGAAATACTACATTCAACTCGTGAACATTAAACAATAGTCATGACAACCGGCGGTAGACTTACATGTATCGACCATCGATACGAGATTCAAGAATAAGCCATTGCTGACTGCACGCTCCCCCGACAACGTTGTCACCTTTCGTAGCGCGGAACCTGCAAGTCGCGAACGACGCAGCGCCGTAGTTCTGGATGGTATACCTCTTGTTGCTCAGCAATGTGATATGCCACTACAGAAGGTGAGATAATTGCATTAATATATTAGAACACTAAGTCTCACCACCTCATTGGGGGTGATCTCGGCGGCGGCGGCGGCGGCGACCACATCGGACTCGGAATTAGCGTCGCGGAGAAGAGCGGCGTTGAGGAACTTGGCATTTGTAATGGTGTATCTCTCTGTGTCGATGGCTGGCACGATTGTGCTCTGTTCTGAGGTCGATGGATGGTGTCGCGAATAAATGTAAACTCGCAACGATACTAACAAGGTGTCGTTGAACGTCCACAGGACCCGCAGGTAATGAAATGTACATTCGTACTTAGATCGGATGAATCGACTCTATACCTGTTCCCGTTGATCAAGGTTTGTCTGAGCTATCCATAATGACGGAGTCGATTGCTGAAAGGAGACCAGGGCAGATAGTTACGTACTCCAGACTCTTATCGATTTCATTCTTATGGTTTACTTTTCTCACGCCACCCGACGGCGACTAGCACAAATTTGATTGCTTGATTACACTGAAAGTGGCAACCGAAATGAAAGTCGAGTGAAGACCGGCTGGACGCCTTTTACAGGGCTTGAAATGATGACTGGCACACTCCGGCCATGCCCAATAACCGAAAGACTCCCGGGCGATGGCAGAACCTTATCCTGAATCCAACAAAGGCTACGCCTAAGGCGTGTTAGACCGACCGCGCGTTCATACTATTCAAATGAACCACGCAATGCTACCTTGAACTACTCTCTCGAGCTCACCAATTGACATCACATACAGGATGGGCTTGCCAAACGGTGTATACACCATCACGAACATTCACTGTTGGAACGTGGCTTACCTTCCCAGCACTGACGATCGAGAACAAGTGGTTGGTAAGGTGCCAAGTGAATCGGATGCTACGAGTACGGTCAGCAATGCAGTGAGTACGGTGAGATACACTGATGGACGCTCGTCACTGACGTGAACGGTTGTGTTTAGATGTCTCTGATACCTTCTAGTGATGATCGATACGTCATACGTGATCCAAAATCCGACCGCTGCATTCGACCACGATTCAGTGCTCAGTCAAGGGCAGGTGATGCGGTCCAAGCGTCTTATGGATCATCCGACCCATTCTACTGGAAGATAATTCAGCATGCCGATGGATCCTACCTGTTCGTCAGATTCTTACTTGTTAGTGCGTATTTAACCGAAGCGACGGCAGGATCCACCCTTTTGACGACATTAACCTATCTTGGAGTCTTCCCGAGGCATACGATTTATGTCCGGTGAATTTTGTCTCTCTCCCGTATCAATACTCAGCCTTGACCATTCGTCTTTCATTTGAAGATCGAACTTCAGCCTGTAAACGACGGATACGGCTGCCTGTGGAGGGTTTGATATATACACTTCCCGTTAACGTACTCGTTGTGACAGTGAATGTCGTTTTGCAGATATGTCCTTCCTTCGACCTCCATGTAGAGCTAAGCTTGGCTCAGGAAATGTCATTAATTTTTCTTACATTTATTGTGGAAATTATTGACGCTTTCTCAGGTCCAACGAGCAAGGTTTTACTTGTGAAATAGAATTTCAAGGATTTGATCCGCGCTACGTGTTTCACTTTCAGGAGCCCATTCTGATCGAGTACGGGCACGATGTCATCGCGAAAAGTTATATTCCACGTGTCAGATCAGGACAGGACAAGCCCAATCGTTTGTACCCGGTTTTACGCATTGAAGACTGGTTGAGGTGTGTCATGGAATCGGATCGCCCCCACTCCACTGAACAATTCCTACATAGATTTCAGGACTTAGCCAGAGCCGTGATGCAAGAAGCGGATGTCACAGTAGTATTGCGAGCAACTGGATTCCAATGTTTTCGGGAAGGCGATGCGAATTTCTCCAGTGATACTTTTACATTTGAAACGCGTTCGAAGTTAAAAGGTACGCTTTGACTATCTTCCAATGCTCCTGTTGGCCGAAATTCGATCCCAGGGTTCGATTCCTTCCGAAGAGGCGTTCAACTGAACGATGTCGTGGTTTTGGGGAGCAAAATCGATGGTGCCACTGGCAGGCCATATTTGGATGCAAGAGCTGTTACGGTGTTCTCCAGTTTATCCATGGTGGAAATCAAGGCAAGCATGTCTGTTGACGTTTACTATGTACATGCAAGTCTTGATCCATCTCGTGAACCGGATCACTACAAGGTGACGTTGGAGATATATACCTTTCATTTCGTTTCTAATCCTGCTAATGCTAATTTAGATTGGCGTCGCAACGATTCAGGTGAGGGACCACGCGCCAAAACGTTTGTTAGACATCTGAAATTTTTAATTCCTTAGGATCTTTATCTAACTCCCGACCGTAAAGTGCGAGAGAATTTGGAATGGAAGTTCCTTCCCCCAGGTACTGAACTGAATCGAGACATCTGTCAATTTGTTTCCAAGTACCTCACCACGGATGAAGAATTTGAGCTCTTGTTGCACGTCAAGGACATCACCACCAATATTTGTGGGCATACGATTGTTCTGCCTGACCTTAGGAAAGTGAAGGCAACGACTAGAGGGCGCAATTCACCATTCGTGACTCGCAGTCATGTATACCTCCGCGCGGCACCTTCGTTTTTGTTTAAGCAGACATCCGTAACGTTTGATGTTGGTAAGCACCAACTTTGGCGTACTCATTTCTCCTATATCAACTTTCTGTATTTTCTTCTTCAGCGAATCCGGTTGATGGACCGTTGACGATCCTCAGCATTGAGTCTCTTTCATCCATCGGGGATGGAATTCAAGTCCATCTGCAATGCAGATTTGGATCTTTTACGGTGCCCGGCCCGGTGCGTTTCACTACCTTGCGGTTGGTTGGTCTGGACAATCATACGTGTTAAAGCGCGGAGAAACAAGGCGAAGCCCAATGATCAGCAATGCAAAAATTGTCAAAGGATACTGGAAGGCGTTGCGGTTTGTCATTCGGCGACTCTTCGGACTAAAAGGTCCTGGTGTACGTGTCTACGTCAAATCAGCAGCGGTGTCGTGCGTCATTTGTCCAATCTGACACTGGGACTCCATGCTCAGCCTGTGTAGCATCGGCGATTTTAGGATGGACGGCCTGACCTTCAACATAGAAGGAATACCACTGAAGTACGCTTTCACGTTACCATTTAAATTTTCAACAACCCATACCCCCTTAGCCTCCGTTTGTAGCAAGTCGTAATCGCCTTCAGAAATCCCGCGTCCAACCACAAAAAGCCCGCACAGTTGCACATGGCGATTCTTTTATCCACCAATCGACTCTTTAGTCTCACATCATGCGCGATACGTGAAAATGTGAGCCCCGGGGGGGGGGGGGGGGGGGTTCAAACGGAAGTGGAAGTTTTAGCGGAAGAATTGTAGAAGCACGGAGACTGGACTTTGTACCTCATCGTTATATGTTTTTTCAGTTTACGGTGTAAAATACGCCTGCGTTCAGTTCTTCGAGATGATGTCTGATTTTTCGATCTGGTATATTATACACGCAGTGCAGGTTACCGTGCGATGTGAAGAATGTGAGCGTGCAAACCACTTAGGGAAACAAGGACCCCAACACTTCTCTCTAGACCTTATCGGGGTCTCGCTGCAGAAACGCGTCATTTGGCACCGGCGGAACTTACGGAGTAAACAATTCATTCACAAAGTGCGTCTTTCATTTCAATCCACTTATGATGACAGAAACTCACTACGTCGAACCTCCAAACGTGTAGGTAGCGCGACGAAACGTCACGGTGTTCCGGACATCCCCATGTCGTGCGAGTGAATGAAATCGATGGACCGGAAGAATCTCATCCATGGATGCGAATCCTGTGAGCGTTTCTCCTGCACTTCGACCGCAATTTCTCGATCGATGAAGTATAATAACGGGGAGGGACATATAACGCACAGTTACCTAGAGCAAAGCCTGAGCTTGAGTGCCATCAGCGCCAACATCGGAGCATTGGTAACCAGATACATAACAAAATCCATTCAACTCACTCCCAAAGCAAGCTTCTCTCGCAATGAGCGGCACTCGTCTCCAAAGAGGTGTTTACACAATCGGTCATTCTCGCCATCTCGTCCGGGTCCTCTGCAACGAGCGAGTTTGCGTTGGAGCTGGTCCCAAGACCCCCGCAGACAATGTGAGACACGTCGATCTCCGCTACGGAGTCGTTACAAACTGACGCATGTTTTAGTGGACTCTGATACCATACGGTGATGACCTTTACGCAATTTACCATACAGTGTCCAAACGCTACGTGAGGGCGGAAGGCGCAAACGTCGGTTGCACCCTTAACTGGTCATCGACGTTAGTTGCCCAATGGGAGATTAAATTTGACTCAAACGGACGAGCGATGTATGCCATATTTCTTTCTTCATCCATAAAGTTATCTGACTTTACGCGCAGGATTTGCCTTGCGAAACGCTGCGACCTGTCTTGGAGCCTCAAGGATGATAAGAGCGCTGTGAATGTTATTGCTTTGCCTCACAATTAGCCACTCTAACTGTTTTCCTCGTCACACTATAAAAGGTCGATTTGCAGTGCGGAAGTTATGTCTGGGAGTTGAAGGTGAATATACTGTGGTCATACCTACCAGTGTTTTTCTATTCTTTCTAACGAGTCTTTCATTTTTCAGATGTCGCCTGGGCAACATTCGGCCGACGACCTGTTTCCCGATTCACAACAACTCATCAGTGGACTCAAGATGAGCATGAACTTGGCGAAGTTAGTCCATTTAGCTCACGGTTCTCCAATGATGACGCTATAATGATGCTCAGGGCCCAGGCTGGCGAGAACAAGAAGACTTTTCAGATCAACGTCGAGAACCTTCCACCATCTTCTGAGATAAAACTACCTGATAGCGTTCTGTTGACGCACGTTGGGCATGTTGTCGCCGAGGCATTGCCAGTCAAAAGACCAACTTCACGCCCCAATAGTTTCGAGGTGTCTTTACTTGTTAAAGATCCGGGGAGGTGAGCAGCCAACTACATATCCTTCCGTGTAAGGTCTTAACCTCAACGTTTAGATTCGGAACTCTAGCGAAACACGTCCTTCAGGATGAGGTAGTCGAGGTAGCATTGCGGGCCGAAAATTTCAGCTTTGTTCCATCCTCCGGCGCAATTATCGAAAGCACATATCCGCTCGTTAAGAATTTTCAAGTCAAGGGTATGATCGTCCGATGATCTTATATCAAAGCCTTACAATAGCTGGCAACCTGACATAATTCCCCCTTCCAGGTCTTGACTCGTTCCGAAACAAAGTGACGCTAAGCGAAGTTGAGGTTTGTGGGAATGGCGGCGACCATCTGCGTGCAACAGCCAAAGCGACGATCACCAACGGAAGCGTTGGTGACCTCACGGCTGCGATCCGTGTTGGAGTTTTTACTCGTGGAACTAAGGTTCTTTTTGCTTCCCGTTGCTCTTCGTTAACCTGATCTGCTGAAATTAGATCGGTGACGCTAATATAAAGGTAGACACTGTCCTGCTTTTCTTCAGTAAATTGATTGTGGATCTCCCGAAAGATGCTAAATCTCCCCATTGGAACCAGAACGGAAGTCGAGAATTGGCGGTTGCTGCCTGGACATCTAGAAAGGGGGAATCCAACAGTCCTCGATTTCATTAACGACTACCTCACCACCGGGAACAACCTCCCTATCTCACTTGTGGTGGACGACATCAGCACTGACATTTGCGGTCACAAAGTCGTTTTACCACAGCTGAAGTTGGATTCAAACTTGTATATTAAGGGGATCTGTGCACCATTCGTAACGCGCGTTGACGCATACATCATTCAGTCGTTCTGGAAGATGTTATCCGGGGAGTTTGAAGTATTTGTCACATTTGAATTCGGTGCGCGGAAAGCTCGTCTAATATTTCATAGTGGCCTAACTTGCTTCTCGTTATCGTTCCAGAAAATCCGATTAATGCGCTACTGACCATTTGCTCTGTCGACGTCGAGGCCTACTATGGTGACATTCTGGTTACTAGGCTCCAGAAAACATTCGATTCGTTCACCATACCCGCCAGTGGGAAGGTGTGTTCAGACTCGTCGTTTTTTTCCGTCTACTGTAGTAATCTCAGCTTTTACCAGGAAAAGTCAAGGGCAGATAGCCCGAAGTTCAATGTTCCTCTTTCCATAGGTTTTATGGATGCCATATCCCTCTTTGGTGAATTTTTGAGCAGTGGAGCACTGATGGCAGTGAAAGTTGTAGTCAAGTCAGCAAAAGTCTCGTAAGCGTGTTCAAACTCTTATTGGATCAAATATTCACAATTAACCGCAGTGTCGATGGGTTTGTCCTGGAAGGTCTGCATTTCAATTTGGACAGGGTTTCTGTTCGGTACGCCCACAAATTTCGCTCGTCATTTTACGATATCTGATGGAATTCACTCCAGACTTAACCGCTAGGAGCGACGGAAACCTACGAACATGTTCACGTGTTCGATGCCTAGGTTTGGTTTATGGGGTCCAGATTTCTAAGAGAGCTTATTTGTACGATACTTGACCTGCGCCAAAGGGGGTATGAGGATCACATTTATCAAACACATGCGAAAGGGTAAAACGTATCACTTGCGATAGTGGCGACAACATCATCATTCCGCTCATTTCTATGGCTCTAAGCAGCCGGCGTGTTACTAAACACCAGTGCAGAGCATTCACATGATTGATCGGAACGAAGCTGGCAGCCATCGTCATCAAAAAAGGCCCTGACACGGTCCTCGACGGTCTTCACAAACTGCGTCATGCAAAAACCTTTTTGGAGAGCCATTGAATCTTGGAATCCTTGGCTTCGATGCAAGAGTCACCGAGAGACCGGGCCGCTCCATGCTGTGCCTCCTTTACGACTTTTAGTCCAACCGAGTTCTTGTGCAAAAATGTCGAATAATATGCAATCCGGTTGGATATATTCATGGCCAGCGTACGATACAGATATGGATCCTGCACAGGTGAAGGCGCAAGTAAACAGGCTTTGGTGGGTGATGGGAAGATTCTGTATCACAAACCCGCAACTCATCGCCAGAAGGATACATATAATCAGCATGTTCCCAGCCTGATGAGAGCACTTCGTCCAATACAATTGTGATCTTGTGATAGTTCGGTGCTTCTAAAATGCATGATTTGTGCGCAGAAATAGAACATTCTGTGGACAAATGGGCCAGAGAGTTGACGGAGATGGACCACTAAGGACCAACAATGATTTAAAAGTTCAAACGCAGTTTCTAAAATTCAAACTCCGCGTCAACCACTAGCCTGCTGCCTCCCTCTAACCGCTTGGATTTGGCAGACTTTTGACGGTTACAAGAGAGCTTATCGTCTACTACGCGGTACAGTACTTCAAGGCACGACCCGTCATTTTGGACTATGGATTACGATCAATGACTTGCCAAATGCATCATACAACGTGGCAACAACACAGCAAGTGTTTTGACATGAATCCAGATATATCATGTATTAACGCCCGTCGGTCAGGTCCGGCCATTTGGATACATATATGTCGTGTGGGCAGATAATCCATCTGAATCGCCGCTCTCACGTTCAGCGAGCCCAGCAACCGTCGGGTCAATCGACGGTCACCGTGCACGCGCACGATGCGTTGGATGACATTGGGCAAGCGGTCGGGACATCGAGTTCGACCTGATAGCATGCGATCGCCGAGTGATATGTCGAGTGGTTCGGACATTGAGAAAGGACCCCTATCCGCAGAGCCGGAAGCACTACTGGCTCTAGTTATCTCGCCGTCGCAGTATTCGGATCCCAACCAGGCATGATATATTTCGAACACATGATTGAAATCATCTCACCTCTCTCTAGAGGAACCGAAACCACCAACTCTTCCTTCCGATCATTATGGTGACACCATGTACGAGAAGTATTGCGGCGATACCGCCCTCGTTTGGAAACATTATATGAGCCGAGCGGAACACGATGACAGTGAACTGGCTAAGGTACTCAATGGCGACCTCGAATCGCTCCTCTTATTTGTGAGTGCCATTTCGTTATGGAATGTTTGCGCTGAATTAGTTATGATCATGTTCCTGCCAGGCTACATTATTCTCTGCGATTGTCTCCGCTTTCCTCATTGAAATTCGCGGAATCCACGACACCCAATTGGCAGAAAACACTAGGCCCGCGAACTGGGTTAATGGCCTCTGGTTGTTTAGCCTCCTTCTTAGCGTGACGAGCGCTTTCTCCGCTAGTCTCGCCAAAGGGTGGGTCTCGAAATACTTGTATTCAGCTGACGGAGGTGAGAATTGGGCTGCCGTTCGCCACCGCCAACTTCAATTCAGGTATCGGAAGCGTCTGCAATCCATCGTTCAGATTCTACCATTACCCCTTCATACCTCACTTCTATTATTCGGGGTCGGATTGCTCGTCTATCTTCGTGACGACCGCTTAGGACTACGTGTCATCACGTCTCTTGTCGTTGGGGCAATGATTTTATTTTACTTTGCAATATCTTACTTCCCCTTCCTCTGGCAACACTCCCCTTTTGACACGCCATTAACTACGTCTGTCCGATTGGTCCAAGACTGGGTCGCGAGTATGCAAGAATGGAAACGACATCGAGGAAACCATTCAGAGCAAAGTTCGGAGCGACCTTTGCAGCACAAGGATTCTGAGGTGAAGGCAACCGCTTTGGCGTGGCTGCTCCAAACCTCTGTGGACAGGGATGTGATCCGGGAGTCTGTCCATGCCGTAGCTGGACTTCCAATCAAGGGTGTGATTCAAAAGGCATTCGTGCACGAATCGATTGCGCGGGTTCTCATCGAAGGGTTTGCGGTCCATATGGAGGACAGTGACGACACCTCACCGACGCCGTATCTACACGCCATCCTGCGCTTGCTGCAACCCGCACACCCGAAGACAAATAGGGTGGTTCTGGACTTACTCGTTCCTTCTCTTCTCAAATTCAAGGTCCAGGCGCGTGGTATTTACGAAATTTCTCTGTTTATAATGGCGCGCATCCTGCGGCTTGTAGATGACAAAAGTGCCCTCTTACCTGAACTGTGTTATACTGCAATACCAATTTTACTGAAGTGCTCCAAGCCTCGCATCTGCAAACTACTATCACACCTCGAAGACGGTTAAATTCTTACCAATGTAACGCGGATTCATATGCTGACTGAAGCCGTAGAACATAGGTCTAACGGCATTCCAAGATTTGTGTGTTGTCCAACCGTCATTCACACTCAGGAGGCACAAATACTCGGAGATCTTGTCAAAAACGGTAGATTGTTTCTCTGTTTCGCCTTTAGATACTGACCATGCATCCGAAGAACGGTTTCGAAGCGAGTTTGTCCAACAAGGTGGTATCGAGCAGCTCATTAAACTCCCCCACGTTACAAATGACACGTTTTGGGGGAAAATAATTTTTGAGCTAATAGGAGATGGTAAGAGTGTCTTTCCGGTCATGAACATGCACGAGCCCATCGTAATATTCCATAGAGGATGTTTGGAAGATAACGACGGTCTCGAATGTCTCCGCAGCAAAGCAACTGTCGGAGGCAATTGCTGCGAAGCTTCAGGCCGAAGATGTCGATGTGCGAATTGTCGGCATAAAGACAATGTTGGAATTGGTTAAGGATGGTAATGTTAGTCTGCTTAACGCTGATACCCGCGAGCTAATAAATTATCAGAGCAAATCGCGAAACGCATTTGTACGCCTGAGACCATCGGTAGGATTATCAAAACGGCTAGAGATTCGAGCTGGCGTGTTCGCCAAAAGAGTGCGGAGGCCTTGGGAAAGCTAGGGGGAGCCGGTATGATCCTCTGGTGTGATTATATCCCGTCATGTTAAAGTTCACCGTGTCGTAGTGGTCATGAAGGAAACTGCTCAAGAATTGGTCAGTGTGGTCGTCGAAGATCTCGAAGACGATGATTACGACGTACGAACGGCCGTAGTGGAATCTTTAGACGAACTGGCCAAACATGGTAAGAATCATTTAGTTGTTTTGCGAGTTGCCGACATTCGTAAATTGCAGAAATATTCCTGAAGGACAATGTACTGATCATGGCCATTTCCAAGAAGCTTGGGGGTACGACCGAGGACGTCAAATTGGCCAGCACAAACGCCATAATGAAATTAGCGGAGCGAAGTAAGTTTCGTTGAATGGTCCTTGGCCTGCACCAATCTCGTAATAGTGGATGTTTGGGATACCATCGTGACGACCACGGTCATCCCTGAAATTATTACAAACGCAAACAACGACGGCTGGCGTGTTCGTCAAAGGAGTGTGCAGAGCATGGGAAAGCTGGCAAAATTCGGTACGATCGCCTTACATTCTGTTCGCCAGAATCTCAT
The DNA here is from genome assembly GCA_004355085.1 of Rickenella mellea. Lineage (NCBI taxonomy): Eukaryota > Fungi > Basidiomycota > Agaricomycetes > Hymenochaetales > Rickenellaceae > Rickenella > Rickenella mellea. The sequence continues at coordinate 200,704 of ML170199.1, forward strand.
TCGGTGTTAGCGGAGAACAATGTGATCGCTCAGGATTTGGTGAATGCGATTGTCAGCAAATTTAACGATTGGGATGAGGATGTGAGAGCAGCCTGCGTGCAGGCGTTACCCGACCTGGCAAAATACGGTGCGATTTCATTTCTCATTTTTGCTTGCTGTTTGATGTAATCGAAAACACAGACTCTTTTCGGAAGGACCAAATGTTGATCAAAGCAATAGCTAGCAAGCTCGGAGATGCAGGCGAGGACGTTAAAGTTGCCAGTACTGACGCAGTTGTGAAACTGGCAGAACAAGGTGAGTTTGTCCACTGTGCAATGTTCAACGAACGTTGATCTGGCGACAGAGGAAATTAGAGATACCATCATGGCACCTACAATTATTGATGAACTCGTCGTGAATACCAGCCATACAAACTGGCGTGTCCGGCAGATGAGTGTGCGCGCCATAGGAACGCTCGCGAAGTACAGTAAGCTCGGCTAGGAACAACAAAGACAATAAGTTCATTGTTTTATAGCAAACAGAGAAAGTAATATCCGCCCTCAAATGTTGATCAATGTGGTCGCCAAGAAGTCCAATGATTCGGACGAGGATGTTCGAGCCGCATGTATGGACGCCCTGGTAGAACTGGCGAAGTATGGTAAGACTCCCCCGCCCCACTCCCGTGATCCAGATTGTTATCGCAAAAACAGGAGATGTGCAGGAGAACGATGATACGGCTCAGGCACTAATCAGTGCGATCGTTGATAGGTTCGTCGATTACGATATTGGTGTGAGAGCAGCTAGCGTGTCAGCGCTGGACGAGCTGGCGAAATTTGGTATGAGTGATGTTTTGCTAGTCCCACACTATTGTTCACGAGTTTATCGACCAACAGAAACATTCCGGAATGGCGGTCTGATGATCGCTGCAATAGTTAACCAACTGAAAGAAGCGAGTGATTTTCTGTCGAAGTCAGTCGCTGAACGTACTGAGGCGAACGTGGTTGGGCAAGGTGGGTACACCTTTACGATGCCGAGCACACATTAATTCACGGTAATCATAATGGAAATACAAGAGACGGCGAATGCACCTACCATCAGCTACGAAACCCTCGCCAACTCTGGGCGAGTGAGAAAAATGAGTATACAAGCTCTGGGAAAGCTGGCGCGATACGGTGAGTCGGGCAATTCGGCTATGAGCGACATCAACTGACATGATTGACGGTAGAGGAGTTTCGGAAGAGCCTAGTGATAAATATTGAAGTGATCGGTGACAGCTACCAAGATCGGCACGAAGAAGCTGACGTGGTCGAAACGGCTATGATTGAATTCTTCGAGCACCGTAAGCGTACTCACCATTGCATGATAAACCCACTGCAAAGAACGACAGTGGATATTACGAGTGCCGACTCTGATGACTCAGTTGACCATGTCACTGATAATCCAAAAACCAACGGACAGAAAATTGTTCAGCTCCTGTGGGTTAAAGCACAAGCGGCAAACTGTCGTAAGTGTTGCGGTCTGGAATGATGCATACCGCTAAATATCTTAAATGAAGTCAACTCAGAGGCGATGACTGCAATTGTCGATGGTCTCGAAAGTAATAACCGAATTCTGGTAGTTGTTAGCATCGTGACTGTGTTGGCATTGGCGAGTCAGGGTTAGTGTATCAGCTACTCTTTGACATTCAAGTTAACATGATGTATAGAGGACACTGGTAGGCGCATTGCAACATCCGAGATCATCAAGGGAATTATCACCACTGCGAATGACGCAAATTGGCGTATTCGGCAAAAAAGTGTGGAGGTCCTTGGGAAACTTGCAAAATTCGGTACGAAGGTTGCACTAATGGCGTATGCTTAGAGGCTCATCGTACCGAAGTGAAAATGCAAGAGGATGATCCAACCGCCAAGGAACTGATCAATGCGGTTGATAGCAAGTTCAATGATGACGACAATGGCGTGCGGGCGGCCTGTGTCCGGGCTTTGGGTGAACTGGCAAAGAACGGTAAGAGTTTCACACAATTTTTTGGGATGTACGTGAGTTAATCGACCACCAGGACTTCAAACCGTGACTGAGAAACTCGCGGTCGTTCGGGCAATAGCCCAACACCTCGTCGATCCGTCCGAAACAATGAAAGTAGAGGCTCTCACCGTCCTCAAAGAATTGGCTAGTACGTAACCACTTACTGGCGAGCTCACAGGGTTCAATATTTTACAGGCCCTCCACACATTTATTCGTGGAGCTATGATGAAGATAATATGCACGTGGCCGTTGTGAAGGCCCTTTTGACGTTGGCAAAAGATGGTAAGGAATTCACATAGTCATGCTACGCACGACTTTGACGGCTTTGACCCCATAGGGACCCGCGAATATGTCGCAGCAAGTGCGATGTTCCCAGAGGTCTTTAACGTCGCCAGAGAAAAGGCACAGCATGAACGAACAACCGGTGAGGTCACTTATTCTTCTACATTTTGCGTCTCTCATTGGAAAGTAGAGCAATATTCCGTCAAATTGAAGAGTGCTGGTCTCCAAAACGAGAATGAAGGAGTGCGCGTGCAGGCCTTGGTGAACTTGGTGAAGTCAAGTAAGATCTAATATTATTATTCTCTGAGATGCCTCACCAAAGAAATTTTCAGAGGACACAAGGAATCGCGGAATTGCAACAGGTGTTGTGTCGGAAATGATCAAGAATCTCAGAGATCAAGACTTCAGCGTTCGGGAGGCGAATGCGCAAGGCCTGGTCGAATTGGCCACGTTTGGTGAGAGGATTGCTCTAGTCTTGTCACCGAAAACTCAGAAATGGTATTGTAGAGGGCACGGATGGCAATTCCAAGCCTCTAACGAACCCCAGCGTTAATCAAAAGAGCGGCCAGAAGTATTTCCAATTGCAGGTGGAATGTGCGAACGCCTTGCGTGTTTTGGCGATTAATAGTACGTGTATTCATTTTGCGATGTTGAAAGGGTTGACGTTGCCTCTTAGGCGACCTGCACGGGCAGATTGAAAAAGAAATTGATAAATTGGTTGATCTGCTCAGCGATCCAAATCCGCACGTTCAGCAAGCCACAGCTGAGGCCTTGGGAGTGCTCAAGGAGTGCTGGCAGGATACGGTATGGACATGTAACCTACCCAGCGTGTAGAGACTAATCGAAGACCAGGGGCGAGATTCGCTCGCCACACTCATGCAATTGAGCGTCTCTGCAAGCTTCTTGAGGACCATAAGGACAAGGCTCTACGCGCAGTCCTCGTGCAGGCTCTGGCTAAATTTCAGCTGGAGAGTACGATTATCTATCCTTATTCAGTAACGTACTGCGTGACGCTGACTGGACACTAGCTGATTCCCAACGGTGGGACGTGATCGCAGCAATAGCTGAGTCGCTCGCAGATGCAGACGAGAGTGTGCGAGAAGTCAGTTTAGATGATCTGACAAAGGTGTTATGCAAGTTCGGTGAGAATCTCTGCAGTAAACTGATGTTTGGAGGTCGACTGCTGAATTTTACTCTAGAGGATAACACCAAACTTATCGAACACGCTGAACGCGCAGGCGATAGAGTACGACTGGAAGTCTTGAAAGCCCTGTCTCAGCTGTCCAACAGTAAGCATAGCCTGCGATTATGTTCTCATGACAGAGTTTGATGGAACATCAGGAACCGAGCAATTGGCCGGAAGCGCGACCTACGGCATGATCACCACGATCATTAACCACCTCAGGTTTGATAATCCACCTCTACGCCGAGCAGGTTTGGATGCATTGAGCAGCCTAGCGAAATTTTGTAAGACTGCCTGTCGACCAAGATTACCAGCTGATTTCTCATTTAAACAGTGGATCAAAGTACCATTTTATCTGAACACATCATTGCCATCATCGACATGCTCGGAGATAAGGATCTGCTCGTACGGGAGTCAAGCGTAAAAGCCTTGTCCAACCTCGGGTAAGCTATTTTCCCAGCCAAATCGATTATTGCGTTATCGTCTCGTGGCTTTATAGAGCCGTTTTTGTTTCGCCCAATCTTATCCATCAGTTGATGAAGCAGCTTGATAAGAAGGACACTCTGCTTGCGCAGTCGATTGCCGACGTTTTATCAAATCTGGCGGGGACAGGTAATTGACACTCCATTTCGCCGCTTGCGGTCGTCGCCTTACATGTTCGTTCACAGCGGGTTTCGGTCAACGTCTTCCGACAGATTTTTGGGACAAAGTCGTCCAATGGCTCACGCAACCTCAAACGCGTACTTCAGGTCTCCGAGCACTCGAAGCTTTTGCGAACCAAGGTGAATTGATCTTTGACGTTCTTCGTGATGCTCATAAAATAATCTTGATGCAGACAACTTGAAGAAAGAAATTGTCAACTCTGCGATCGTACCTGCTCTTCTAGAGTTGAGGCGATCTCCAACTAGCTGGCATACTGGGACAATTGGATTGTTCTACCTGGGATTATTCGAATAGTGGATATATCTTTTTGCCTGCTCATGTAATTTAGTAATGTACTTATAGGATCGTTTCTTGAGTGGTGGAATCATAATCACTCCACCCAATTACAGGACTGCGTTACACTGCAATTGTTCTGGGAAATCGATATCGTATACAACGGTGGTGCGGAGCCTTCATGATATAAGATTCCTCGTCAACCAAGATGAAATACCAATGGATCCCGATGGTGTGGATTATTTTATGGGAGGCTCTAAAGGTAAGGGAACCTTGCTCTAGTATGCTCATGGCCCATTGACACGAGATTCAAGGATGAGCCACTACGCCCCCCACAACAATGTCACCATTCGTGGCGCGGAACCTGCATGTCATGAACGAAGCGAAGCGAGCGAATTCTGGATTGTTTACCTCTTGTTCCTCGACACCATAACATTCCACTACCGATGGTGAGGTAACTGCAGGAATACATTGGAAGGTCAACCTCAATCACCTCAACAAAGTTATTCGCAGAAGCGGTGCGACCAGATCGGGCTCGGAATGAGCGTCGCGTAACAGAACTACGTTAAAGAATTTAGAATGCGGAATGGTGTATCCCCCCGTATCGATGGCTGGCATGATGATGCTGCGTTGTGAGGTTGTTGAGATTAGAACATAGGTGCGACGCAATGGTCACAGAAAGTACATACTGTCGTTACACCGGAACATTTATGCCCAATTACTTGTTATATCCTAGCATATTTGAATCAAGACGAGGAAACCTTTACTAGGTGGAAAATACTCACTGGCACCACGTTTTCATAGGTGGACTTCTAGCCAATCGATTTCATTCGTCCGCACGACACTGTCATGGAATTCGAAGTCGAGTATGGTTCTCGCGCAATCCATGCATTTAGAACTTACGGGATGTAACGGTCTGAAATCTATCCAATGTCGATCAAGGGATTGCGGTAGCGCAACGAGGTTACATTGAGGCAAAGTCGAAGGCGCAAATGAAAGGCCCGTTCTGGGAACCGAAGGCGATTCAACCGAAATTGAAAGGCGCAGTGAATGGGCTCGCCACTGAACATACCCTCGTATCATGTTCACATCTTCCGAGTGCCAAGTGGCGAGAAAATTGGGAAAACTGGGACCAAACTGTCGAAATCAAAGTCGAACTGGGCGGGTGTCGGGGGTCTCCGAACTTACGACCCATTTACGACCCATTACATAACCGGCCTTCACCTTTCTCAACCAGAATGTCCAGCTCGCAATTGAAGCTTGACCAGGCCATGTTGGGCAACGTCAACGCTTTACACAATCAATGTATTGCTGTCAACCGAAGAGTCATGCTGGAAACGTTCCAGACCTGCCTTTATGCTGTACATAACTCGAATGACGCGCTATTGTACTGCGAACCGACCTCGTACTAACCCACCCACAAATCGATTTTTTCTTTCATCATGGGCATGCCAAAAGGTGTGTATATTATCACCAACACTCACTGTCAAAATGTCGCCAGCTTGCCAAACACGAATGATCGTGAACCTGTGGTTGGCGTGGCGGCATGTTGGTCGGATGCAACAACTCCAGTCAGCAATTCGGTAAGAGTACAATGCACTGGTCTGAACCTTTTCACCCGATCTAAAATTATCCAAATTAGTGGTTTCTGATACCTTCAAGTTACGACAGATACATCATCCGCGACCCCAAATCCGACCGCTGTGTCCGACCGATTTTCAGTGCTCAGTCAAGAGAAGGTGATGCTGTTCATGCGGTCTATCGATCCGAGGACCCATTCTACTGGAGAATAATTCAGGATCCCGACAGATTACATACGTTCGTACTGCCTTATACTTGTGTCAATCGGAACTAGACCAACCCTTGCCGCAGGATTCATCCTTTCGACGACCTCAATCTGTCCTGGGGTCTCCGCGAGGCTTACGACCCATGTCCCGTGAATCTGATTCCCATTGCATGTTCAGTTCATCTCTTCCCTAATCATCTATCCCTCAAAGGTTGAACTTCGACCGTTAAGTGAAGGACACTGTTGTCGTTGGAAGGTGATGGTTTCAACCGATCCCCTTAAAACATGTTATAATTGTATTTCTAGATATCTCCATGCTTCGACATTCTTGTCGAACTAAGCTTGGCGAAGGAATTGTCAGCATTTCATCTCAATTTTTTTTGTCATGTTCCTCATTGCTGTGCAGGTCGAACGAGCAGGGTTTCACATGCGAAATTGGATGTGGCGGTTTGGAGCAGCACCTTGTTCTTCACTTCCAGGAACCTATCTTGATCGAGTATGGCCGCGACGTCATAGCAAAAAGCGATATTCAACGCATCAGAACACGACATGACAATAAGGACAAGCCAAACACCTTCTATCCAGTTTTACGCGTCACGGATTGGTTACGGTACGCGACGAAATAATGTGGTACCAATAAAACCTTGACATTATTGCGTAGATTTAAGGAATTAGCCGTCGCTGTCCTACAGGATGAGGAGGTCACAGTGGTGTGGCGAGCAACAGCATTTAAATGTTACCCGGAAGGAAACGCAAGGCACGCCAGTGATATCTTTGAATTCGAGAAACGGGTGAAGTTCAAAGGTATATTCTCACGATCTTTGTATATATACTTCGCACCCACATTCTATTCAAGGATTTGACTCTTTTCGCCAAGGGGTCCAACTGAATGACGTTATGATTTTGGGAAGCAAGCTCGATGACACTGGGATGCCTTATTTGGATGCCAGAGCTGTTGCAGCATTTTCTAGTTCATCCACTATCGAGCTGAAGGACAGCATTACTGTGGATGTTTACTATACCCACGCGAGCTCTCAACCGTCCTCCAAACCGGACTACTATCAGGTGATATTACCGCATTTTATCTAATCCGTATTTGTCTTCTTACTAATCCCATGCTGGGGATGTAGATCGGTGTTGCAACGATAAACGTGAGCGGCTATGATGGCGGGTACCTTTCTCGAGTTCTCACTGTTTGTTCGTAAGGACCTCTATCTTACTCCCGAGCGGAAAGTGCGAAAGAACGTGGAATGGAAATTCCTACCACCTGGGACCTCACTAAACGAAGATATTTACCACTTTGTGTCCAAGTATCTCACCACGGACGAGGAATTCAAGCTGTCGTTGCATGTGAAGGAAATTACCACTAATATTTGTGGGCGAAAGTACACTTTGCCTGACCTAAGGGATGTGAAAGCAACAACACGAGGGCGAAAATCACCATTTGTAACTCGCGCCGATGCATATATCGGTCAGGCACTTTTGTTTTTGACTAAAGAAATATCAATAACGTTTGATTTCGGTGCGCACATTTCTCTGCGTTTGTTCCTTAGTGTTCATTTATGTCGTTGTACCTTAGAGAATCCGGTCGAATCCCCGTTAACAATCACCCAGGTGGAAGCTAACGCATCCATGGAGGATGTTGCAATAATCCATCTGCGCTGCGGCTTTGAATCTTTCACAATTCCTGGCCCAGTGAGTTATACAAGTATCTACTTATTCTTCTCTGGTAAATCTTACTCATTGAAGCGCGGAGAAACAAAGCGCAGCCCTTTAGTCAGACACGCCAAAATCGTGAAGGGGTATTGGGAAACCCTGCTTCTTGTATTGCGCCAACTCTTCAGGTGGCGAGGATTCCATGTCAGCGTCAACGTCAAGTCAGCAACTGGATCGTGCGTCATCCGGCTACCCCGATTGTGGCGACATTCTTATTCTTTGCAGCATCGGCGACTTTAAAGTCGAAGGCTTGACCTTCAATATAGAGGAAGTACCCGTGACGTACGCATTCGTCTTCATATTCAATCTTTCAATGACTCACAGACCCTTAGCATCCACTGCTAACAGGTGATTCCCAATGAAATTGCTAGAACGACAATGGTTTCGTTTGTACTCGTAAATGGGTCCCTCAACTTTGCTTTGACTGTACAAAATTTCAACCTCGGTTTCTGCGCATTAATAAGAGTATCTTTTGCGTTCATGTCTAATCTTGTCTTCGGACATCATCTCTCCCATATGAGATATCAGTGTGGGTCCTAAAGGGGTGTATTAATGGATGGGAGACAATATATGCATTACATCTGGGTATCGTCACCTTAGAACTGTTATAGATCAAATGCTGACGTACTGGACAGTTTTCGGATACTCCGTCATGCAGAAACCTTGCTGAAAATCCACTGATTCTTGGGATCCTTTGGCGTCGATGCAAGGATGACCTAGTAGACAATATTTATGTCAATGAGAAAGAAAGCAACCATGATTAACGAGACCAACAGGAGTATCGTTCTCGTCATCTTGAAGACCCCAACACAAATCGGCGTTGGTCGGGGAGATACTGTGGTACCGTCGTGGGTTGGAAAGGATATTAATTCGTACAGAAAGACGGCGAACATACATGTATCGACCATCGACTCGAGACTCGAGAATGAGCCATTGTTGGCTACGCCCTCCTCCAACAACCGTGTCACCTTTCTTGGGGCGGAACCTGCATGTGGCGAACGAGGCAACGCCATAATTCTGGATTATATACCTCTTGTTGCTCAACAACGTAATATTCCACTGCCGACGGTGAGAAATAACTGCGTGAATAAATATGGGAGAGTAAGTCTTACCACCTCAGTGGGGGAAGTCTCAGCAGTGCCGGCGACCACATCGGACTCGGAATTAGCGTCAGGTAGTAGAGCTACGTTATGGAATTTGGCGTTTGTAATTGTGTATCTCCCTGTGTCGACTGATGGCATGATGATGCTCCTTTGAAAAGTCGATGGGATGAGAAGGGAATGCGACGTCAGGGAATGCCAGAAAGTAAATACCTTCGTTCTACTAGAACATTTATGTCGATTGCCTTTTATATCGTAGCACATCTGAATCAAAGCAAAATTTCAAGCCCTGTCGGCCAACACGCATGCGCCGCATTGCGTGCTCATGCAGCTTCTAATCCATCGATTTCATCCATCCTTACGACACTGCGGGGAATTCGAAGTCAGGTAACGTTCCCAAGCAATCCATACTTTTGGAACTTACAGTATGTAAGGGTAAGGAGTCTATCCAAAGATGAACAAGGGACTACAGTAGCGCAATGAGGTTTCGGTGAGGACATCCAAGTCGAAGCCGCACATGAAGGGAGCATTACGGGACTCGGAAAAATGTCGAACCCCGTTAATGGGCTCATCACTGGAACAGTTCATGGCACTTGATCTTCCGCCAGTGCCAGCTTCCAAGCAACGAGAAGGCAACTTTCGAAATGAAAACCGCAGACTCAATTCCGAGCAGGTGTCTGGGGTCTCCAAATTTATGACACATTACATAACCGTGACCGGCCTTTTACCTTTGTCCACAAAGGGCCTTCATCCAACTCGCAATTGAGACTTGACACGCTGGCTAGCGGCAATTTACAAAGTCAATGGATTGGTGCCAACCGACCTGTCATACCAAAAACGTTCCTGGCCTCCTTTCATGTTGTACATAACCTGAACGACGGTGCAATTCCGATGCGAACTGACCGACGAAACCTTGCGTTGAATTTACCCACCCACAAATCGACCATTCTTGTATCATGGGAATGCCAAAGGGCGTATACACCATAACCAACAGTCACCACCAAAACGTGGCTAGCCTGCCAAACGCGAATGATCGTGAACCTGTGGTAGGCATGGCACCATCTGCCAGCGATTCGGTGAATACGACTCCAGTCAGCAATACGGTAGGACTACAGTATACTGTTCTGCAAAATTGCAACAGTCTGATCTATGCATAGTGGTCTCTGATACCATCTAGTAACAACCGATACATCATATGTGATCCAAAATCCGACCGCTGGCTTCGACCGAAATTCAGTGCTCAGTCAAGTGAGGGTGATGCCGTTCATGCGGTTTACGGATCCTCGGAACCATTCTACTGGAGGATAATTCAAGATTCAGACAGATTGCATACGTTCGTCTGCCCTTGTACTGGTGTCGATATGAACTCGACGAACGTATTCTGCAGGATCCATCCTTTCGATGACCTCAGTCTGTCGTGGAGTCTCCACGAAGATTACGACCTATGTCCTGTGAATATGGTTCCCCTTCAGTCTGTCGCTTACCCTAATCATTCATCCCCGAAGGTCGAACTTCGACCGGTGAGCGAAGGACGGCGTTGTCGCTGGAAGGTGACACAGATTCACCGCCTATGGTTCAGGAGCTTTTTTATTTACTCATTAGAATTTCTAGATATCTCCGCTCTTCGATATACTTGTCGAATTGAGCTTGGCGAAGGAAATGTCCGCATTTAATTTCCAAATTTATTGTCTTTTCGTCAATCTTTGTATAGGTCGAACGAGCAAGGATTCACGTGCGAAATTGGATTTGGCGGTTTGGACCCGTACTATGTGCTTCACTTTCAGGAACCTATCTTGATCGAGTACGGCCGCGATGTCATAGCGAAAAGCGACATTCAACGCCTCAGGACAAGACACGACAATAGAGACAAACCGAACACTTTCTATCCAGTTTTACGCGTCACGGATTGGTTACGGTACGCTATGAAATCGTATTACTCGAGTACCCTCGTCTAACATTGATATCATTATGTAGATTTAGGGATTTAGCCATAGCTGTGCTCCAGGATGAGGAAGTCCCAGTGGTGTGGAGAGCAACAGCCTTTAAATGTTATCCCGAAGGAAATGCGAGTCACGTTAGTGATATTTTCGAATCGAAAACGCGGGTGACGTTCAAAGGTACGATTTTCAGACTTCTTGAGTTCCAATTAACCCGCAAATCCTATTTAAGGATTTGATTCTTTTCGACAAGGGGTCCAGCTGAATGACGTTAAAATTTTGGGAAGCAAGCTCGAGGACACAGGCAAGCCATATTTGGATGCAAGGGCTACTGCGATATTTTCTAGTTCATCCACTGTTCAGTTGGGGGCTAGCATTACCGTAGATGTTTACTATGTCCACACAAACTCCCATAACTCCTCCAAACCGGACTACTACCAGGTGATGCGTGACGCGTTCATTACATGCCAGGTTGGTTTTACTGACCACCTTCTTGGGTCTAGATCGGTGTTGCGACGATAAAGGTGAACGCCTTCGATTGTACTGCCCGTCAACTCAACTGTCGCCATTTCACCCCTTTAGAATCTCCGTCTTATCCCCCATCGGAAAGTACGACAGGAAGTGGAATGGAAATTCCTGCCACCGGGGACCTCGCTAAACGAAGATGTTAACCAGTTTATTTCCAAGTATCTCACCACCGACGAGGAATTCACGCTGTCGTTGCATGTGAAGGAAATTACCACCAATATTTGTGGGCACGAGTACTCCTTGCCTGATTTGAGAGACGTGAAAGCTACAACACGAGGGCAAAAATCGCTGCTAGTAACTCACGCCGACGCATATGTCGGTTGGTCACTTTTGTATCTAAGCAAGGAAATATCTTTAACGTTTGATTTCGGTGAGCCCCGGCTCCACTGCAACATTTTGCTTATCCTCATCTGTATCATTCGGCTTCAGAGAATCCAATTGAAGCTCCTTTGACAATAGAAAAGGTGGAAGCCGTCGCATCCATGCTGGACGTTGAAAATATCAATCTGCGCTGCAGCTTTGAGTCTTTCACCATTCCTGGGCCGGTGCGTTCAATGAGGCTCCGCTCTTCTCTGATAAAGCTCACTCCTTGAAGCGTGGAGAACCAAAGCGCAGCCCATTGATTACGAACGCAAAAATTGTCACAGGATATTGGACGGGCTTCACACTTCTCATACGTCAGCTCTTAAGTTGGCGGGGATTCTATGTCGACGTTAACGTCAAGTCGGCAAATGCATTGTGGGTTATACGTCAATCTTACTGGTGGGACATCATATGTTACCTTTTGCAGCGTTGGCGATTTTAAATTAGACGGCCTGTCCTTCAATATAGAGGATGTACCGGTGACGTACGCATGCGTCTCGTCATTCATTCATGTAACGACTAATAGAACCTTAGCATGCATTTGTAACAGGCGATCTATCTCCCATGAATTTGTAGAACGACAATGGAATCTGTTGTAAACGGGCCTCTCAAACTTTGTTCTGATTGTAGGGTAATTTCAACCTCGCATACTTCGCATCAATAAACGTATGGTTTGTGTTCATGTCTATCATTGCTTCGGGTACAAGCTACGACGGCGGACGCCTAACCTCATGACTCTCTTCCATCGGCGCCTCACCTCCATCTTTATTCCCCTTCCCCTCCACCAACCCCATGCCACGGATCCCAGCAGCCTGTTCTTCGTCTAACCTTTGTCGTCTTCGCACCTCTACTACAGTTTTCCTTGGCTCAAGCCCACCTTGCCATCCCACCCAAGTAAATCGCTGAACATGAGGACCGCGGATTAGTAGGATCAGTAGTTGCCATCCGGTCCATCCTAATGAGAGTCCAGCGGCTGCTCGCCAACCGAATCGTACGAAGACGGTGGTGCCTACGGCTGTTCCCATGACCTGACCTAAGAATATCTGCAGTTTTGTTGGAAAGTTTCAGTCGCGTTTGCTTTGTGATATGTATTCGACCATACGTACGGCAATGATGAGAACGGCATTCAATCGAGCTCGGGCGGCTTCAGAAACTCTGCATTAATTATGATGAGATATAAAATGCATCCGTTCACTGCCGTTTCCTAGAAAAAACTCACTCGAATACTGCAGTTGTCAATGAAACCTGCTGCATCTGCCTCCCGATGTCCAGACCGAAGCATGAGATGATAACGGCTGCGATATTTATTCCCGCAGCCGCCGTTTGGATCGTCCCGAACAGAAGGAGGAGAGTGGTGGCGATGAGAGTGGCGTACCACGGGATGAGGCGATCTATCAATCGTCCGACGAATGGACCCAATGCGACTCCGAACATTCCTACCAGTCCAAATAATCCGATATCGAGTCTGAGGCAGTGTGATTAGAATGCGATAGGATGAAATATAAAATGGGTCCGAACGTAGAGTAGTTATAAAGAGGTCCGCCTAATAGGAATGTTAATGTCACCCAGAAGCTCGAGAAGCATGCACTTGACGCAAAATTTATGAGGGACGCTTGGATAAGGACAGGCTCCGTCACGGCATATTTCGCCATACTACCCATAATGCCGAAGTAGGTCACACCTTTCCCTTTATTCTTCGCTGGCCAATCAGGGATCATAACATAGAGCACCACGAGTATGCAATATTGCAAGCCGATGGAGAGGTAGTACACGACACGCCATGAAGCAAATTCTGCGATGATGCCTGCAATTACACGAGCGAGCAAGACGCCAAATAGGAGTCCTGAGAGGACGATTGACATCGCTGATGCACGACGATTGGGTGGAGCGAGATCCGCTGCAAGTGGGAGAAGCACTTGAGGAGTGACGGTGACGGCTCCTACGAGGAAACACAACGTTTCGAAAGCGACCAGAGAATTGGTGATCGCAAGACCGATTGAAAGTGAAGCTGAAGTGAAGACCAGGAGAAGTAGAAGTGGCCGTCGTCGTACGAGATCTCCCAATGGTGAAATGAGTAGTAATCCCGTAGCGTACCTGCAGATTCACGTTAGGGGGTTATTTCGTGTCGAATGTCTGGCCTACCCTGCTTGGATGAGAGTGGGAATCCTGTAAAACTTCGTTTAATTTGTACCAATTTATAGTCATGACGGCACGCGACATACCGTGAAACATCTTGGTACGTAACGCCAAATGATTTCGCAAATTCGACTATATGGTTGCAAATTTGAATTCAGGACATCTCTGAGGTTGCCACGCGCAACTCACTGAGCAATGGTTGACAATAATACAAGTTCATCACAGCTACGCGGGAATGAATCATTGACGCACGTCAGAGTGGAAAGATAACTACTCACTGAAGGTGCTCCCAAAACCGAAGGTAATGTTCAGCAACATGGTAAATTGAAATGGTCGTGCGGGATCATATCGTAAATGCTTTGGAATGGGCAGGAAGCCAAAGTCTCTCCATCCTCCACGTTCAAGAGATGTGGCGACATTTTCAGAGTCCTTCAAAACGCCAGGACCTTCGCTTGATGGCCTCGCCGTCGTCGCTGGTGAGGCATCGGGCATGTCTGAAGATCAGAGAGCGTGTTCCGTCCTCACGCTGATTCCAGTCCGCATTTTGACTGAGAAGAAAGTTCATTATCGTGAATCAGCAGTCGGCCCAATAGCCGGTCGGGCCATCGCGCTCGGCAGGCTAATCTATTTTAATAACCGGGTTGTACGGCATCCATTCACACTTTTCACGCAGACATTTGAAAGAATCGAGTTACATTTAACCCCAGCAGAGTCAGTGAATGATCCGTCGCAGAGGCTATTCGATAATACAAGCAGTGTTCCCGCGACATCCGAATGACAGCACTCAGGGAAGATCTAACCAAAGCTCCAACAGCTTCGTGAGATTTGGGGTCCCAACGCCTTTCAAGGGAACGAAGGTGTCAGAAGAAGTCGCGCAAGGTCAGAGGAATGTTCTTACCAGTCACGGGATCCCACCCGGTAGTTGCAGTGAATCCTGCCGTGTCTATGTACTGAGGGTTAGTGGAAGAAAACACATGAGTCAGGATGATACGCACTGCAGCCTTGATTCCCACCATGTGTGATATCGTTGAAGGCGCTCGCAAATGCCGAAGAGTAGATCTAAGTCATGATGAGTAACGAACGTAAAGCGGGATGTAAATTTATCGTACGCTAGGGTTGATGAAACCTGCATGTATTCGAGTCAGAATTGTTCGGGTCACACGGGTATCAGACTGAGTGCTCACCAACTGGAGACTTTCCAGCCGCAATTCGGGCATCATTCACCAAGGTGATTATGGCGCCAACGACAGGTGAGGACGCTGAGGTTCCGAATACGAGCGCAAATTGAGCATCGATGCTGTCAGATCGATCGGTAAGAAAGAAGCAAACGAAAAACATCAACGTCACGAACCCAATGACGTAATTTGCGCTTTTGAAGAGAATTCAACTGATGCAGTATGACGATAGAGGGGTGGCAAAACTTACCCATTGGCGCTCAAATCCGGGAACGCTCGGACCTTCGACGGACCAGCTTAGTACACAATTGTGGCGGATCGCAAAAAAGCCACGAACCTTTCCAGAATTGTTGAACTGCGCAGATGTGAACGGAGGCGGGTGGTTTGTCAAGAACGACGTCACAGCATCCTGCTGGTACGAAGGCATCGCGAAGATATTGCTGAATCCTCCACCACTGAAGATAACCTGCTCGCAAGCTCCTTCAGGATCGTCGACGGTTTTTCCCGGATCGATTTGCGTGGCGCCGACAGCCGTGACGAACGGACAAGTCACTGGGAATCCTGGGTTGAATTTCGTCCCTCTTCTAGATGGACGACCTGCGGTGAGTTTTGCTCCTCATGAGTAACGGTGGTTAATATGGCGTTTGGCGGATCGTACCATTCGCAGCTAGACATACCCCACCACCACCAGCGACACCATCATCGCCAGAGCTGTACAGAACCGTCGTCCCCATCAAACCGATCTTGCCGTACTCGTTGCATTGCCTGATAGCGTATGCGGCGGTAACACTAGACTCGTCTTGCCCGTACGACACCGAAATAACCTGTGGGAATTTGGTCAAATATCAGTCAGGCTCCGGGTGATTGTGCCCCGTACGTTAGGAGGAGGAATAATGCCGCAAGATTCCGGTCCTTTGAAACCGCCATTCGCTGTATCGGGATAGATACCATCCTGTATGACGATTAATCCAGTTTATGGCGAATGTTGGAGGATTGGACTAACCTGCGTTGGATCGTCACCACCTGTATTCACCGTCAGCTATCAATTCCTAAATGTGATCTCAAGAGAAAGTACCTTCGAAAGTGCAGAACGACGCATCAAGAGCGTCCAGCAAGTTACCGAACGATGCGCCTATCAAAAAGATTATGATGTAAAGCTCAGGGACTGGAATATGGATACAATGTTACAGACCTTCGACAAGATCGCCGGCTTGGAGAAGAGTGATCGGTTGCGGGTTTGTCAGAGACATCGCGTATTCAAGGTCGAGATCGCTCTCGCCATTGAAATTGAAGCTTTGAGAGGTGGTTTGCACCGTTCCTGAGTACAAGCAGTCAATTTAATTCAGATGAGATAATTGCGCGTGATTACCTCCGTCAATGGAGACAAGAACGGGAGATGACCCTACTTGCGATGGGGAGAAATTGCCGAAGAACAGATCTAGGATTCATATAGCGTCAGAAACCATTTTTAGATATGATAGTGAGGTACTAACCGAGATCGCCTTGAAGGAAAGCCTGGGGAGTGAACTCAGCTGTGATAACTCATGATCAGCTTGTCAAATACGAAACATCCAAATCACGAACCGATTCCATAACTATTCTGGCTGGTAGCGACAGGTGTATAATTGATAGAATAAAGAGCCTGCAAACACGCAGGAGTGATGTTCGCATCGCAGTTCGCGAGGGATGCAGTTGCAGCGCTTGGGTGAATCTTTCCTCCGCCCGGTTTCGGCCGAATGTGAGTGTTGATGTTCGTCAATTTTCCATTCGCACGCTTATGCTTCTGCGTCGTGACAGGAGGCCTATGGTTGAAGTGGACTGTTGGCTGTATGATATCAATGTGCTCGCGGATGTGTTGAGGAAGCGAATATGATTGGCAACCTGTTGAAACAGTTACATCAGAATGTAGAATGTGCCCGAAAAGTGAAGACGACGAACCGATTTGCTCAACGCCAGACGGATGTTCGTACACGTGATATTCAGCCTTGAGCAAGTCTTCCGCTTCTGCGGTCGTAACGTTGACCTCCAACCATCCCTTACTCGGTGAAAGACGCATGCGGTCAGCGCTAAATCCAACATCGGCAAGCCAGTTCTTAACAGCTTCGACGGTGCCGTCACTCGGAGCGAAATGCTCGACGACCTTCTCCGGTGACCAGTGTTTCCCGTACGACGGCGACTCGGGATGGGACACAGACATGAGGAGTTCTTCGATCTGATGAACATTATTCTGAGCGAGACCCAACTTCATGCGAAGAACACGATCCGGCTCGACGCGGCGAGTCTTCACCCATTCGAGAGGTTCAGCGGCACGCCTCTCATGAACGACATAATTTGAGCGAGGAGATGGCGCACCGGCGACAAAGCCAGCCAGGAGCACCAGGCAAAACGAGGACGGGGTGAAAGCACTGAGATGCATCCAGAGAACCACTAGCTCAAGCACGTCGAGCCGAGTTGATGTGTCCCTCTACCATACACTTTATAGGAATTTCGTTGACTGAGTTGAATAACGAGCCATATGCCACATCACCCATATTCATTTAGCTGCCAGCTTCTGCCTTATCAGTCCAGCCCACAGTGAAATCTGTCGCGTGCAAGTAAATAACTGGAGTTTCCACGACCTTTTGTGTCGGTTGACTGAAATGGAGTCCAACAGAATGATATGGTTGATGCGCAATGCCTGATTGGTTGCAGAATCAACCGGCAGAACATCTGAGGAGTCTTCAAGTCCCCATACGACCATTCAACCCAACCTGTGGGATCCCGGCCATACTTGTATTACGGTGAATGATAACGACCCGCCAGCAGCTCCAAAACGGACTCCCCGCACTG
Source organism: Rickenella mellea (assembly GCA_004355085.1). NCBI lineage: Eukaryota > Fungi > Basidiomycota > Agaricomycetes > Hymenochaetales > Rickenellaceae > Rickenella > Rickenella mellea. The sequence continues at coordinate 218,676 of ML170199.1, forward strand.
GCAGGATTTGTGTTACTTGCATTCGCATCATGTATTTCATCGCGCTCGGCCGTATCTGTGCTTCACTTGTCAGAGATTCTTTCTTGTTCGTGGAGGAACCAAACGGATGGTGTGGGACAAAGCACAAGACGGCGAGATTTCAAGTTGAATCACGGGTGTTGGGAACTGAGCCACATGCCACTCGGGTTAGGGTTATTATTACCGCTTTGGTTGGAAAATCTCCGACCTTAAGCCGTGTCATTATGACGATGAGAACTGGTTCATTTCCAGCCATTTCTCTTCTTCTCTCCTACCACCATCCTGGCTGAGCTGCTGTGGTAAACATGAAGATTCAAGCAATCGAACTGACGAAAGATTGGGTCTGGAAAGAAAGAGACAAGAACGGCTGTCCAGTATTGGACGAAATCGTCAAGTTCAGGTCCGATTGGCGGCCCGTACAGTCGATGCCTTCTGAAGTACACGTCGAACTCATGAAAATAAATCGCATTCCAGACCCTTATCTTGGCTTCAACGAGCACAAGGTCCATTGTGAGCCTGGGATCGCCGTCATCAGAAATCTAGATTGGCTTTTCAAGCGGTTGATCGACAGGGGTAGGAGAACGCGAATGGTTGTACGCTACCACGATATCCTTTGACAGTAACTGTCAACATGAGCATGCGGAGCTTTTATTCGAAGGATTGGATACCTTCTGTACCGTCATACTGGTGAGCTGTCAAAACACAGATCGCCTGGTGGTGACCTTACGTTTGTTAACATAGAACGGAGAAGTCATATTGGAGGCAGATAATCAATTCAGGAGATATCCGGTACATATATAACTCACTTTCAGACACGACCAGGCGTTAAACCTCCTTATAGATCATTCTTGACACGAAGAAGCTCAAGCCGTCCAACACGCTACTTCTTCATTTTAAATCTGCGAAAATCATTGCCAGGGATTTGGAGAAAAAATATGGACGCGTACGCGCTGGCTCATGCAATCTCGGAGATCCAAGTCGGGTTTACGTTCGGAAGGCCCAGTATGATTGGCGGTGCGTAATGTCAAATTCACCTCAATTTTATTTTCTGACTAAATTTACGCGTAGATGGGATTGGGTCAGCACACCACCTCAAGTGAATCAAACCCAGTAATCTAACGAGCCTGACAGGGCCCCGAGTTAATGACAGTTGGGCCCTACAGGCCCGTCCATTTCCTGACATATACCGCTCGCATCTTGGACTTTTATCCAAGGACAGAAGTTACGTCAGATTATTCCTTCTCATTAGACGTGCATCTCGAACTCCGTGGAAGCGCGTCGGCTGTACGCAACGCCGAAGTGACCTTGAAAGACAAAGACGGCAGCGTAATCATGCGAGAACAGAATATCATTAGCAAATTCCCAGATAACGAAGAAAGAGACTCGAAAATTTTACATTGGGACTTGGGGAAAGATGAAGTCAAGCTATGGTGGCCCGTTGGTTACGGAGATCAAAATCTGTACACAGTCGAGGTTCTGCTGTTAAGTGAGGTGAGCAGAAGCTTTTTGGGTACATTTCGATTTAAAATAGCGGAACGTTCATTCCGTCTTTCAGAACTCCTTCGTGCTGGATCAGCAAACCAAGACAGTAGGCTTCCGTCGAGTGAAGCTCGTACAAGAGCCACTCGCTCATGTCGATCAATACGGCAATGGAACGACGTTCTTTTTCGAGATCAATGACGTTCCAATTTTTATCGGAGGTACGTGTCTATACTTCAAAGTGTGACTATCGATTTAATTCCGTTTACAGGTTCGAATTGGATCCCCGCAGATAACTTCTTGACGAATATCAAGCCCGAACGATATCGCGCTTGGCTCCAGCTTCTAAAGGATGGAAACCAAAATATGATTCGTCTTTGGGGTGGAGGAGTATACGAACCAGATATATTCTTCGAGATATGCGATGGTAATATTAAAACTATTCGATGACATAATTCAGAAGTGACTTTTGAACGTTCGACTGGCAGAGATGGGAATCCTCGTTTGGCAAGACTTTCAATTCGCTTGCGGCGTATACCCTGCGCACGATGAATTTGTGGCGAGTGTGAAAGCCGAAGCTGAAGATAATGTCTCTCGGCTGAGACACCACCCTTCCCTCGCTCTCTTGTGCGGCAACAACGAAGGTGTGTATTTCTCTCCTCTGATCAGCTGCTTTTCAGAAACTTCGTTAGATTATCAGCAAGTGCTGCAATGGGGAGGTTCGTCTGTAATTCAGCATACGTCCTACAAGTAATGACGGTTCTGTAGATGTCGAAGATCTGCCAGCACGAAAACTGTACGAGCACGTCCTACCGGATGTAGTGTCTCGTTTAACAAATGATGACATACCATACCATCGAGGATCGCCATATGGAGGGAAAGGATGGGATACTGCCGACCCTACCGTTGGCGATGTCCACCAATGGGAGATATGGGCGGGCTTGAAGAATTATCAGGACTACGACATTATGGGCGGTCGATTCGTTAGGTCAGTTAAATTTCTTCAGGGACGGTACGAAAAATGGAATATTTCACGTGAATTCCAGTGAATTTGGAATGCCTTCCATGCCAGACCTGCGAACAATTGACTATTGGCTTGACGGGGACACCAAGCAGCGATTCTCACAGTCGAAACTTATGGCACAGCATAACAAGGCCGGAAGCCACGAGAGGCGTTTCGCGGTAGTGATGAACGAGAATTTCAGACTGACGGAGGACTTCGAAAAGTGCGTTACGTTTATGCATCCGGTTCACACGAATTCTGATCGTGATTGAAATAGGCATGCATACTATACTCAAGTATTGCAGTCCGAGGCCATGGGACACGCGTACCGATCGTGGAGGAGAGAATGGAAAGGCGACGGGAAGCGATTCGTGAGCTCAAACCCTTTAATACTTATCAAGCAGGAGTTGACGAGTTCGCTCAGACCGGCGGTGCTATAGTTTGGCAGCTCAATGACTGCTGGCCGGTAACTTCATGGGCGATTGCCGACTATTTCGTATGAATAATTGCACCTCTTAACCCGTTCCAATCGTTAACATTGATTCCAGTTACGACCAAAAATGGCCTATTATACAATCGCTCGTGAACTTCGCCCGTATACAGTGGGGATCCTTCGCAAGGTAAATTTGCATTACGTTCTCACCATTGACACTCACACGCTCTAACGTTGTACAGGTAGAAAAGGACAGAGAGAATGATAGACCCAGACAGGTGCCCGAATTCCGGTACATGCTATCCTGAAATTGCTAAATTTAGGCCTTCATACAGTTCTATGAATTTGGCGCCTTTCAATCCAAGAGCGCCAAAGTAGAAGTTTGGGGGACGAACTCCACGTTGGCACCACGAGAAGTTCTATTCAAGCTATCGTGTTTCAATCTGGATCCGAATTCGTCCTGGACATGCACGCAGGAGAAGACCGTGACGTTAGGAGCTAATCAGAGCACGGAGATCCTCAATATTCCGTGTCCAGAGCCGCCTCTACAAAACGAAACTGATTCTGACGATACCAATAATAACTCAACAACACGATCGCAATCCGTCGTTGTCAGTGCGCGGCTGATCGAGCCAAAGAGTGACGACGTTCTTGCTCGGTTTGCAGACTGGCCACAACCGTTCCGACACGTAGACTTCCCCACCCCTGGTCCTCAAGTGCGGAAGAAAGGCGATGTCCTTAAAGTTCACGTCGATAATCCCGTGAAGGGGCTCGTTCTAAATATCCACCCCATATCTAGCGATGGACCAGAGGTGAAATGGTCGGACAACGCGATTGACGTGATGCCAGATGAAGATCAGATCATCGTAGCTAATGGACTGGGAGAACGAAGTGTTGCGGTGTCATACATGGGTGCAGTAGAATGGCACGATTTCGAGTTGGTAGCTAGTTAGGATGCTGTACCCATTCGGACTCTCATCTCAAACAATAGCTGGAACATTATCGCAACGTTCGGAAAAAGGGATAGTCGCTACCTTCCATTGCCGCGTGATCTCGGCATCCTGAAAGCACACAGCCAAGTGCAGGTGTCGTACCGTATGGCATGATAGAAGGAGATAACTTGGTGGGAGTTTTGGCTCGGGACGAGTTAGGGCGTTTGGTTGGGCGTTTTGGTTACGTCATCCGCGTTCAAGTTCCTTGCAAACGCTCACAGCGCTCACCTGTCAAGAACCTCCAACACAAGTCACTGATCATGGGTCCAGATGTGTCTGTTTACGGTCTCCGGCTTCAAGAATGGCATTCGCCATCCTAACACGGCAAATGATTGGTACTCCAAATTCCCAATGTGATGCTCATTAGGCTTCCAGAGACTGTCGGCGGACGTGAACTTGAAGACGAGGCGCAAGGTTCTCTTTTGTTCGCCCTTCCTCCATTGGTGATGCACATATTGTACCAGTGGCCCTCATGATGGGTGTGTTTCGACTTCAAGTTGATCGAATTGATCTAACCAAATGAACACAGCGTGCTACAGTATCAGCAATGCGGAACGTTCGGCACGACCTATCACAGAGCGATCGATATGACACCGAAGATTGTGCGCAGCGTGGGCATCATTTATCCGTTTATGGTATGTTTTAACGCCAAAGGCGTTCACCTCCACGAAGTGTTCAAATAGTTCACGTCATGGTCTTCTGCCTGCACTGCAGTCCCCCCGGCGGCGCGACCATCGCAACATGGTGCTCGAGATGTTTGGCAAGGGAAGGCGTCCCACCGGCATGCGATCGCCAAGCGATATGTCGACGTGTACTGACATCGAGAAATGCGCACCTGTGGATGAATCCTCCGACAAATCCAACAAATCTCCTATTGCTGCACTGCCAACATCCACAACTCCAATTCTGGGACCCAACCCAATTCCGGCGCCTAAGACAGGCATGATGTATTGGTTGAGACGCTCACTCCTTCATCGCGCCGACGGCGACGCGGGGAAACCACCAACGTCGGGTCGCAAACCAGGCATGACGTTACAAACCCATGGTTGAACCGCTCTAATTCTGTTGTCCGTAGAACCCGATGTGGAGACATCGATATCATCTGACGATTACCCGATGGACTACGCGAAACATTGCGCCGACACGGCACTTGTCTGGAAACTTTATTTGACCAGAGCAGAGCACGACGACGGCGCTCTCGCAAGTGTCCTCAATGGCGATCTCGAATCTCTCCTCCTATTCGTGAGTGTTATCGACCCATTAATTTTATGGTACATTTTGCAAATCCCATCGTAATTTTGCATTTAATTTCCAGGCTACCCTCTTCTCAGCCATTCTTTCGGCATTCCTCATCGAAATTCGCTCAGTTCGGGACGTCGAGAATACCGCAAACACTTCACGCTCGAACTGGGTCAATGGTCTTTGGTTATTCAGCCTCCTTTTCGGTGTGCTAAGCGCCTTCCTTGCTAGTCTGGCCAAGGGTTGGGTTTCAAAATACCTGTATTCATCGGTCGGTGGGGAGAATTGGGCCTCAGTGAAAAACCGTCAAAACCAATTCGACTATCGCCAGCGCGTAATATTCATCGTCCAACTTCTGCCTTTGCCTCTTCATGCCTCCCTCTTATTTTTCTCCGTCGGTTTTCTCATCTATCTTCGGGATGACAGTATAGGGATCCGGGTCGTTGTTGGAATCGTTGTTGGAGCGATGGTTACCTTCTATTTCGCGATGTCTTTCTATCCTTCGCTTTCGCATTATTCCCCGTTTGACACACCCTTAACCACAATCACACAATGGATGTTAAAACCATGGCGACTTCCTAAACAACATTCGGAGCCGGTGATATCTGCACAGCGCCATTCGCGAGAGCGGGAGGAGGAGGAGATCAAGGCAACAGCGTTGGCATGGCTGCTTGAAACATCAGTGGAAAAGAATATAATCCGGGAATCCGTTTACGGGGTAGCTGGCCTCCCTGTCAACGGCGAGATCCAAGCGGCACTCAGGGGTGGCTTTGTTGTGCGTACTCTCATCGGCAGCTTTACGGATAATATGGAGGAATCCGGCCATACGTCTCCGACGCCATATCTTCATGCCCTCCTTCGTTTACTGCACCCTGAACGTGCGAAAATACCCGAATCTGTGCTCCGGTTATTCATACCCTCACTTGATAAGCTCGCCGCCCTGGACCGCGGCACCTATGAAATTGCCTTGTTCGTCAGGGCACACATCCTGCTGCTTCTTGACGATGAAAGAACAGTATTGGCCGAGCTGCGCGATACCGCAATCCCAATTCTGCAGAAGTGCTCGAGTGCTCGGATCTTCTGTCTACTATCGCATCTCGAGGACGACCTGGGTAGTGTGATTGACATGTCTTCTTCATCGTAGGATTAGGCGACGGAAGTGACTTGCGTACGTCGTGCCTGGTATACCGCGACCGCGACATTTCAGAGGCTGAATACCGAGAGTGGTGGTCGGCTATCTACGATCAAGGCGTCGCGACTATCAACGGCCGTGGAGAGGCTCTCGATACTGCGGCGGAAATCATCGAGAAAGAAAGACATGACCTTTGGCACCATGGCGGTTGGAGATAAGCTTTGGGAGTGGGCCCCAGACACGATCCAGACGCTTCAAATGGCTGGCGTCACGGTAAGGCACCTGCATTCATTATATTTCTGCCTTGAGCTGACATACGAAAGGTATGGGTGTTAACGGGCGATCGACAAGAGAGAACGTGCAATATCGGTCTTGGGTGTCATTTTAATCTCTAACTGCATGCGGCTTCTTGCATCATCGATAACGATCAGACCAGATCTCGCTGCACAACGCTAATCCGTTTACTTTCCCCTGGAATGCGCTAACCCGACGAGTTGCGCGGCCTCAGCCGTCAATATACCACACCGCCATTACAGTCATCAGACGCCCATTGATCCTGTCATCGCTAATTGTTTCATTATCATCTGGTCTGTCGCGTCTGAGCCCAACATCCCCAGTCTCACCACTCTTCACTCGGACTGTCTCTCTTGGTCCTCCGAATTTTCCGATGTCACACGAAGGCTGTGTTTTGACCGTCGCCATTCCTACATAGGTCTCCGCGGCTACGTTGACGCGTAGTCCAACGTTACGCTGTCGAACCATCAATCCACCGCCAACGCGCGGTCACGGCACTCTGACACGACCTATTTGCACAATTCATTCGCTTCAGCCAAACTTTGCTTAGTCCGAGGTATATCTCCGCCTCGACGTTGACGCACAGTCCATTCCGCGTTACTCTGTCCATCCATCTGCGCGCCATTGGGGCACTCTAACTCGGTCTAGATCCTCGCCTTGCCTAGCTGTGTTCCCCACGTCACGCCGACTCATGGTATCGCTTCGATCATACCGACCAGCACGCTCCCGTCACGGTCATGGTACCCAACGACCAGCGATGCACCCTGTACCTGCCTTGCTCCCTATCATCGTTGATAGCTGAAGCATTTCCTCCCCGGAGAAACCAACTAGCCTGCATTCCCCATCCTCGAGATAGACGAGCATCTCGCGCAGGAATACAAGGCCTTTCAGCATGAGGCTGCGCGGTCTTCCTTCCCATCTGCCTTTTCCGAGATCCGAGATCCGAGCCGTCTTTCTGGTTCGTGGGCTAATCTGCCTATTTCGGGTTTTTCTCTCGCAGGATCGCTAAACGACCTCCAGCGGAGTACTTCCTGGCCGTCGCCCATGTCATCCCTTGTCGTCTAATACTTTCAATAGATGTACGCATAATCCCTTGTAACATTCATCATTGATCAAAGTGTCATGTTATCGCAAAAGACAAGCTAACGATTGTACAGTAATTCTATTCAACCGCACTTGCGTTCACGAACGAACAAACATGTATGTAACTAATGCTATCGTATGGATTGCCAGCCAACTTCGATACATCGCGATTTGTGAGAAATCAACACCTGTGGGTGAGTGACGTAAGCGATGGGCACGGGCATGATGACGTGTCGTGTAAACTTGAGAGAGATGATCGAACGGAACTGGTCTACAGTGTCTGGGTGGGTGGATGGAACGCTGGTGAGAGGCTGATCGTAGGTGGCATGAACGACGACTTCCGCTTCTGGTTCACGTCTTAGCCTTCTGCTGCATCTCTGAACAGCTTGGCGCACTCGAGCGCGCCTGTAACTATATCGCGTCATCAGTTCATTGCTGAGCTTGAAAGGGAGAAGATAGGACACGCACTCGCTTTGACCAATAGCTTCTTGTAATCCATGATCGTGATATCCTCGCCCGTAAGATTTCAGACCTTCTTGTTCTCGACTTCCCACAGCTCCTCTGCGACGTGCCAGACAGTCCTGTTATTTTGCCGTAACGCAAGCGCAAACGCGTGAAGGTAAAATAAATGTCAGTATGTATTTAAGGTGGTATAGGGGAGGGAGGCGGTACGAACGGAAGTTGTACGAGACGATGATGACGCCTGCTTCGTACTCTTAGATATCCTTGCAAGTGCGTCGATGGAGGTCATGCCTAGATGGCTAGTGGGTTCGCCCAGGAGAAGGAGGTGCGGATGTTCCATCGCGAGCTGCGCGAACACGACCCTAAAAACCAACCAAATATCAGCGCCTGATTCCTAATCAGATCGAATGAACGGAACTGAAAACTCACCGATTCCTCAACCCACCCGACAAACGCCTAATCGGGCTCGTCTGATGCTCCCCTTTCAACCCAAACGGCGCCAACTGAGCTCTCCACGCCATCACATCCTTATCAGTGTACTTCTCCCTATACAGCGCATCGAAGTACTCGATCGGGCACTTGTTGCATGGAAGCTGGTCGGCGGAGTGTTACGAGTACTTGGCGAGCTTGAGGGACGTCTGTTTCGAGATAGTGCCGGAGCAGGGCTGGAGGAGGCCCATGATTAGATTGAGGAGGGTGGATTTGCCGGTGCCGTTCGCGCGGAGGATGGCGATGCGCGAGTCCATGCTACGTGAGTGGATTAGTAAGAGGTTTTGGTGGGGTGAGAAGGGATGGAGGACGAACTCGACACCGAAGGAGAGGTTCTGGTACAAGTAGTCCTCCTTCTTGTCGGAATACGAGAATGCGACATCGTTGAACGCGAGGATGGGCGGCGGCAACTTGCTCGCATTCTCGAAGTTGAAGCATAACGGTCGCTGCGTTTCCACTTTCCCGATGAGGCCTGCCGCCTCCATCTTGTCGATGATCTTCTGCTTCGACTTGGCTTTTTTCACGAGGTTGGCGTATGTACTAACTCATGCTATGAATCTGGAATGAAAAGGTTGGTCAGAAAGTGGTCGTAGGGTGTAAAAATGGGAAGGAAATGCACTTTTTGATGTGGGCTATCTCCTCCTGTTGTTTATTGTTCGCCTTCAGCTCTTTCACTTCGTTTTCGTTCTTCGTGCGCACGAACCTCGTGTGGTTATCCATGCAATACACCATCTTCTGTTTCGGCGTCATCTCCATGATTTTCGTGCACACGGAGTTCATGAAGCCCATGCGAGTTCGACGTGATGACGAGCTTGTGGTTGAAAGTCGACAAATACGCCTCCAGCCACACAACGGCGCCTAAGTCCAGATGGTTCATCGGCTCGTCGAGAAGCAATAACTACGGCTTGATGAAAAACGTGCGGGCAAGGGCGACACGCATGCGAAGGAACGGAAGATTCGCGTTTAGTCAAAGGAAGACGGGATGGGCAGGACCAAGTCTCAGAGCATATGATACGTCGCAATCGACGTCAGGATATTCGAGTAGACCAGGATCCAATTCGATAGCCGAGACTTTTCAGAGTCATCGTTCCCATTCACCGAGTCTTCTGGAGCTCTGTCAAGCTGAGTTAGCAGTGGTCAGAGAGTCAGATGTGGGATGTCTGACAGCGTAAACGAGATGTGCTTCCGGTACTTGCCGCTAATACGGGCGCCGCTTGATCGAAGCTTGATCGATAACTGTTGCTCTAAGATCGATGTCAACGTCCTGCTCTCCAGTGTCACCATGAACACGACCGAACATCTCAATCCAACTCGCCCCAACCCGTTCATCGAGGATGGGACGTATCTGATTGTCAACGCCAGCCCCGAGCGGCGTAACCACGTTATCCTGGCCGACGACGGTAGCCTCGCAGCGGGCTCAAAGCAGCAAGACGGAGAACCTGCTCTCAATGTAAGTCATGATCTGCAACTCGAGAAACACTGCTGACTTAAGAATCAAATCAGATATTGTGGGACGTGAAGAAGTTAGAAAACGGAAGACACACCATCCGCTCGTCGCAGTCCCACGAGTACGCCACCGAACGACGCCATCCTGGTGGTGCCCTCGTGACGCAAGCAAGGGCGGACGACTGGATAATCACAGAGGATAGAAAGAGGGGTGAATTTGTGTACGAGTATTCCAGCCACTATACTATTCGCATCCAAGAGTAATCTTGTCGCGGTTATAGCATTGGCCTCGTTAGAAAGCAGCTGTACTGGTGTTTGGACGGAAATAATATAGGCACGCCAGTAAGCACACTAAACTATCCGCACGATTTGATATGTTTAACTCTCTTCTGTAGGTGACGCTGCGCGACAACCCTGCAGTCAATGGCTGTAAATGGGTGTTCAAGAAGTACGATGGCGCACTACCCAATCAAAACCTTCCTTCAACCGGTTAGCATCGCAGCTAATACCCATCATTGCCTACTTTTGAGCTAATGTTGTGCGATTCCGTCAGATCCATTACTACAGCATGTCCATCATATGCTCACGGAACTCCCCGATCATCCCAACGTACACAGCAATCAACTGCGGGATCTCGCTGTTCACGAGGCTGCCTACGACTACCGACCGCCTTCAGAAGGGTGTCTCGAAGGCACGCGCACAGAAGTCATCAGAAACATTATGCAGTGGTCAGAATGTGGCAGGGATTCGGCGAACGATGGCAGCGATCGTCCAATATGTTGGCTTTCGGGACCTGCCGGTGCTGGGAAATCTGCGATAGCTCAGGAAGTGGCCACACAGTTGCATGACGAAAAGAGACTTCTCGCCAGTTTCTTCTTTCGCCGAGGAGAAGGAGCCCGTAGCAACAGCTCCCGCTTCGTAGTCACACTCGCGTATCATCTCAGTCGCTCTATCCCTATCACCGACCGATTGTTCCAACATATCCTTAACGATAACGCGACGATTGCCAACCAACCGCTGGGAGTCCAATTCAAAAAGCTGTTGGTCGATGTGTTATGTCCGAAGGGGATTACCGACAGAACGGCACTTACCCACGCGCCGCTCAGAGCGATTGTCATTGACGCTCTCGATGAGTGTGATGACAGGCCGGCTATTAGAGAATTCATCCGGACCCTTGCTGCCGTGATCGCGAACCGACGAATTCCCTTCCTCTTTTTCATCACAAGCAGAGTCGAAGAGCACATCCGCGAAGAATTCGAGGCGATCCGATCCAATATGCATCATTTGTCGCTTGATGATTTCGATGCTCGCATTGACATTCACGAGTTCTTTCGGTCTCGTTTTGAGAGTCTTCGCAAAATGAAGGGTCGAATCATGGCTCGTGTGCCTCAGCCATGGCCATCCACCGCAGACATTGATATCCTTGTTGCGAAATCGTCTGGTCTCTTTATCTTTGCATCGACTTTGCTCAGATACATTGAAGCTGCAACTATGCCACAGCGTGAACTTCCGAAACTGTTGGATGCCCATGTTGGTATTGATCCACTGTACTCTCAAGTCCTTTCATCTGCCTCATGTGGTGACCATTTTGATCGTGTCCTTGGCACTGTCATACTCCTCCGTGAATCTCTCCCATTGCCTCAAATTTCATGTCTTCTCCAGCTCGACTACGAGGAGGTTCTGGTTGAATTGCTACAAGTCCAGTCAGTTCTCAAGGTCCCTGAGGACGATAAACAACCGGTTCAACTTATGCACACATCATTGCGAGACTTCTTGACCACAGAGGAACGATCAAAAACATTTTTCATTAATCCTCCAGCATGTCATGCTGGAATCACAGTTGATTGCCTTAGAGTCATAATGGATCATCAGGGAGAAGCTTTCTTGGATAGTGGCACAGAGGTGTATGCATCTCACAATTGGTATCAGCACTTCTCTGAGATTTTTACTGGAGAAAACATCAATATCTTGCTTAATTCACCATATTGTAATTCAGTCATCAGTTTCCTGAGCAGATTTCAGTCAAGCCAGACATTTGACTCATGGGTCAACACAATGCTTATGAGTCAAAGACCAGCAGTTCAGAGTGCATTATTAGTCTTAACTGAGATAATTCAGAGTTTCAATGTGAGTGCTTTTATATATTATTATGGTGCTACTCTTTTTGACAGTTGTAACATAACTTTCTAGCAATTGCAGAACTATCCCATGAAACTTCTGCAGTACATACAGGACATTCAGAGACATTTTGATGTAAGAGAATTGTTATTTATCAATCAAATACTGATGATTCAATGATACCCTAATTCAGTTGGTAAGTTCAATCAGGTAGATGTGTCACTGAATTCCCTCGGTCTCATTGTCAATGATCAGGATGTAAGTTATGTTATTGTGTGGTGTAATTGATACTGAGCTATTTTGATTCCTCTTTGAACAGGTGGTAAGGACAGCCTTGACCTCAAAGGCAAAACAATCATTGATTAATAGAATTTTCATAAATCAGAAGGTGAATTTAAATTTGGCAAAACTTTGAAAGTGCAATTAAGGCTGAGTGTCTATGGTCAATCATATAGCAGGTTATTTGTTCCATGTTCAGATATCAATACCCATTCTCAATGTCATCTGGTCTCTTTGGTGGCAGTTTGTGGGTGGTGTTGAAAATGATGAAAGAAAACTAACTGGCTTCTACTGATGGTGTCAATCAGGAAGTGAGCATTTTCATTGCTTGGCATGGAATCAGTTTATGATGTTTAAATGCTTTGCTTCTTCAGAAAGTAAGTGACCATGATCAGTGTACGAATAAATTTGCTAATATTGTGATGGTGTGATTGTACACTTACCGGCAGTATGTGGGTGGCCTCAGTCGATGGCTTTGAATGGAGATGCTGATCTTCTTGAAATGTTGATCTACCCTCAGCTTGTGTGTAATCCTGTCAGCTGGGCTAGGATGAATGTGCTAATATTCTTGTGGCATTGATCTGCCCTCAGGCTGTGTGTGATCCTGACTCCTGGGCTGGAATGGATGTGCTAACATTCTTGCGGCATTGATCT
>ML170200.1:0-132411 GCA_004355085.1 Rickenella mellea
CGGGCTGTCTCGCCACATTTTTTGTTTGGCACTGTTTATTGGAATGGTTCGCCACCAGAGTGTATACTCTGTCCTGTGCACTAATGGATGGACTCCCATCCAGTCTCATAGTATGTTGATTTTGCTTTGTTTCCTGTAAGGACAACAATCAATAGAGAACAATTTGTTTGGGATGAATGAGTGCTTGTGAGTTGGTAGGGTAGATGGGCTGACCATCCCGTTCAGCCACATAGCATCGGAATTGTTCGACGAAAGAAATGAATCAATTGTGAGATTTTGGTGCAGATATTGAAAATGTAACATTCAGATTGAAGAATGCAGACTTTCTTGTTGATTTCCATTCTGCACTATGTCACTTTTCCACACTTTCCAAACTATACACACTCGGATACTTTGACACTTTTTCACTATGGACAACTTTGACAAACTTTGACAAACTTTGACAACTGTGGCAACTTTGGAAAACCGACAGTTTCCTGATGCATGCTAGTATCGAATTGGTATTGTCCCGTACAATGCTTCGTATCACAGTAACAGCCTTCGTACGTGGGATTGTATCCCATTCTTTGACTCGCAATTTCCAAAGTGAGGCCTCGATATTCAACTCCACTCACCGAAACTGATACCTTTCATTTGCGGACAAAGATGTACAGTCCCAAATTATTATCACATAAAGGTGCTCATTAATTTTGGAAGTTTCATTTATACTTGTGTCACCGATTTTAACGCTCACGTTTGATGTTTTGGTATTTGGCTTGACATGTGCCAAAACTATCCATCATGCCATCGAAATGAAGAAAGTTGGCCTTCGAAATGGCTTGGTATATTTCGTCTTACGTGACGGTGCGCGGCTTTCTGTGAACAACTAGTGAAAGGCAACTGATGATCGGTTAACACGTAGGAGTCATATATTTTCTGTTAGACACATTTTGTTATCATTTCAAAATACACTGCTAACTGGTCCACATCCTAGAACAAAATTGTTGATAGATCTAGCAGGTGTGATCCAATTCTGCGTAAGTACCGGACGAAACTGTTCCACTCACAGTCTCACACCAACTGAGATACTTGCGACAGGCCAGGGAATTCAATCTGACTGTACGATGCTCTAGAGGACACCACTATGCTCGCTTACAGTTTTTAGATTGCCGGTTTCAACTGCCTTGATGTCATTTATATGCTTGGACGTCCGTGCGTCATTTTTATCTCTACTACCCTCGCTTGACCTCCTTAGTTGAAATTCCAGTTTGAACTTCGTTCTGATAAATCGACTGGTCCTCAACCTTCGACAGGCGTCACATATACAAGGATGTCCTGGAACACTTGGGGCGCTTGGTTCTATTGAAGAGCCAGCATTCGCCTCTAACTCCCTTCTGGGAAATCTAGGCGCTCCTTTGCGCATAGGTCCAGAGCGCAATGACGAGTTTGAAGAAATAGATGACGGTTTTGAAGTTGCCGAGGAATGTGGGATCGTGGATATCAGTCAGAATGTGGAACAACATCGCTCTCCTTCTGATGTCTGAATCTAGTTTCAAACTGCGGAGAAGTTCGGGTCCCTGAAAACTCTCCGAGGTTTAACGGTTATATAATAAGGCTGTGGGCAGATTCATGTATACTTTGAAATTTTTATCAAACACCCGGCGGGGAAAACTAGTCAGTAAGCAAGAAAGGGTAGCATTGATTGCACTGTGCACCATAAGCTCGTGTACGTTGTCGTGCTCTACGGCAGACAAGCAATTATGAGTTAAAATGATCGCATTAACTTGAGTACACATACAATTGTGACCGAAAAAACTTCTCTTCTTGGAACCACCATCACCATCACTGGCACTCCTGGGACCCCGGCAGCAAAAGCCGCCAAATCCATCAACCACTTCCTCTATCCACCTGAAAACACTTAGTATTAGCATCCTAAACTACGTAGACCTACCATCTAAGACAAACACGAGGGATTTAAGACGTCGGCGCCTCCACTATGGCTGGCAACGACAACCCAACCACATCACGTGGTCCAAGCACACTCGGCAGTACTAAGGCACAGAGCAAATCAAATGCGTTGGCGTCTAGTACGGCGTCTAATGCAAATAAAGACGAATCGGGAAAGGCAACCAACGCACTGAGTACAGCTGAGTCGGCCAAAATTTATCTCATCGAAAAAGGACTCGCTACTACCGGACAGGAGTACACCCCCGCATCACTTAGTACCATATTAATACAGATCAGCCAATCAACCACCGCAACATCGAAAACAATCAAAGAAAGCATACGCGCCGTCGCCATCCTATTGCAAGACCTCTCTGACAGAAAAACCGCAGACGCCATCCTCACATACGTCACTATCGGCCTCGGCCCGCAGCTCGAAAAACTCCAGAAAACATCCGAAAAGATCTCCGAATCCTCGGAAAGTCTGAAGAACACCACCTCCAGCATCCACACCGCAACCACAAACCTCGAATACGAATCGGAAAGAATCACCAAATTCGTAGACGAACTACACGTCGACGTCCGCAAACTCGTATTAAATATAGAAGCGGCGACCAGCGAACTCCCCACCGCAACAACTCATCACCCAATCACCCCGACCCAGATGAACATGCCTATACCGCCCACCGCCACCTATGCCTCGATCCTCCAATCCCAACTCCCGCCCGATCACCTAACCACTATAGCCCGCAGTAAGAGTCAAACTCACCAAGTTCTCGTCGACGTCGCGCCAGGCGCAGAAACAAACGGACTACAATCACTCGATGAAGCCACACTCGTCTCCAAAGCAAACACAGCGCTCGACCTAATGGGTATCCTGGCAGAGGATAAACCGAACAACACCTCATTCCTGGCCGCACGTCGACTGAAAAACGGCGGAGTAGTTTACGACATGTCTTCAACCGCGGCAGCGCTCTGGCTCAAAACCAAAGACGTCATGAAAGCTTTCCTTGAAAGCTTTGGAGGTACGTCCATTATAAAAGAACGTGCTTACACTGTAATTGCAGAATTCGTCCCCGTAACGCTGGACCTGAACGACGCCGATGCCTGCACCCAAATTGAGAAAGACAACAACCTGCCATCCCTCTCCATCCTCACAGCAAAATGGATCAAACCGGTACACAAGAGATCGCAAACTCAACGTACAGCCCACCTCATCATTGCACTCAACTCACCCGAATCAGCAAATCAATTCCTCCGAGACGGTGCATACATAAAAGGTAAGAAGGTCTGGACCCGAAAACTACTTCAAGAACCAAAGCGCTGCCTTAAATGCCAACGAGTCGGATCTGACCACCTCGCCAATGAATGCAAATCAGAACACGACATCTGCGGCAATTGCGGTGACAAACACCGCACAAGCTCCTGCGAAATAAACGACCCCAGCCTTTACTACTGCGTCAATTGCAAACATCACGGACACGCAGCTTGGGACCGACTCTGCCCAAAATTCATGGAGATCAGTACGCGTTTCCTTGCTCGTAACCCAACTAACAAATATAGATTCTTTCCGACCAATATGCCGGACACTTGGGAGCAAATCCTACCGCACGACCACCCTGACTCCGGGATAAAACCGCAAGCAGTCCACCGCAACCCCGCAACCCTAGCCGACGCAATAATTGCACCACGAGACTGGACACCAGCCCAAGGTTGGTACGCAGGAGGCGGAAGGGGACAGGGAGGAGGCAAAGCGTGCTCACACCAAACAGCAATCGACCATAACGAGAACCCAATCACTAACAGCCAGACAAACAGGTTATCTCAAGCTAAGATAAGTAAATACCTACCAGACCACCACCACCCCCCTCCGCCACCTACTTCCCCGGATTCGGTATCCAACATCGAGGAGCAACTCAACCCCCACGCACTTGATGAATAATACACCCGACAACCAAGATAACGCGCAAATCAGAATCTGGCAGCAAAACCTTCGCAAATCCCTCGACGCCACCCTGGACTTTCTACACGCCTTATCCCCCGACAAATACGACATCGCACTAATCCAAGAACCCTACTTCGACACCGCACTCCACCTCACACGCGCCAGCTCAAAATGGACTATCATATACCCTCCTCGACACCATGACGATCCCGAAAGAACCAGGTCAATCATTCTCATCAACACTCGCATCAACACCGACACCTGGACCCAAATAGAAGTCCAATCACCCGACATCACAGCGGTTGAAATCAAAACAGACGGCGCTAAGCTTCAAATCTATAACATCTACAATGACTGCGCCCACTCACGCTCACTCCAGGTACTAGACCAACATCTTGATAACCTCAACCGCAATAATCAAGACAACGACCAAGAACACCCCATCCACTCCGCTTGGTTCGGAGACTTCAACCGCCACCACCCACTCTGGGACGACGCCAGTAACACACAACTCTTTACCGCTGATGCACTCAACAAAGCGCAAACACTCCTAGACCTCATTGCCACCTACGACATGTCAATGGTCCTCCCTCGAGACATTCCAACAATAGAAAACTCCGCAGGTGTTTGGACGCGACCCGACAATGTCTTCTGCAGCCCCGACCTCATTGAAAACTTCATAGAATGCAACACCGCACCAGAGCTCCGACCAACTATAACAGACCACCTCCCCATCATCAGCGTCCTCAACATGAAGCTCACCCGCACGACCTCACCGCCCAAACCAAACTACAGAGCCGTTGACTGGCCGGAATTCAGGAAAGACCTCGACACCGCACTCAGAAATCTCCCAGAACCACATGAGCTCACAACCGAGCACGAGTTTTATAACACACTGGAAAATCTCACTAACGCAATCTCTCAGGTCATCGCCAGACACGTCCCCCTATCCAAACCCAGCGTATGGAGCAAACGCTGGTGGTCCACCGAACTCAAGCAAAAGAGAGACAGCACCCGAAAACTTGCAAAACTCTCCTATCGACACCGCTCAAATCAACTCGACCCAGCCCATAATACCTTTCGCGTAGCCCGCAACGAATACACCGAAATGATCCGCAAAGCTAAAAAAGACCACTGGGAAGAATGGCTCGAACACATCGACGACTCAACCATCTGGACTGCCAATCGATTTGTATCAGCAGGTGGATCAGACGGCACCAGGGCAAGAGTACCATCGTTAAAGGTAACGGACGCCGACGGTAACCACACCCTCGCCAACGACAACACCAAAAAGAGCGCAGCGCTCTTCGACACTTTCTTCTACCCTGCACCGGATAATATTGACATTCCCCCAGACTACGAATATCCCCCGCCGATAGTCAACGAATTTTGGGAGATCACTAACCAACGGATTCACCGTGCCATCCGTCGACTCTCCCCATACAAAGCACCAGGACCTAACGGCATTTTGAACGCAGTATACACCCACAACCGCGCGCTCCTTGTCCCGCACATCGGCCCACTCTTTCGAGGAACATTCAAGCTCAAGATCTACCCCGAACAATGGAAAACATCCTCGACCATCGTACTCCGCAAGCCAGGAAAGCCCGACTACGCCGTGGCCAAAGCATACCGACCTATCACATTACTCGACACCATGGCCAAAATCCTTTCAACATGCGTAGCCCAAGACTTAACGTATATGGCAGAAGAGCACGGACTTTTACCAGACAATCAGTTTGGAGGACGCCCAGGTCGGTCTGCCACAGACTCATTGCATTTGCTAACGAAAGTTGTCCGTGACGCCTGGCGCAAACGCCACGTTGTCTCGGCACTCTTCCTCGACATCAAAGGGGCCTATCCAAACATCGTCACCAAACGCCTAATTCACAACATGCGGAAGCGACGTGTCCCCGTGCAATACACCGACTGGATCGAGAGACGGCTCCAAGAACGGCGAACGGTCCTCTGCTTCAACGACTACCAATCAGAAGAATTCATAGTCGGCAATGGAGTAGACCAGGGCTGTCCCATCTCCCACACGCTATGCCTCTTTTACACCGCTGACTTAATCGAAGACAGCAACACAAAAAAGGGCGAACTTGGCCTTGGATTCATTGACGACACCGCACTCATCGCCTCAGCCGCGAATTTCACGCAAACTCATGAAATGCTACAAAACATGATGACGAGAACCAAAGGTGCCATTCAGTGGTCCAACGAACAGAACTTGTTCTTCGAACTCGACAAAACCGGACTGGTCGACTTCTCACGACGACGTATGAACAACCCCAACGGGCCAGGTACCATTCCCATCCCGCGACCACCTCTCACCATCAACAATCAGATCATCACTCCCAAATTCTCTCACCCATTTCTCGGCATGATCATGGACCAAGAACTTCGCTTTAAAGAACACTCGTCACGCGCAATAGCTCGCGGCACCAGCTGGGCATTACAAATCTGCAGACTCTCTCGGCCGTCGCGGGGAATGGCAGGAAAAGGCGCAAGAAGGCTATTCCTAAGTGTCGCAGTCCCCCGAATGCTATATGCCTGCTCAATTTTCTTGAAACCAGGCAAACCCGGTGTCCGTGGTGTTCGTCGCGGAACTGGTTCCATTGGATTCATAAAGAAATTTGCGCGAGTACAGCGTATTGCCACACTCCAAACTACCGACGGAATGCGCACCTCCCCAAACGACCTCCTCGACGCACATGCTAACATCCTTCCCGCATACATCCAGATCAACAGAGCCTGCTACGCAGCCGCGCTACGTCTCGCCACGGTCTCGAAATCTCACCCACTCTACAAACACGTCCGAAGAGCAGCCAAACGCTACGTAAAAAGTCACCGATTGCCACTACACGAAATCATGCACGCATTCCAACTAGAACCCGACAAAATCGAAACAATCGACCCCATCCGACACTTCCCAAAATATGAAAAGTACTTCCGATCAAATATCGCCCCAGATAGGGACAAGGCAATTGAAAACGACCGAAACGGAAACGCTCAAATTCACATCTACTCAGACGGTTCCGGATTGGAAGGGGGAATAGGAGCCGCGGCAGTCTTATGCCGCAATGGAAAAGAACCACGATCCCTACATTATCACTTAGGTTCTGACAAACATCACACAGTATACGAGGGCGAAGTCGTCGGGATGATACTAGGAGCTCAATTACTCAAGACCGAACAGAACGCCATTAACATCGAAGCCACGCTAGGTGTTGACAATCAAGCAGCTATTATTGGAACTGACTCCTTTAAACCAGCGCCAGGACACTATCTAATCGACGGATTCCTAGACGCAGTCTTGGAAGCACACCTCGAGAACGGCACTGAACTCACAGTCAGCTGGGTACCAGGCCACGAAGGAGTGGAAGGGAATGAGATAGTAGATGGGAAGGCAAAAGAAGCGGCCAGGGGAGCGTCGAGCGCGCGCGCACTACTACCAGAGCTGCTGCACCAACCGCTACTGCACAGCAAAGCAGCGCTGAAACAGGACTTCATGTCCTCCCTCACACGAGAGTCGCGAGACTACTTAAAGGAATCCCCCCGCTACGGAAGAATCAAACAAATCGATAACACCATCACATCACCCGGAAAATACCTACGACTCGCCTCGTCCCTCCCGCGCAACCAATCGAGTCTATTATTCCAACTTCGCACCGGACACGCCCCACTCAACAAACATCTCTACCGCCTCGGCCGCGCAGACTCCACGAAGTGCCCCAAATGTGGTGACCAGGAGGAAACAGTCATGCACTTCTTGCTTAAATGCCCGGCATATGCAGCACAGCGACTGGCACGAGACCGCACGTTGGGGCGCGCATCGAGAAACCTGGCATTTCTACTAAACCACGGGCACGCGCTTCGGCCATTATTTCAGTACATCGGAGCCACCGAGCGCTTCAAGGAGAATTTCGGAGACGTCACCCCCGCCAGTTGACACAATGCTTGAATGACCCACTCAGCCCTGCACCACCCATTTTCTTTCTAATTCCTATTCTATTCACACAGATGTAATTTTCTTGATTCCTTACTCACAAAGGTCTCTTACCCTCGGGCACTGTTTTTTCTTGACCACATCCGTATCATGGAGACGTTCGACCCGCAAACTTAACCGCATGTATTATCTAACATAGGGCATTGCCCCACCGGATAAAAAAACGAGGATTCCAAAAAAAAAAAAAAAAAATTTGTGACCGAGCTTCACAGCACAGACTAGGTAAATACCCTCAGCGTTCCGCTTAGAGCGACCATCCACAATCGGGGTTTAAGGATACGTCGGCTTCGAATTCGTACATAGCTCGCTTCAAAGAAAAGGATGAGATTCAAGAATTGCATCGTCAGTGGCGTACTAGGTGTAATCCGCAAAACTTAAGCTTTGAAAGGACAATTGACGAAGGCGAGGACTGGGGGTTGGGAAATTAATTCGATGGTTATTTTTGGGAAATTGAATTTGCTTGTGGTATCACGGTGGTGAGATCAGGATCAGTCTTCATGAGGTCAGCCATCGGCAGTCAACACTCGTCGTCGACAAATGATCAGCTACGACGATGTCTTCTTGAGAACTGTCTGAACAGAGCACAGACATGTAGTTGCGAACCACAAGATTACGAACTTAACTTGCGTCCTCGTACGATTGTGACCGAGCTCCACCGCGCAGACTAGACAACTACCCGCTGAGTTCCGCGTAGAGCGGACCATCCATTTTCGAAGCATTAGGATCCGTCGTCTTCGAATTCCAGCATAGCTCACTTCCAGAGAATAAGATAAGATTCAGAATCGCATCGTCAGCGGCGCAGGCGTATTCGGTACGCAGTTGATGATAGCCCAGAGAAAAGGGAATCCGTGCTTCGTTTTGATACACCACTTTCGGAAAATTGATTGCGCTCCGAGTCGTGTTCTGGCGAGAGATCTCGGTTCTCCAGTGACATAGATCTTCGCAAGGTCAGCAGCCCGATCTTTCGCGCGTGCATGCGGAGTTGAGGATCTAGTTGCCATCCCGGCGAGCACGAGCACGAGCAACGTCGAGCCTGGGGTGACGGTGATCAACCCTTCATTTTAAATGACGGAAGAACATTATTCGGTATTCTGTTGTCGGAAACGTGGCATGTTGCAGGTTATCGACGACGACGACGACGTCAACATAGACGCTCAAGGTGTAGCCTGCTGCAGGAGACATGACGAGTTGTTGCGAAGGGCAGCCTAGCAACTCCCAATTCGG
Organism: Rickenella mellea; assembly: GCA_004355085.1. NCBI lineage: Eukaryota > Fungi > Basidiomycota > Agaricomycetes > Hymenochaetales > Rickenellaceae > Rickenella > Rickenella mellea. The sequence goes on from ML170200.1 coordinate 9,102, forward strand.
TGTCAGGGACAATCAGGGACGCAATATTGTGTGCTTACATAATGAAAATGGAAAGCGCCGCTCTTGGCAGTTTGAACTGTGTTGCAACGGGCGTGTGCCGGGCCTTGGTCCTTGTTGTACTCTTTGCTTTTTTTCTTTTACATGTCGCTGCTGCAGCTGGGCTGCTCTAGATCCTACTTGCTTTTGTCTGTACTCCTCCTCATCATCGTCTGCACTTGTCATTGTCAACTTCAACCTACGCTGCTGTAAGAACAACAACCACAACCGCGACGAACAGCTTGTGTTTAACAGTACGGTGTACGAAGAAGACGAAATCGGGAAGGAACGAGACGAGTAGGCTGTTGATAGAAGAACCATGTTCAAGCGCAAGAAGTCAAGCATTAACGTGACCCAGCAGCAGCCGGCTCCAAGTCCACAACAACCAACCGTGACACCACTGTACGAACGATTCGCAACCAAAGCCGCGAACGCACCAACGTCGTTCCCGTCGGCGTTCTCCGCGTCGACGAATAGCGTTAATTATAATGGGAGCGGCGACGGTGTGTCGATTTCGCGGCCGATGACGTTGGGGAAGCCTGCTCCGGGTGGTGGACCGGTGGTTCAAGGGAGGACGAGGTTGGCGAGTTTGCAGGCGCAGAAGTCGGCGCGGGAGCTCTACAGCTACCAAGATATCAGTAACATCGCGCGGGTATTCCGCCTTTCAGGGGAAGAGAGCGCTTTCTCAACCTGTACCGCAAACTTCTCCCCACGACGTTTACTCCGACGGACAAACCGTGTCGTGCCGCTTTCTTGAGTAATACCAACCCTCCTTTCCTCTCATCTTCCTCCTCCTCCTCCTCCTCCTCCTCCTCCTCTTCGCTACATTCAACATATGACTGAGAGAGAGAGCAACCCACACCACCACCATCACCCCTTTCCGTGAAACCTCTGCAGGTTCATCATCAGTATCACCACGCAAACCTACCCGGAGCCCTTACTTTCCTTCTTGGTGCCTATTACGTCGTGCATGCCGGAAAAAGAGGACGCGCGTACTTTCTTGATGCCGGCCTGTTTTCGGCTCCGAACGTACCTACTCCTACTCGTGGTCCTGCATCCGCTAGCTGTGTTCTTAGCCCGAATACAAACGCAGATATAGCAAGAAAACGATACAATCTATACGACGCAGCAGTTCCAACACCACCCGTATCAAAATTGACTCCTCATCCCCAAGTCCCCGTACCAGCGCCAGCCATTTCCTTCCCACATCATCGGTGACATCTCCGTGTTGCACCTTCAGTATTCGATCTGAGGCGCGATCGTGATCGCGGAACAGATATGCCATATTCCGGATTTCGTGATGCTTGGTTCAAATACGCGCATTCCGAGTCGACAACTCGTCACATCACATCAAAACTTGCATCTGATCATGCACGTGCTTTCCGACGCATATAAATCATTCGCGGTTCAGCTCTGATGAACATCACAAGCCTACGCGCGTCTCACAATGGAAGCAACTTCATACAAAGACCTCAAGACTTCTCGCGGTATCAACTACCACTACTATGTATCACCCGCCCATGGTGGCAAGCCCACGCTCCTCCTTTTGCACGGTTTCCCGTCGTGCTCGGGCGATTGGGAGCACCAAGTTGTGTTCTTCCGCGAGCGGGGATTCGGCGTGATTGTTCCAGATCTCCTGGGGTACGGTGGTACCGACAAGCCTCGCGACGTCAAGGCGTATGGCGCGAAAACCATGTCGCAAGACATCGTCGAAATCATTGACCATGAAGGAGCGAAAAACGTGATCGCTATCGGACACGATTGGTGCGTACATTTTCACAATCTCGACAATGAATGTGACGCCTTAATAGGGGTTCGGGCTTGAACTCTCGTCTGGCTGTGTACCATGCGGATCGCTTCCAAGCATTCGGCTTCCTGGCAATCGGATTCGTCAAGCCAAATCCCGACTTTGATTTGGACATATTGACGGCTATGTTCAAGAAAAATTTCGGGCATGAATTTTTTGGGTACTGGTATTTCTTAGCTGAGGAGGACTCAGATAAAATTATCGCAGAGCACGTAAGTGTACCATTTACTCACTGAAGATATCCAAAAATTGACCGTGCCGCAGTTCGACTCATTCATCAGCTTGATATTCGCGGCTGATTCAAAATTGCGGATCAGCGATATGTCACCCAAGGGTGCACTCAAAGCATGGCTCCTTGCGGACAAAACAACCGAGACTGCCCCATACGCCACTGAAGCGGTACGATGTTTTTCAACCAGTCTACTGAAATGAATTAATATGCAAAACCGTAGTATAAAGCGAAGAGGAAAGAACAACTTCTGAAGGGTGGCATGTACGGTCCAACAAATTGGTACAGAGCCATGTTGCAAAAGGTCATACCTGGGGAAGAGACAGGTACGACAGTTTCAGTTATTATCACATCACATGCGGAAATATAACAATAACTCACACATTCAGACATCACTGAAGAGCAACTCGTCTTCCAGAAGCCGGCATTCTACGGTGCTGCGTTGAGGGACCACGTTGCTAACCCCGGGCTTGCAAAAGTTGCATTCCCCCAGCACTTCCCGAACAACACTATTAAGGACTTCGACTCGGACCATTGGGTGCAACTCGGAATGCCCCAGGAAGTCAATGCTGAGTTGTTGAAATGGATTGAAGGCCTTTGAAGGGAAAATTATGAGCAACTCGAAGTTTGGAAAGAACGAAAATAACCGATGGACCGTGTCTGTTACGCAAAAATCGTAGTTTTGAAAATGACTCTTCCTTTGAACCTGCATAGAAGTTTGAATGACCATGACTCGGAATTGTAGCAATCGTTTAATAGCGCGACTTTGCATTGACTCCGCAAGATGATTGGCTACATTGCATGCGATATGGGTGTTACTGAGGGAAACGTCAGCGTGAAAAATGGATAAAGCCAGAACATAGCGTCGCGGTGTTTAAATCTACCATTCAATGCAACCACACCAGCATTCAAAATCTCCGCTGCAGTCCCCTCTAGACAACGATAGTATCGATGTCTATGTTTGACCCGTTCGGTGTCGTCTATGAAAATCTCATCTACAGGCACGTGGCTTACTAAGGCGCACATAAGCTACGAAGCAGGCGACTACGATGGAACCGTGTAGGAATCACGTATTTTCTGTTAGAATTAGTTCCTTTCTATCGCAAATGCATCGCTAACGTATCCACATCCTAGAATAAAGCCGTTTTTAGACACGGTTGACGTGATCCTGGCCTGCGTAAGTGCCGGATGTCGCCATTCCGTGGACCCAAATTAAAATATTCGCAACAGTGGCTCTTTGGCCTTGGCCATGAATTATCTGTGCGGTTCTACTAGCGCTCCATTTTATGCCCATGTACTTATTTACATGCTGCGTACTACAGCTCGACACTTTCAACTACTGCGCCACATTTCCATGGTTGCAATTCCGTGCGTCACCCTTCTCTCTATCATCGCTCGTATAGCACTTCCAAGTGTTATGGTAGTCTTATGGATAGACCTTGACGGCAGGACCGACGCTATGGGAGGCTCCATGTCAGATCAGATAGAACATGCAATGTATTCGAATTCTTGAGTAACCGTTACATCATGAATTAGTTCGGTGAGTAGTAAGCTAAATCGTCAAATCGCTGTCAATAATAATGCACGTGGTGAACGAAGAACAGAAAAAATCATTGACTACATCAAACGTTCTTTATCATGTACAATACAAATCCATATTTCACCAGGACGACTGCAGAGATTATCAAGTCAGAACTCAGGATTTCATGGAAAAACGAGTGGTGCGCACCTTCTCTCTCTTAATAGCCTAAAAACTCTGCTTCCAACTTTCTTCGGATCAGTTCCTGCACGAATTGGAAATGCAGGCTTGCAGCGGCTTTGTAAATCCGCAAGCCCTTCGTTCGTGCCTTCGGTCTCGACAACTATCGTTCCATACCACGCAGGATCAACCGTCAGGTTTTGCGAATTGGGTATTGTGATCGGGGAATTGCGGTGGGGGTTGGATCTAATCCGGAAACTTGACCGATGGATCCAGCGTACAACGGTGTGGTGAGCGCCTTGAGGCCTGAAGGACGACCAGTTAAAGACGATGAACTCAAAGAGGGAGGGAGCTACGTACGTTTCTGTTCTAAGTCTATCTTGCAGTAATTGGAGGTTAGCGGCGATTTCCTCACTCCAAGGCGATATGTCAATATAGCATATGGGATTGCTTGATGTGCGAATGACACGATGGAAATAAGACGGTGGGAACGCCAGTGTATGGATGTATTGAGGCAGATCCCCGGTTCGCGAGTAGCTGTAGTCCAAATCCTGTAAAGCAGTCAGCATAAGTCAAATTTGTCCAAATACCGAACGTACAATGAGGTAATTGCCGTCCCACACCATCCGTCCAATGTTGCCTTCGTCGCCGACAGCCGTATCCCATACGACGTCTCCTACTCTCATCTGGGACAAGACTCCCGCGCGTTTGAGTTCTTTCTCGCAATCCAGTACGCTATTGTCTGAAAGCCACATGCCTTCGACAGAAGGAACGAAAACGCGAAGCAGGGGTGCATGTCCCAATCGGAATAAAGGCGAACGGAACTGATATGGTTGGCGAGTCGACGTTGGGAGCTGCGCATGCAAATCGGTATACGACCGGCGCGAATGTGACGCAGCAGAAGAGCCATGGCCAAGGTACGAATTTTGGTATCCGTGTCCAATGGAGGAAGAGGGAGACACAGGTCGGCTACTTGGGGAGTATGATGTTGGAGGACGGGTGTTGATATTGGCGGACGATGCTGAGGGGGGTGGACCTGTGTTGTGTGGTCTCTCCGCGGCTTTTACGGCTGCTTCGGCTTCGGCTTGTGCACGTAAACGAAGAACAACTCGAGTGTACGCTCTGCATGACGAAGCGAGCAAGGATTTCGTAATGGATGCCGACTTATCACCGTCTGGCTGTTGCTTCGACTCAATCCATGCTTGGGCAGCTGAAGCGTATTGATGGGTCGGCAGTGATACACCTCGCATATATGAATTTAAATCCTGGTCAAGTTATTCATCAGTACCGGAAAAAGAAGGGCAAATACCGCAACTCACGCGGAATGTAAGCAAGAGCGGCTCGTTCTTTCCGTTGCTCCATCGCACATACCCCACGGTGGCCAAGAACCTTTCCAACACAAGTTCTCTGAGCTCTCTCCGATGCTCGATGTACCGCCTTAGCCCATCATTGACTTCAGTCATAACGCACCAATCGCGGAAAGTGAAATAAGTCAAAAGAGCCCCGAATAGCGCTGGCTCGGCAATATGACGCTCGATTGGATAATAGACAGGCTCTCGTGTGTCGTCTCCGTCTACCTCCATGTCTTGCGCGTCATTCTCCTGCGCAGGTGCCGTTTCAGGATGGGTATCCGGATGTGGCTGGACGGGATCCTCGCGGTGAGCGTGGGCATGTTCAACGCGGGAGATGGCGTCAACAACAGAAGGTGGTGGTCTCACACGATGTTGACCATGCTTCCTAGTCCTATGCGGCGCGTCCTCAGGAGATACTGGACTCGGAGGAGCGACTGGTTGAGTCGGCCTTGCCATACGTGGGCGAGCTGTACCGAGTTGTGGATCGGCGGGAGCATCTCGAGTAACTTCTGAACTCTGCCTCTGAGAAACATCGCCGAACTCCGTCTTCATAGCATCTGGAGATTCCACAATGGCGTCTTTCCCGGTTCCCGTTAGCACGCTTATCGGATTCGGTCCGACGTCCATCGATCCAGTCGGTGAGATGGGTGACATCGCCACTGGTTTATGCAACTTTCGTGGTCCTGACACGCCTCTCACTCTCGTGTGACTTGGAGATTGAGGCTGTGGAGACGACCTGCCAACCGGAGAATCTGTGCCTCGCGAATGAGGACTGGGTGAATTGAGAGAAGAGGTCTGAATGCGAGGTGACCCGTCCAGGGTAAAGTTTGAACTATTATGAAGATGTGCAGGAGGGGGTGGCGTTGCGCGGGAGGGTGGAGTGAGTGGAGCATTTGCTTGAGGACGGGTCGACCCCACTCCGTTGGGTTGATACGCGGCTGAAGCTTGAACATCAGGAGCCTCATCAACGTCCGCCGATGAACCAAAGATCAAAGGTTTTCCTGGAACTGGTAACCCCCGGGACGGCGTCTGAGCCGCTCCTTGTCCATGCACAAACCCATTCACTTGCCCACTCCCGTTCCCGAACCCATTCTGCTCGAGGTGACTGACGCGTCGAACCGCCGTGGCTTGCGGAAGCGGACGCGGTGATCCACGGCGTTGTTGGTCGCCACCGCGAATCGCAGTCGGGATGGCAGAAGACGAAACTGGATGACCTTCCGACGAGGTTGGCGGAGTCAAAATCTGCATATTCTCCCTCACCCTCGGCGAGTTCGTCTCGCCTTGCTGAAGAGGAGGTGTTGGCAGAAGAGGAGGTGGTGGAGGTGGAGGTACGAAGGTAGACTGCGGCGGCTGTGGCTGCTGAGGCAACAACCTATGTGTGCGTTTTGTGGGTCCATTGGCCATCATGGCCTTCGTCGCCTGAATAGTGTTGGTAGCAGGCGCAGCGCCAGAGGACCACGCCATCATATGAGCTTCATCAGTCCGGACAGGCATCTTTCCCTTAAGAGCAGAAGGTATCGGTGGTCTCTCCTCTTCCTCTGGATCCCGTTCCTTGTCAGTCTCAGCCTCAGTATCTGTCCTCGAGTTCGCGTAGGATGGCGAGACAAACAAAGACGAGGTGGTGGTGTGGGTGGTATTGGTTGTAGCACTGGTCGCAGTGGTGTCCGTAGAAGTAGTCGAATCGACTGAGCCAAAAGTCCGATTCGTAGCAGCAGGTTGATAAGCACCCTCGTCCACCGGCGTCCCGTGCTCCTGCACACGCGCTCGTTCGCTCGCAATCGGGATCGATGGCGATGATGACGACACCGTCGTCGCCTCCTCTTCGCGCTCATCCGACATGACCAACATCGCCTTCGCCTTCTTCGCCTCCTCCTTCTCCTTCCTCCGCTTCTCCCGCTCCCTCTCCTTCCTCTCCCGCTTCTCCTCGATCTTCGCGTCCTGCGGCGCCGCCACTGGAACTCTCGCTGGCACATCCCGTTCCTACGTAAAAAGTTCCAACAAGATAGCATTAGCAGTCACGCACAATCGGTACATAAACGTAAAGACACGTAAAACACAGGATGAAGAAACGAATAAGAGGGTCGTTGTGACACCCCATAATAAACGCAAATCATGTAAAGATAAGCGTGCGATGCGCGAGATTTGCGGATCGACCGCACATCGATCGACGAATATCAAATGACCGACCGAAACAAAACATAAATATACTAACCGAATACGGTGCAGAAGTCTCTTCTTGTGGGCTTTCTCCCCATGACGGAGGAACCGGCGGTGGCGCTGGTGCGGTCTCAACTTCGGGGAGTTCCTGCGAAGAACATACGTTAGTAATAGTTCTCTTGTCAGGTTATGTATTGGAGTGGGCGGAGAGCGCACAACCCCGTTGTTGTTCGATAGCGATCGAATGGAACAACACACGGAAATGAAATAAAGATGTAAAGACGTACCATTGCGAACGGCTGCGGTGTCCTCCGCCCGTAGACTTCGCCTTCCGATTGCGACTGCGATGATGAAGAGTTTGATGGAGCGATAGCGATTGCGGCGGGTCGGAGGGAAGCGTCGACGGCGGCCTATACATAATAAACCGATCAATTTCAAATTTTATAGCGAAAGCGAACAGCAGGGCGAAGACGAAGAGAGCACGAAGAGGAAGGAGGCGAGCGGAAGGCGAGCAGGAAGGCGAAAAGTAAACGCGAAGGACAGCCCCACAGATAAAGACAAATCGACAGCAAAACGAAAAGTCAAAGGTCAAAGCGACTCGCTCCATAAGCGAAGAAAATAAGATAAAAATTGATAGCCTCCACCCGCTCATTCATCGCACGGCAGGCAAAAATGCCATCCAGGCTCCCAAATCCCTCCAACGAACAAACAATGTAACAAGGAAATCAACACACCTTCGATACACCGGTCTTCTCATCCACGCTTCCACCGCCGCTACCCTCTCTACGGCTCCTCGTGCCCGTTGTGCTCTTTGACATAATCTGATCATAAGACACCGACACCGCCGATCCGCTCCCATCGCGCTTTGCATTGTTAGGGTTGTTGATTGGCGATGTTGATTTTGATGGATAGGTAGATCCGATCTGCGCTGTAGATCCCTCCGGTGACGTATCCACCCTCACATTCGCGTTCACATTCGGCCCCTCCGTTGTAGTGGAAGTGGTTGAGGAAGTGGTAGGAACAGACGCAGAGGACGTAGCCCTGAACGCCGCCAACGGGGAGTACTTCTTCCGCTGCGTCGGCGAGGACTGGCTTGACGCGAGGGAGAGGAGCGTCGGTCTTTGCTGTTGTTGTCTTTCTGGACTACTTGGACCACTCCCACTCCCACTTCCACCGGCATTTGCATTTGCGCTGGTCGGCGTCGGTGTAGACCCAGTCGGTGAAGTGACTGAGGGATCGGAGGAAGGCGGGGATGCGCTTGCGAAGGTGGTAGTAGGAGCAGTGGAAAGCGACGACACGACAGGCCTAGCGTGCGCACCAGCCCTCTCTCTCAGGACGCGCGGAGAGGTAGGTGTAGGCGGCGTCTGCGGGCGTGCCATTCCAATTCCCGTCACCGTCGGACTCGGCGACCGTCGGTGTGTTTCTAGCGACATCTTTGGTGGCTTGAACACCTCTACGTCGTCATCTGCAGTGCGAGAGCGGGTATAAATGTCCGATTCTGTTTCCGCGTTCTGATGCCGCAAAGGTGAAGGCGATGGGCGTTGACGGTGTCGTTCGGGAGAGGTCGGTGGGGAGAGTGGTGAGTGCGGCTCGTGGTACGCATCCTCGCTCCTCCCATTTACATACGCGCGTTTATCCCTCTTCTCTTTCTCTTTCGACTTTACTTTAGTGTTATAAGCTGGGTTGGTATCAAGATCGGTAGCAGACTGGTTCTGGTTCTGGTTCTGGTTCTGGTTTGTATCGCCGTTGTTGTGTTTGTTGTGGTTAAAGGAAGAGGGACTCGGCGAGCGGGTAGGTTCTGGTGTCGCGTATGCTGCGTGCGGTGGGCCAAGTGGTACATTGTTATTGCCGGCGCGGCCATCGTCGTCATCGGGTATCAAAGGCGGTAAAGGTTTCTCAACAGACGCGCGGGAGAGTGATGATGTGGACGATGTGGAGAAGGACATGGCCGGTGCCCGTACTTGTCCTTGTCCTTGTCCTTGTGCGTGTGGAGTTGGAGTTGGAGTCGATGAAGGTATGGGTGTTGTGGATGATGGAGTCGGCGCGTCGTATAGACTGTACCGTTTCCTCGGTATCGCATTTGGGTTTGGGTTTGGGCGGGGAATGGGGACAGCGGGTGTGGGAGCATGAACAGCGTCGGTTTGAGCGTGAACGGGATTGGGATCGTCATCCCGAAAGTACGCGCTCCCTCGTTTATCCGGTACGCGCGACGTAGACGCTAACCTGGACCTTAACAGCTCTGGAGAGGATTTGCGTGGTAATACTGACGATGCACCCGCACTGGCGGAGGAGGAAGAGGTTTCGCGGGAATGAGGCGGTGGTGGAGGACTGGGTTGCTCTCGATCATATGTTGCATAAGGGTTAGAGGAAGTCGAGGAGGGTTGGAGTTGGTCAAGAGCATGAAAAGGCACAGATTGTCCGTTCTGTGTGAAGGTCGTCCTGGAGGTCGTTTGCCCGTACCCTTGCTGTTGTCGCGGTTGGGAGGGAGGCAGAGCCTTCTCGCGTCGACTCGACGGCGACAGTACGCGCGCGGAGGTATCCTGGTAAAGCTCCTGCGTCGACTTCTGCGCCTGCAAACTCGCCAACCTCGTCCTCCCTTGAACCACAGGTGCACCAGGCGCAGGCTTCCCCAACGTCATCGGCCGCGAAATCGACACACCGTCCCCGCTCCCATTATAATTAACGCTATTCGTCGACGCGGAGAACGCCGACGGGAACGATGTTGGTGCATTCGCGGCTTTGGTTGCGAATCGTTCGTAGAGTGGTGTCACGGTTGGTTGTTGTGGACTTGGAGCCGGCTGCTGCTGCGTCACGTTAATACTCGACTTCTTGCGTTTGAACATGGTCTTTCTATCAATAGTCTACTCTCGTCCTTCCAGATTTCGTCTTCTTCGTACACTGTGCTGTAAAAACACAAGTTCTTGTTGTTGTGGTTGGAGTTTTTACAGCAGCGTAGCGTCGCCAAGTTCACGTTGAAGTTCAGAGGATGAGGAGTACAGACAACAGCAAGTAGGATCTAGAGCAGCCCAGCTGCAGCAGCGACATGTAAAAGAAAAAAAGCAAAGAGTACAACAAGGAGCAGGCCCCGGCACACGCCCGTTGCAACACAGCTCAAACTGCCAAGTCCGGCTGCTTTTCATTATCGTTATGTAAGCACACAATATTGCGTCCCTGATCGTCCCTGACACCGAGTTTGCCTGCCCTTCGCGACAACCACTCGTCATCGACTACGGCCAGAGCGTCCACGTTGACAGCGTCGTAACCCAGCTTTGTCGTCGTCTTCGTCGTCGTCGTCGACGACGATGACGACGACTATTGATAACCTCGAACCTGCACACATCGTTTTAACAATATTTCCGTTTTTCAATGTGAAGGGATGCTTGCGCTGGACTCTGGTCACTTTCGTGCTCGCTGGGATGGCAACTGGATCCACGACATACACATGTCTGCGCAGAAGATCGACTGGCGAAGATCGACCACAAATATCTGTAACCCGACCGCAACTCGGAGCGGAATCAATTTTCCGAAAGTGGAGTATCAAACGAAGCAACTCGCATAAGCTCGATCTCCTTTTTTCCTCCTGAGGCTTTCGCTTGTGCTGTGCTTTCAAAGCTTAAATCTCACCTCGTCTTCCCTTTCTCTGGGTTATCATCAACTGCGTACCGAATACGCCTGCGCTGCTGACGATGCGATTCTTGAATCTTATCTGTATCTTTGGAAGCGGGCTATGTTCGAATTCGAAGCCGACGGATCCTAAAGCTTCCATGATGGATGGATGGGTAGTCCGCTCTATGCGGAGAATGGCGGGGACTTGTCTAGTCTGCGCTGGGAGCTCGGCCACGGTTGTACGAGGACTCAAGTTAAACACATTATCTTGTAATTCGCAAATACCTGTCTGTGCTCCACTCGAATGCGAGCCGACTGCGCAGAAGATCGACTGGGGACCGCTGACCTTGCGAAGATCTATGTCACTAGAGAACTGAGATCTCTCTCACCCGAATGAGACTCGGAGCGCAATCAATTTCCCGAAAGTGGAGTAACAAACGAAGTAACTCGATCTCCTTTTTCTCCCATTCGCGCCTTCGCCTTCGCTGCCACTGTGCTCTAAGCCTAACCTTCACCAGCTATTCTATTCATCTGTCCTTTTGGGCCATCAGCAGCAACTGCATACCGAATACACTGACGACGATGAAGATTCCTGAGACTGATCTGTATCTTTGGATGAGAGATATGTTCGAATTCGAAGCAAACGCATCCTTCGACAACCTTCGTTGATGGGTGGATGGATGGATGGATGATCCGATCCACGCGGAGCATGACGGGGCCTTGTCTAGTCTGCGCTTGCGCCAGTGCAGCTTGGTTTAAAACTGTACAAGGACCCAAGATGTAACCTCGCTCGCCCTTTTTTTGATTCACACAGATGCCGCAATATTACTTAGACAAATCATTGTACCACATAGACCCTCAAATGCATTATACTCTCCGTCAGCGGGTCAGCTACCGACTAAAAACCATACAACAATGGAAGGCCCTCTATTAATACCGAATGCCAGTTGGACGTTGAAAGAAAAACTGGGAAAAAGGTATTTATGGAATGCCTGGCAAAGGCGTATATACAGTACTGTGAGAACAGCCTTATACTCAAGTTGTTCAGTTTGATCAAAGGCTGGTTTCACAGTGCTGTTTATATGCAATGGGGAGAGTGTTTAAAATAAAAGAATCACGATCATAAAGTCCTGCTTGGTCTTCGCCGAATTAGTAAATCGAGAACGACGCCTCAAGGGACGAAAAAAATCGTACTTGTATTATATCCACTTTTGAGTCCGTGTTTTGCGTCAGTCGTTTGACCTCTGTGAGATCTTTGGTATGTTGCTTGTGAAAGGTGAGCTGGCGATGACAACGTTAAAACAATTAGAAGCTGACGAAGGAGTACCTGTGAAGGGAATGAAGTCAGACCTGAATGTGAATGTTCGCACACGCCAGGCGCTTTTCGGCGGAAATGAGCACCGTGGCGTCCTCTCGTGAATGGAGTATACTTGAGAAAATGTTCTTGCGCCGTTGAATTTGTGCTAACTCTGACACAATATTTTGTAATGTGCTGTTCCGCCAGAATCAGCATTTTGAATAACATAAATGTAAAAAACTGACGCTAAGAATCCTTCGAACTCTGTCGGGAGTTCCTTGGGTAGTTCGTTGTCCTTGAACATCCGGAAAAGCCCGGCGAGGAAGATAATTGTCGATTGAGCTTCACCCCGAAGCTCGTGAGCACGCTCTTTGTTTCCTTTCGCATTCTATTATTCGTCAGTGGAGCTCAAAAGTGTAATAGAAAAAATCAACTAACGTCACATATGTTGTAAATTGCTAATAAAGCGCCGACGGCACTCTTGAGTGGCGGAAATGCATCAGAACTTTCCCTGACGAATTCCAGTGCCAGTCCTACCGCAGGCGAAACATGTGAAAGTCTGGGAGGTTTCTGCCTGAGATCATTTGGAGGTTTGGAACGCCTCCAGAATCCCTCAAACCAACTCATAGTGTAGGCGACTGCTCTGCGTTTTTGTGATCAGGAGGGAATCCGGCGTTGGAGATTGGAATGCCTTAATCGCCTATATATCGATGCTCAAATGCAGGACAAGTGTTACTCGAGTCCCTGGGTGGGGAGGCTGTGTGATCTGTTTGGATTGTACCATACCCATTGCGTACGACATTGAATAGCCTTGGAGCTCCATTACTTTGTAGTCTGGCCAAGATCGGATATTTGACAGTGAGATGTACTTGGAATCAAGCACAGCTTACGACCTGCTGACTCTTGGACCTCATTGTACAGTAGCCCCGGCGAAAGTTGAGAGACATAGCCATTGGCAAGATCGACAACGGTTGAAACCTGTGGGCCGCAAAATAAAATAAAATCGTCCGAACCAGCATCTCATCTGACCACTATTGGCGTCAATCGGATTGGCAAAGCAAGTGCTCACTCACGAGGACATGCGCAGCGCAATGTAAGAAGCATTAATATTACGACATATCATGGATAGAAATGGGACACGCCACGTGGCCAGCTCCGCCCTAGATTCTATATCTCACATGATGCATCGTAGTGATCCGTTCCCGTCTCATCGCGGTCCTACTGAAGGCGCTGCTGATCCAAACTCAATCACGGCAAGATGCGCATTCCTCCAGTCTCCCAGGCATATTTGGCAGACAAATCAACGCTTCTCTGCCCACAAACGTGGTTCCATCTGAATTAATTCCAGTGATATGTATAAAGCAGGCAAGGAATTTTTTTGCGAAGTACTTTGGTTTCGCTGTCGTCTCACTCACTACGGAAAAGTTATGTCCAACACCACACTTGACATCGCAGGATTGATAGCAGAAGCTACACAAATGTATGTCGACGATTTATCAAACAATATTCCGCGATTCATTCTTGCAGACGATTCTTTGACCGCGTATTGATTTCGGGAGCTGACTGGGGCTCACCGGACATCGCAAGATGGACAGCAGAAGCTACCGAAGGGTGTGTCTACGAATTTCCAAACAACATTCCACAACTCATTTTTGTAGACAATTCTTCAACCGCATTTTGATTTCTGGAACAGGCAAGTCATTCATGATCCTGACGCTACCGATAAATTTGCTAATTAAAATTGAAGCTCTTGTTTTCTATGACTATGCTTTGACATTTTCCACTGAGATTTCAGAAATATGGAGTGCGAAGCTTAGTGGAGCCCAAGCCCTCTTCTTTTTGACTCGATATTCCACCATGGTTTACATGATTTTGTACTGTGCTAAAACCTTGATCCATAACCCATCAGAAAAGGTTGGCTAGTATCCCTTTTTGCCTGCGAAGCTAATCGATGTCATGTGGTAGTTTTAAGTCCTTTCTATTAAACCGTAAGAATGCTTTTATGATCTGATTTTTTCATTAGATGTCAAATGATTTCATACAATGTCATGGCATGGAGTATACCGCCTCAAATTGGACTATATGGTGCGTTTTCGGACTTTCTACGTTAGATGCATGAATTGAGATGGACTTGGGCAGGCATTTTAATTTTGCGAACATATGCCATATATCAGAAAAATCAGTTTATCCTATTTGTCATGGGGTTGACTTGTGTGGCGAAATTGGCTCCTACAGTTGTATGTTACAGCTGTTTTGAAGTTGACTTTGTTCTGATCCATTCTAGTGCATGGAGTTGGCGACAAAGCCGGAAGTTGTCAGAAGTGTTTTTGGATTCACCTGCGCCCAAATTTCACCCTCAAGTTTTCCTCAGTATGGCAACTGTTAACAACAATACTATCAGACCTAACATCGTCTGATTGTGAGCACAGATGTAAATCCCATGTTGCCATTTCATCAATTATTGACAAGCTTGCAAATATTATAGTCCAGCTCGCTTCAGTCATTCTTTCTTTTAGCATCAATACGTTGGTGTTTATCTTGACCTGTGCAAAGACGATCCATCATGCCATAGAAATGAGAAGGGTTGGTCTAGGGAACGGTTTGGGGTATTTCATCTTGCGTGACGGTACGCCATATGCACACGACAGGAGATACAGAGCTGACAAACAGAGGCTTGTAGGCGCCATGTATTTTCTGTTCGTTGAATTTCTTTGTCTTAAACAATCCTGACGGTTGAGGGGTTAGATTCCAATTCTCGTTTTGCGTGGTGGGGACCACTGTATTCTTCGTACGTACCAGTTGTTGTTTCTCATGCACACAAAATAAACCTAATGCGGCAGTTGCCTGCTTCGGTATGTATTTATGGTATTTGTGGTGATGATTTTTCCATTTTCTGCCGTACACAGGGCTTCATCGGCGATTGGATTGGGGCGCTTTCGGCAATTAGTAATCCGTAGGTCCTCTTTATCGTTGCGGGAAAATGCAGCGTGCATACCTCAACAGGTTGACAATTATTCTTTTAATGCGGCTCGTCCTTAACCTTCGACGAGTGTCTCATGGACAAGGTGGGAATGCGCCAACACTTGGCACAATTGGCACAATTCAGGAGCCAGCATTCGCCGCCAACTCATTCCTTGGGAATCTTGGAGCACCGTTGCGAGTGGGTTCAGAGGACGGCGACGACATTGAAGAAATAGGCGGTGATGTTGAGGCGGAAGATGTTGAAGGACTCGGGAATGTTGACCAAACTAAGGCTATTGAACTTGTGCCCGGCGATCCTCCCAATGTGTAGTCCAACAACGTCTATCCTTCATTGCAACTCAGAGATGCGTACTGGTGCTGAGGATTTCTATATGAGATGTACTCCTTCCGTATTCTGTTAATTTATGAATAGATCGGAATGTGGCATTGACTCACGCGTATTATCAAAGGACCTCAAAGGATTCAATAAGTTTTCTAGCCCAAACTCGATATACTGTATATTAATACAGGACGATGGATCGGTATGCACATGGGAAGAAGGCTTCGATAGGCGCAAACTGATTATTACAACTTATAAAAATTAATGGGTGGTTCGGTTATCATTCGAATCAGCAAGGGGGTGTTGAAACATGTATATTCATACTGAGCGACGCGCAGTTGAGGTTGGGATGTGCAAAATAACAAGAGCAGAAACAAGTACGCAGACCAGCGTAGAAAAATTGCAGCGTCCAGAGGAATATTGACTGATATCAGAGTCAAAAAAGGTTACAGGTTGCGTGAGTCGGTACGAAGGGGATACCACAGCGAGACAGTGCCAACAGGGATGGGTAGGAGGCTGGCTTACGAGGGAGGGGATGACGGAATGACATATATCTTGGCGACAACGGATTGATGGTCTCTCTTATTATAATAAGGTTGGGGCCATTGCCACGAGGACTCGTTTGCCACGGGTATATTTTCAATGAAAGCAAGGAAGGAATAGACTCAGAGTATTTTGGTAACGTCGTGAGAGGTCAACATGGCATAGGGCTGAGAGATGGCTCTAATACAGACCTCCACCCTTTGTTGACGTGTTGAACCGGAGCAATAACCATCATTTCTTCATCTACTTGAGGATGAACGCTAGCGTAGGCGGCTGCAAAAGTCGACGAAAGACCACCGTGCAATGCATCCCTTTGTAACTTGAAACGATTATTTGCGGACGACGATGAAGCGATCCTACAATGAACGCTCGGTCTAAATATGAACAGCGAGTACTGAAGGGAACCGCAGGAACCGCATCATGCGGCGTGTAGTGGGATTGCGATCTTCAGCGGTTATCAATCGACCCAGAAGTAAGCAGGTTTTGAACTTGTGCCTGGCCATCCAGCAATCGATCGAGTGGTGGGGAGCCCATCAAAGACGAGACGAAAGGACACCATGGAGAGTCTCCAGCTAGGTTCATGAGTTCCGGGTGGCATGTCGACATGTCAGCGACTAGCGGAAAAGCGAACGACTTGGGAATAGTCGGCCTGAAAGAATTGCACGATAACTAGCACTTGTAAGCTTTGTGAGCCAAGGCCATCGCGCGACAACCGTGTTATATTTGGTTAGCGCGGAGTCTGAGTGCGGAGTCTGAACTTTCCAGCCGGAACTTGCCGAAGTGTCTATGTTTGTTGAAGTCGCAACGGTTGCACTGGTCGACGACGATGTGCACAACTCCAGGGATGAGATCATCCATGGTCTATGGATAGGCGACATATACAGCGCTCGGGATGCCGACGCATTGCGTGAGGACCACATCAGCAGCGTCCTGTCGGTATATCGTGGTCAAGTTGATATCGCAAAGGTTGGCCCACGCCAAACAGATTCTGACTTGGGTTATTGATTCTCCACTTGCAGGTTTTTGAGCATCATCAGGTAGTCCTAGATGACACCGAAAACGTGGATGTACTCTCGCTGTTACCGGACTGTATCGCTTTCATTGGGGGTGAACTCGAGAAGGGACGAGGCGTCCTGGTGCATTGCGAAGCGGGAATGAGTAAGATCGTATTTCATACTCTCTAAGCATTCTTAAACTGACTCATCCCTGAACAGGTCGTAGTGCCGCAGTCGTCGCCGCGTATCTAATGCAAGCCAACCACGTTGACATCTCAGAAGCATTGAAGATCGTCAGGACAGCTAGGCGAAACGCGCAGTGAGTCATAATCTCCCTCGTTTGGATGAATCGTCTGAAATTGCATTAGGCCCAATGTTGGCTTTCTTAGGCAATTGGAGGCCTTCTATCAAGCGCTGGACAAGTCGAAATGGCCCCATGACTTCGCCTCTTGACGTAGTTTAGGTACCGAAACACTGTAAATTCACTGGTGAATACAACTGTTTTATGTCCTTGGATGTCTTGATTAAAATGAGCACCACAGAACCCGAATAGGCGTAATCGTACTCCTAGGCTTGCCCATCAGTTGAAGCTCGTCCGCACCATTCTCTCCCGCAAGTCTGTCCGCGCTTTAATGTAAAATCGCCGGACGGTATTGGTTCAAGTTCTTCGCCACGTGCCTAAATTCCGCGTCATTCTGAGGCTATCCTATCCATTTTCTGACTGAGCAATTCATCTGCCGTTCCCGAATATCATCTACGTGACCCTGCTGAGCCCGGCCAGAATATTCACCGCGCTAAACGACACATTAATTCAATGATCAGTGGCGGCAGGGTTGCTGACTCGTGCTATCTGCGTTTTCCATGGCTTCAACTGGTTCGGTGCGCGAAATTTTTGGAGGTCTTCAACGTCCCTAGAAGATGTGCCCCGCCATGTCCACCAAGCCCAATTTACGCCGCGATTAGCGCTCGCCATGGGACAAAGACGATCCGATTCTCTTTCAGTCACGATATAATATCCCACGGCTATGCATTGACTCACCTTCTGAATGTCCGTTTGGCCGACTGCCTCCACCGTCTGTGGGACTCGAGTAGTGTTTCGATTCAAGCACGCGTTCAGGCTATGTCTCATTGCGAGTGGTGTTGCAATTACACCAAGACGTGATGGCCTGTGGCCTTGTCGTACCGAAACGTGTCTCAGGTGCCTCACCTCGGCAGTTGTCTCAGGATTTGGATTATCCAAATATATAGGTAATGTAACGTTCACATCACACGAGTCACTCTACGCCGTGTTGACCGTACAACACGCAGTTTTTTTCCGATCGATTGCTTCAACAACCAAAAATGTTTAGGCGTCATTGAATCTGTACCACTCCACCGCCTCACTTAATAACACGATATGCATCTATTTTAGCTGCGTGCGCGGTGGAAAGGATGCCTTCTCCGAGCTGCGGTGCACCGTGTGAGGTGTCTAGAATATTGGGTGCTGCGGGACTCCTGCGGGACTCACAGCTGTCACCTTCTCTATGAGATGTCGTAAAGCCCCGTGCATCCATTGCGCTGCGCATGCCCGTGAATGAGCGCTTATCTTGCTCATCCTAATGACACCGAATTCGAAGTTATCAGACACTGGACCGGAGATCTCCACTTCATTTGAGAGCCTCTCTTTAAGGCTCGCGGGCTTCAACAGCGAACCGTCCTAGACCTGCCATGCTTTAGATGTCCTCCCGCCTTCGTCGACCTTTTCGCCGGGGTCGACCCCCGGACAAGCCTGCGAAGAAGACATCTTCGGCATCCCAAGATATCTCAGATGCCACAATCCTAATGCTCACACAACTCAAGGAGTCTGCCGACTTCTTTCCGCCCTTAAAGAGTGCTGTTGCTGGTGTCTTGGGTATTTACCAAATTGCACAGGCAAGGCTATTAATTCATATCTCATTGAGTGTGGAGACTGAATCTTCAAAACGTAGACCATCAGTTCCAACAAAAAGGAAGCTAATAGGATATCGCAACGAGCCGTGCGGGTGATAGAGATATTGGAACATGCTACTCACGCCTCCGCGGGTGTGTCGATTGAATTGCGCAATTCCATCAATACATTCAACGGGTACGTCCTGCGTCATCAACAATTCAGACCTTCATGCTAATGAATGCTTTCAGATCATTATGTTACATCAAGAGTGTCATGGAAAATCTATCAAATCAGAACCGGCTCGAACGGCTCCTCCGATTGAATGGCAACAAGGATGAACTGGTACTTTGCAACAAATTGCTTGATGACGCCGCCAGCGAATTTACTGTATGAATTTGCAACCTCGCGTACATTCACGCCATAGCTGACTATATCTGATTCCGGATTTAGATCGCCTCGTCAACACGAGTGGAAGTGACAGTCACGAAGTTGGAAAATACCATCGAAAGGAAATTGGACCTGACAGATTTCATTTCGTCTTCTGAGGTGATGTCTGCTTGATTCTAGCGGCAAGTTTACTGACTTTGCGATACTGTTAGCGCCGATTGACTGCGATGGAAGTCCACTGTTCTGTTTTCTACCATATTGTTTTCTTTTAATCACCTCTCTGCGGGAACCACGGATGATGGGTGACGCCGGACTTCACAGAAGTCAACGGTGCCCGAGTGAGGCGTCACCAAAATTTCCCATGCCACGCCATCCGCATGGAAGCGGGGAGGTAGTGTGTCTGAAGCCTGCACCGTATGGCCATTATTACACTGGAGCCAGAAGCTCCCATGTGTAGTATCTCCGGTGGTGTTGCGAATATGCAGCATCGCCGGATGAAAGTCTGGTCCACGCTCGACCGTGTGCAGAGACAGGAACTTTCCTTCTTTTGCACAAGGGATATATTCATCCCTCTGGGTGGTGGAACCAAGCATACAGACCTGCGTCGGCTGCGATGGGATCCAACGGTCGATCTCCGTCGAGGTGGAAGAATTATGTTCTTCAGCTGGGCAGCTGACATTGTGGCATGAGCGGTCGGTGCTTATCGTCATTGGCCAGCTTCAGATATACCAATTCAATCTATATGAGCTTTCCCTGTTTCACGTCCAGATGTACAATTAAAACCAGTTTCACTAATGCAACACAGAAGGCTTTCCTAACCAGAGAACGTGTAGATCCCACCCCGGCAAGCCACATACCAGTAGACTAGACCCACCTGCGCATTAACTTGATAAACTCTCGTTCGGCAAGCCTGTTCCATCTGTTCCAAGTTGCATAACTATCCATGTGCAAATTCTGTGAGAATGAGTCGCTCAAATGTCCATCCCAAAACCAGTTAACGTGACAAAAGCTCCGATGAACTCGACCCGAATATAACGACAAGGAAAGAACACGAGGCTGGAGCTGGAAGTGCATCGCATTCAAGGTCTCAGAGTTCAGTCCTGGCTTATCTGAACTTTATCATTTCAATGGATAGGGCTCACAAGTTACTGCGCATCATGACTTTCAGGCGCTTATTCTCGACTGTCGTGCTAATCTTGGCAAAACGGTATTCGATGCCGTAAATCCTAATATCATACGATTTCGAGTCACCCTTCGAGTAGGCAGCGTGCACAGCCCAACCTAGCACAGGTGTGCTGACTAGGGAACTCTTATACCTGCTGTAGATTTCCCCGAAAACGCAGTTCGCCTACCTGTCGATTCGGCAATGCCGAATGGCCAAGCAATACATCGCTTTTGGTGGCCTCGAACACCACCAAAGCCTCCAGAAGTCACATTCCAAGAACCCTACAACACCTCTAGCCTGTCTTCGACTGCGCTGCTCGCTCTGAGCTTCCTTAAAGAATCATCAGATGTGTTTCCGCCACTCAAGAGCGCTGTCGCCGCGTTATTACGGATGTATGTCATATGCGATGTATGTTCATTTTTACGACTCGCTTTATGCTGTACGATTGAAATGACATTGTGTGCAGAGTGCAAAAGGGAATAAAGAATGTGCCAAAGAACTTCGGAACGAAGTACTGCAGACCATCGACTGCCTGAGCGATCTGTTCGTGAAAGACACGCTCACGGAAGTACTACCAATTCGACACCTCCGCCATGACTTCGAAACATTCTTCAGGTGAGATCCATCCTCTAGCCATTCTCAAAAAATTATTAATTAGTTTGTTGTGAATCAGCTCATGCGAAAATATACTCGATGAGCTGGCAGGTATTCAACAACGCAGACATTTCTTTAGTCGCATAATACATTCTAAAGATGATGAGAGGGTCTTAACTGGCGCCAATAAATGCCTGACTCGTGCGCGGAACGTCCTTCAGGTGAGCATGACAGTTCGTCATGTTTTATTAATATGTATTCATATAATTATTGTCGCATCCAGCTTGCCCTTTTGAAACACCAAACCAAAATGCTTGTGGAGAATTTTCGCCTGCAGGAAAGCACACACGGGAAACTCGATAGAATGGATGTTTGCCTGCGAAGCACGCACGCGAAAGTGGAATACACACAGGTAACTGTTTTATTGATTTCTGCCAAACACAATGTAGCGTATGCTGATCGATAAGCAGGTCACAATCAGACGGACTTTCACCATATCAGTCTTTTTATTTGGTGATCTCTCCCCATAGCGAATGCGCAAACGCTGGACAGCTACCCACTCCCACCCAACGCACAGCACGGAGTTGTGCGTTGGGTGGGAGTGGGTAGCTGTCCAAGGTTTGCGCGTACGCCATAGCATTTCTTTGGTTGCATAGCCTTTGCCGTGCTGTGTTGTATGGTTAAGTCGGCCCAGGCCCACCGTCGGAGAGTATCGCTCGAAGGGTTCATTCACCATGCACAATGACCACATTTTTTTGCAATATTGAATTATTCTGATTGGAAATCTTGCTTCTATTACAACCGCGCACATGTCCTCGTCTCCATTCACTTCACATATAGAAATTGATTGCTCATCTTCTGATGAAAGCGTTCCGCCAAAATAGCGACAAACTTCAGACATACATGGGGGTAGGCGACGGGGAAACCCAAGGAGATGGCATCCCTAACCATCGCATGCGGAATCTTAATTATCGAGGTTATGGGTGTTTGGACTCACGACAATTGACCATCCGAACTGTCATTTATTAAAGCTGTAATTTGCATTAATTCTGAAGTTGAACTTGACCAACCGTGCGACCATTGCCCAAATCGCAGGCACACCGTTGGTTAAATACCATGTTGCAAACATTGTGTTACCGGAATCTGAAGGGTTTCTAAAAGCGGCTTTAAAACAAAACAACCCATCCTTGAAATTCCATAGAATTAGAGTGAGATGTTGTTGGTTCAATTTTTATTCCAGGTTAGTGGCGATATATCTTTGCATCGGAATAAAATGACAGAAATAATTTTCAGAAAGGATAAGTCATACGAAGGGCCGGACGAAGATGGTATACCAATATATAGTCAGAGAGCGTGGGGAGGTTAGCATTTGATGAAGCTGTGCGAACTTTTGGTAGTGCTGAGGTTTCATTCGCTATGCCTGAGTTCAGTTTCTTGGAACATTATCGGCATTTCCGACTACACGTGAGAGATATCAAACTCCAGCATACAAGACATCGCACAATGCGAAACCGGCGAACAGTGTAAGCACGAATCAATTGACAGATACTGCTCCACGAAGCCAATGGTAAGGAAGAGGCATGGCTTCTGCTTCTTCGCGATGTGATCATTGATAGCAGTACGTGAACGTGCAACCAGATCGGACGGCCGTTGGTGTAGTCTTTGTAGTTCAGTTGGAACTTATTCTGCTTTGTCGGTGGTCAGCTGACAGTGGTTTTGTTCAAACGTGTCATCACAGTGCTTGCGCTCAGGCTTCACTTCCGTGAAAAAAGACTTTCAGGTGATCTCGAAAGCCGTCAACCTGTAGTTCCATGCAGTTGTACGAAGAGTAAGCGTAGCGTGACCTGTCTGAAAGCCCGAGCGTCAAATTGAAAGCCAGTCAGTAAGGTGAAGAAGAATGAGCACGGGAAAAAGCGGCGAGGTCGCGACTCGGAGTCGGAGTTACTACCCTTTCCTTTTATGGACGTATCAGATTCTCGTCATTTTCGACTCGGAACGAGCACACCGTCGTTCAACGTTCCGCCTGTACATTGCTCGACCAACAAGAGGGTCACCGTCCCGATCACATCCCGCTCTAGCGAGGTCTGGAATGAAAGTCGTGATCAACTTGAATGGCCACTGTCAGCTTGGGGACTCCTACTAGCAACGTACTCGCGTACAACACGTCGTTTAGGAACTTGAAACCACCTACAGTCAACTGGAACATAAAGATCGCGCCATTGTCACTGGCCTTGTGCCCTCGCACTACTGTACCCTCAAGACTCGTACAAGTGGGTTGTACTTTTGCCTTTTCACTGCTTTCTGATCGGACATTTGTGTGGTATGCAACGTCAGCCGATATAACCAGTGCATGAGATGCGTTCCGTCCTGCCGCCCGATCGCTTAGACCTGTTTGATGGTCCCACAAGTGCCTTGATGGCAACCAATTTTTATGGCAGACACGAACCGGAGATGTGCCAAATGGGGGAAGTGGTGCTAGGCCGGCGTTTGGTTGTCAGTGGCATTCAAGACTTGAACATGTTGACTGATAAATACCAAACGGTTCCCATGGGTGCTCGACCGGACCATCGTCTCCTCGCCTACGATGCATGGCGCCGCTGTAGTCAAACTGTCTACACAACCCACCGGCACGGCCGACAAGCCCACGTATCCTCCTGTCGCTGACGAGGAAAATACCGCATCACCGGTTTCTGCGTCATCTACATGCGTAGATAACACAACGCAGTGGGCATCTACCTCGAATTCATTACGATCTAGCCTACCAGAGAGCCCCGGCATCACATACTGGTATGAACCGCCTTTGGTCATTCGGAAGAAGCGGTATCAAGCTAGTCGTAATGTGAAGGAGGTTCCGAAGGAGGTCAGCTTTAAACTCGTTTCTGCACCCGCGGTTGTTGATAGCCGAATTTCAGGAAATCCCAAGGAAATCTAGTCCTGAAGTTGATGTTCGAGCAAGATGCGAATCCGGTCCCAGCAATCATACACCACCTCTTACACCACAGGTCGGTGACGACATCCGTCGAACCAAGTCTTGTTCAGGTCTGGCAAGACGACGCCCATTGCCCACAGTACCACGCGCCGAGTCGATGCAAAGCCGCCCACTCCCCACCCCACCAGCGTCTATCAATCCAACGTCACTCGCGGTATCAGAAGCGAACCGCAACGCGTGGAAACGCCCATATCGGCCACTTCCGAAGGTTCCCGACGATGCCAAACTTTCAACATTCAAATGCGACGGAGATTCATACGACAAGCGGCAAGTTCGTACAGTTCGTATCAATGTACCAGCTGCACCCCCATTTGATCTTGTCGAGGAGCTTGTACGTCTTCTAATTGAGATAAACGACCCTGCTCCACCCACTCCATCTCATAATTTGTTCCGCGGCTCCACACCCTACTCCATTGCCGAGTCAGTGATCTCTACATCGTCCACTGCGGCTTCGATGTTACGGCCGTTGAGCACGCAGTGGTTGCTCCCTGTTCCATCAGACATCCGACGCTTTGGAGAACACCAACGCCATGTCGACTACAGCGACCCCAACATGGACGGCGTAGCGACATCGAAACCGGAGAAATCCCCATTATCCCATGAAGCGAGTAACAATGCACGTCCGCGATCCTGGCGCTGTCGATCCGGCGAGATCGCGAGAGAAGGACATCTTCAACGCCAATGCAAGTCGGCGCCGGCCGCAGTCGAATCTTTCAAAATATCCTTCCGACAACACGACGCCGCGCGTCAACCGAAGCTCGTTGTGCCTAAGTCTGCACTGACGCGTCGCCTTAACCGACACACACTCACTGACCCTCGCTCGCCTGTATGTGAGAAGCCACCGTTGCTAAGCGCTGAGGATAGCTCGCCCAAGCGAAAATCTGGAGGTGTGAAAGGCTCGGCAGTTGCACGCGTGCGCGAAGCACATTCGAATTCCATTCTGAGGCGGCATACCATCGAAGACAAATTGTTCGTCTTTTCCGTTCCATTTGAAGGAAGAATGTACTTACCGATTGGACTGCAGTCAGGCTTCACGTCGGCCACCGCGTGTGTGCCCCGTGCGAACGTGTTCAAGCTCGAGACTGGTTCCTTCGGAACTGCGCCGTGACCGCAGGAACCATGGGAGTATGTTCTCTGCTTCAGTTGCAGTGGTTTAACACCATTTCGGAAGAGCGTGTATTTGGTTCCTACTGTTACGTCTCAACCTCTTCCTTGGCACTCGAGTTTGTTGTATCTTCCCGAATCTTGTATCCTTGGTGTACTATTATTATCAACTCTGAGTCGTGAATTGTACAGTAACACGTGAAAATAGCATCGCAATCGATAAAAAATGAATTTGATTTTTTGTCAACGTAATTTAAATCCCATGGATTGCAAGAAATCGAGCGGGTATTTCAACTGTATTTCACTCGGAAATTTAAAGAGGCGACAGTTGGCGATATGGGTCTCAAGCGATTCTTCTGTCCGTCTTGAAACAAGACTGGCGACGTCATCTTTGTGTTACTTTTTGGATATCCGCACAGGCAGACGAAGCGTACTATACGTCTGCATATCGATTAAAATCACATTTCTCTTCTTCAGGATCTATTGATGATCGTCGGGGAAGATAGCTGCCTCGATGTTTAATTACGGCATTGGATGAGAAAATCCGTTACTGCAAGATTGAGAAAACCTGGCGGTCTGTACATGCAGGGTCATGGATGCCGCAAGGGTGTATGTAGCTTTAGAACGCTCTGTAGAGCTTCTGTAACCAGTATTTAAATAATTATAAGTACTTTCGCAACAGTAACCTCAGGTTAATATTAATATTCAAACTCCGCGCTGGTTGTACTGGTAACTTTATCGTGCCCAAAAGGCTGGAAGCACTGATACGGAGCGCTCCACTTCTGTTCTCCCGCCTTGGAGGACGAAAGTTCGGTCAATGGGCACGCAAAAGAAGGCAGTCCTTCTTCTGATGACGGCATGGATCGCGCCGTTTGTCTGATGGGCTGATCGGATCTAATCATGGTGGTATATCTACAGGTCCAACCTACTGGTCTCTCTACGTCGATACGAGTACCACCGATTCACTATGTCTCTGGATATCACGTTTGGCGCTGCCTTTTCTGGGTTGTTCGTTGGCGCAATGTTTGTCTCTGGTGCTTATTCCTCATTCAATACTCATCGAAACTTGCAGAATGTATGGATTGACGTTGCTGCAGACGTACGAGTTCGGTTTCCTATGTGTTGCTCATTAACACTGAATCACGGGATCTTTCAACAGCTATACGTATTTCAAGTAAGCAAATATCAAATGCCAGTCTCGCAACATCGGCGCGCTGAGCCTTTCCCAGACGATACCCTCGCGACAAAAGGTTTATACGACCTCTGGTAATTATTTTAAAACCTATTCCTGACCAACGAGACCAACTCATTCTGACAGGTTGTTTGCCTATGGTACTTTTCATTGCCTGCGTTTGTCTGGCAAGAGTCGAAGTACAATGCTCCGCCAGGTTCTTGGATACCCTTCATCTTGGGTTGATTTTTGGGTGTCCTTACTGGTGGGTTCTGCACGTCGGGCAAAACAATACTGTAATGGCTCAATCGGAGAAGGTACCTTATTGCGAATTTCGGAGATTCATCGAATCTCGCCGAGACACATTGGACCATGAATGTACGAGCCAAGTTTCTCATTGGGTGATAATGGTCTAACTGAATGTTTCGTTAGTTGCAAGCTGTCGTAAACGTATGTTCTTTTCTCTTTTCGACGCTCTTCACCGACTGAAATCCTTCAGAGTTTTCTTGCATTCATCATCCAATTGTTTTTCAGCATGCGGGTCTATCGACTTGGTCAGAATTTGATTGTAGCAGCAGTGGCGTGCATCCTCGCAATGATTCAATTCAGCATTGGGATCTTCTTCACCGCAAGATCGTTCGCACTTGGCACGTACGACAAATTCGGTCAGCTCACATGGGCGGCTAGTTTGGGCTTGGGTAGCTCTGCCACTTGCGATGTGGTCATAGCAGTTTCTCTTTGCTACTTTCTCCGCAAGAATCGGACAGAATTTCCACGTACAAACACGCTCATATCGACTCTCATGACATATTCCATCAACACTGGTAGGTTCACAAGCTTGTAGGCTTGGCTCGGTCGAAATTCATGTGTTTTTCCAGGTGCTTTGACAAAGTCTGTTTTCAGCGCAAGGTTAAATCTACTTCTAGTTATTCATTCAAGATTATAGTGTCTGTGCATTGTGCTCGGTTATATCCGTCAGCCATATGATACTTTGCCGCTGAGATCGATTTTGATTTTGATCCTTTCCCAGTTTGGGATCTCACCGACCAGTTTTATCTGGTTAAGCTTCTTCTGGATTATTGGAAAACGTACTTCTGCATCACTTTTCTGGTTCAGAGGTGTCACTAACCACTGTCGGCAGTTTATGTAAATTCTTTCCTAGCGGTGTGAGTCCGAATTTTCGGCTCTGTTTCCTACAACTCACGGGACGCACTTTCAAAAAGCCTCAACAGTCGGGAAAGGCTACGGAATTTAGGACAGCCCTACGACAGCTCCTTCCTTCGAATGTCTAATACTCGCAGCGGAATTGCTGCGAGAGAAACGATGGACGCAGAAGCGTACATCACGAAGGTGTGTTGAATAATTGAATATTCTATCGCATATGACTTCGATAATGACCATGATAAAATAGACTCAGACACCTATAAGTATAGCAGTGGAGACATCAAAAATGGAACACGTGGATGACGAATACTCAAAATCACCGGACAATAAGACCGCTGGTTCAAGGCACGTATCGTTCTCCAGGTGCCAAGATATTTCCAGTAACACGGAGCGCCTAAAGGTTGAGCCTTGACCAAGTCTTCCGTGATGAAATGTTGAAGAAGAAGTTATAAATGTGTGTAAAGTAAACAGATAATCGTATTCAAAAATCGCGTGGATAGTAGAAACGTCGAGGAACATATCAATTACGGGTACCTCGCCAAAGTGAGGAACTCCAGAATAAGTGGGAAGTGGAGTAATGACCGATTGGTATTGCACACTCCTCATACAAGATCTTCGGAATGATCAACTTCTACTAGTGCGCTCCTTGAAATGATTTAACGTAACAGTTCAGAATCAAGGAACCAGATACGACGCCGACCGTGGGTGTCTCCTAGATGAATGCTGCACGAGGAAGGCGATTGTTGAATGAATTCTTGTTCAAGTAGTCGAAGAGAATGCGTTTACAATGCGTTCCTACAATCAAATCATAGTATCCGTAATCGGTGGGCGGGTATACTTGTTTTATTTCGGTGTTGAGATATGCAGTGAAGTATTTTCCAGAAAGATCTGCAGCACGACCTGCTCCGGTGAAATTCGTATTGCCTGTCGAGATGTTCATGAGGGTCCACTTTATCCCGCGCATCTCAAACACTTGTGTGTATTCGGACGCCGTGTCGAGAAGTTCACCATCTTTTCCATGGAGGCTGGAAACATCGTAAGCTAAGTTGAGGCCAACGCCATTATCTGGCGTGACTCGGGCCATGACTCTAAATGTGGTTTGGCCTCGGGACGGGGAATGACCAAGATATGGATTCGCAAAGGTCCGAGTTCAATTCAAGTTGCTTTCTTGATTAATCAGGTGCAAAAGCTGGCTAACTTGAAAATCAATCGCCTTCACCCCGTATCATTTCATTAATTTCTCGCCGTAACTCGGGGAGGGGTGAGTGGTTGAGTCAAATTCGATTGACACTCCGCTCAACATACCCGATCAGGAACACGTCTGGCCACGTGGTGAGGTCCGGTTCCCGAGCGCTTTCTAAATCAGTACAGAGTCGACTCAGACAACATCCGCCACTATGCCACCGAACAAACTCATGTCCTTCGACGACTACATTGCTCCCTACCTCGAAAAGCGACAGCGAGTTATTGATCTCACAGTTTGTCGTTTTCTGCGGTTTAACTATATCGTCCGCCTAATACTGGACTGCTTGCAGGTCGCTCAGCCCGATGCTCCTCAGACGCGAAAGTTCGCATTCGATGGAATCGTAGCGCGAGTTACACCATATCAGTCGATATTCGTTCTCGACTTCCTCTGGGCGAACACCGGTGATCTTGTTAGGGAATCTGGGCACTTTCAAGTGTGGCACGCGAACGATCCGGTTGAGTTGATTCCTCCTTCTGGAAGCGTGGGTCTGCCGGGTTACCAGGTGCAAGTGTACCACATCAACTCGTCAGATATGTATGAGGTTCGGCGAAATGATGGCAGGACCGTCATTAAGACAATAACCTTCCCGCCTGCGATCAGTTTCCACTGATATCACCCAAATATGTAAGGTGTTTTCTGCTATCATCTCCCGTTCATGCATTATGCTATTTGGCCACGAACTAGGTCAAAAATTATTAGATGCATAAGGCGAGGACTTTCTTGGCAAATGCCGCTTGAGGGGCGACAATTTTCTGCTGCAACTTGACGAGCGAGCGAGGAAACACAGTTTGAACAAGGATTCGTCGCCGCGTGCTTCGGGTGACATACGTGCTTAGCGCTGGTATTTGGGGTATAGCATAATCGGCGACACGGACCATCAGTATCCGCGTGCATGTACACTAATTTATAACGAGAAAACGTCACGGCTGTCGCCTGCCGGTCTTTCGTGCATGCATTGCTGTACATTGTTTCAATGCTTATACCTATTTTTTCGCGCCGTAACGCTTCGACATATGCTTGTTCACTCGTCCGGGAATTGGGACATGTTGAGTCGATTCGATTGATACTCCACTCAACATATCCGATCAGGAAAACGTCGATCATATTATAAGACCAACTTCGATGAGATTGTCGGCCAGATTGAGCACCTGCTCCGTTATGACACAAAGATGTAAGCATGAAGAACCCACAACCCTAAAAGCGATATCGTCGGACGGAACCGCTTCAAAATTATCCATGAAATGGGTATGATGATTTGCAAAGCAAACGAAACCAAAAATCTAACTAGGTTGAATCCATACACGATAATCCCCCAATGTCCATCCAAAAATTGATATATCCCATCCGCAATTCCAATTACTCCACAGGAGGTTCCGCGTCCTCCACATGGTTCTCGTCGTCTACCTCTTCATCCCTTTCATCGTCCTCCTCTACATTCCGTCGTATCTCTCTCTGGTACTCATATCCAACGAAGCTCATAACACTGCAAAGGTGACACGAACGTGAGCTAACTCATAACATCAACGAGTGAAAAGCAGCTCACTAGATAGTCCCGTCAGCACACCCAACCACAACCTCCTCATGACTGAGCTGCATAGACATCGGGTTCATCCCCGGCGTCGCGAGGCCCTGGAACTTCGCCGGAAACCCTCCCTTGAGTCCTCTAACAGGCGAGGTATCTCCCGGCTCTCGTGAAGCGAGCGCGGACCAAACGCCTGAAAGGGAGGTTATGGATGTGTCGAAGTCCACAGGACCGCCTGCTCTTGTCGGACTGTCGGACTGTCCAGCGTCTCCTCCGTCTATTTCGTCGGAAGAGACGCAGGATTTGTCCGCGTGCGTTGATATGAATATCTGTCGGAAAACATGGCATCAGAACCGCGTCCGGAACGAATAAATTCAGAGAACACCTACCCGACGATCCGCACCAGCCCGCGAACTAAACCTTGTAGCCGTAACAACGCGTCTCTTCCTCGGGTCAACAGCACCGACCGCCACATCCGGCGTGTCGACCACCGCAACCAGCTTCGGCGGCGCGGTGAGTATCGCCGCCCTCCCATACCGGAACGTCGAGTTCGGCGTCAAGGGCGAAGGACTGAGATGACCAGGCGTCCCAGGTGTGCGGGTGAGAGACGGACGACCTTTTGCCGCCGCAGAACCACCAGCGGTCGTGGAGATCTTGAGAGATGTGCGACGCATCGGCGTGCTAAGGGCCGATGTTGACCGTCCGAGTGTCGACATGGTACGCGTCCGGGAAGCGGAGGGTGGTGGGTTCGCGTTTGTTGGTTCGTTCGGCGTCGCTGGTGAATTTGGTTCCGTGTTGCCGTTCGAGCCATGTGCGGGTGTTGCGGATGTTTCGACACCTTCTGTCCATTGAAGGTGTAAGATGACCGATTTCGTGGCGCACTACCAACACAACGAACTGTCAGTCGTTGTATAAATGGACATGGATGAAAGATAGTCACCGTCATCTGCGTCCCCTTCGCAGCAAACCACCTGCGTGACACAAAAACATCGACAGTCAAACACCGATTCGATAATGGAAAAGACGGAATGACGAACTGCAACATATTATCTGGCGCACGACCAACATTCGCAAGTCGCGCAGACAACATCGGGTCGCCCGCACCCAAATCCGAGAGCTTGAACTGCGAGATCATCTCTCTCCTCCCTACCCACACCCACCACAAAAATCAGCATTCCACACCCACATCCCCTATACACGCATAACGACTCACCAATCGAAAACACCCTCACCATCCCATCAATGGTCACACTCACCACCCTCTCACTCCCGTCCTCCCCGCCCCCGCCAGCAATGATCTGCACCCCAATATTAATCGTCGTCTGCTGCCCAAACCGCACAATCTTCGTCCCCGCGCGCCAGTCCCAACAAACCAGCGCCTTGTCCGCGCCCGCGGAGACGAGGTTCTTCGACGACAAAGCGACGGCGCGGATCCCGTTGAGGTGCCCCGCGAGTTGTTGGAGCGGGTTGAAGGTTAGGGAGGAGAAGAGGTGTACGCGGCTTATGCGAAAAATGTGAGCATGCTTGAATGGGTAATGGGTATGGGAGAGTTTGTACTCACCCGACGTCGTGGAATCCGACCACGAATACCTCTTCAAAACGGACGGATTTTAAGTCAGAATAGAAGATAGGCGATGTAATAGCTGCAGAACCGACCTTCGTCGAGGAGGAAATCAACACAACTAACCGGCTTCTTAACATGCAGACACTTCTTCTGCTCGCCCGTATCGATATCCCAAAACCGTATCGTCTCGTCGTACGAGCCGCTAATCAAGCGCTTGCCTGTCCACCCACCAAGCAATCAATCAAGCAATCAAACGAACTTTCGTCAGCATCTCGATCTCGAAGTTGCGTATTGCGAGGAGAGAGGAGAGGTAGGGACGTACCACGTAAGAGAAGCGTCGTGCAAAAATTCGTATGCCCATTCAGGAACCGGAGATGTTGCGGGAGGCCATGGTGGAAGTTCGACTCGCGGTGGTGCAGCGAGCGGTACAGCGGTTCCCTAGACAAAACAATTCGTTTCAGCTATTGCGAGATTGCGAATGATTGCTGTGTGGGACGCTTACCAGCCTTCGGGCGAGGATGGTGGGCGGATGGGGACGGGGTCAGTGGATGTGAGCCGTAAGCAGTGGAAGCGCCATATAGACGGGTGGTGCACCGCTTCTTGCCATTTCTTCGACACCTACACATCCAATCCACCCACCCACCCATCCATCCGTCAGTGACATTTACAAAGTTTGGGGAGAATGGGAAAGCGTACCAATGCGCAGGTAAGGAGGTCAGGGATGTTGAGGTGGTGCAGGATGGCGAACGTAAGGTCAGAGGAGAGGTTCCCGACGATGTCGAATGTCGACTTGAGGTATTTCTCGAGGAGGAGGATTTGCAGGCGGATGTCGCCTGGCATGCATGCTACAACATCATCAACATCACCATCATCATAGCACCAACAAAGAGACGCGTGAGTTGTCGTTCGTAACCCAGGTGTGGAGATGGAGGAGGAGGGGCTTACATTCGAGGATGATGCTGATGCTGTAATGGAAAAATGAATGAGATGCAAGATTTTGTGTTGGGAGAATGGTGAGAGAGGGGGAGGGGAGACGTACAGACGCATCCTATCAGGCAACTTGAGCGACCTAACAGCCTTCCGAACCTCACTCTCAACGAACCGTCCCCTCCCACTCCCCCTCAACGCACTCGCCAAATCCACATCACCCTCCGTCTCGTGCAAAGCAGACGAAGATGAAGTTTTCTTAAGCTCCAGCATCCGCAACCGATCCCGCTCAAGCTCGCCCCTCCGAGCGACCACACGCTCGTCCTCGAGCGTCACGCGCAGGATGCGCAGCTCGGCCTGTAAGGCGTGGAGTTGGGAGGCGGAGGAGCCCTGCGCCTGTTCGAGGAGGCGTTTGTAGTGCGTGAGCGTGCGGAGGTGGGTTAGTTTCGTTTGGTCCAGTGCGGCTTGGAACTACGACAAGCGCCAACAAGTGAGTCTCAAGTCATTTATTTGATAAACGAAGAGAAGGGGTACGCACGTCCTCGTCAACCTCGCCCTCCCCTACGTCCGTGACCATATCAAGAGTCATATCATCCCCATCCCACACGCTCCCATTTGCATAAAACTCCTCCCCCGCCCCGGCCATCGACACGCGCAGCGTCGGCGAGTCCACCTGCCCCGCGCCGCTGAACTTCCTGTTGAGACTTGCAAGGGAATCAGAGAGGAGAGACGCGCTCTGGCGCGTGAGCGCGCCTTGCTGGGACCACGGCACGCCGGGCAACGCACCCGCGCCCGCACCGACCGTCGACGTCGAGGTGGACCCGTTCCGCGGTGTTTGCTGCCGCCCGTGCCCGTGCCCATTCAGTGGGGAAGAAGAAACTCCTTTTTGCGGTGTCTTCTGAGGCGTCGTCCGCTTCGGAGAATTAGAGTTGGAAGTTTGGGGAAGGGTTTTGCTGAGTTGGGGAGACATTTTGCTGGAGTGTGTTGGAGAGTCTGTCGTCCTCGTGGAGAACGACCGCTGGGATTGCATTGCGGTTATCCTGGGATGCGGAGAAGACTGTTTTTCCTGCGGTGGCGAGTCTGAGAGGTACAGCGAAGTCGACCTGATGCTTCGTATAGACCCAGTCAAAGACGGTGTGGCAGGCGCCGTGTTCTGGCGAGCAGGAGAAGGCGATACGGGCAAATTCCGCCGCGAAATGAGTGGTGCGGACGTTCTGCGCGTCCCAGCTAAAGCGGGTATCGAGCTCGAGAGGCGTTTGTTCGTCGTCGACGGTGTTGGGACGGGTGTTGCGTTCGGAGACCTGCTCCGCGGTGCTGCGAGCTTCGACGAGGAGTACGTGCTGGTCGAGCGCGATAAGCGCGTCGATGTCTCCGATGGAGTGTTTCGCGTCGGCATTGTGGGCGACGATGGCGAGAATGGCTCAAGGACGTTAGTGTCGACGAGGAAAAGAACTATGGGCGCCTAAAAGGCACACAAAAACCCAAATACGGTCGTGTGGCGGTGGCGCCGGAAAGTATCTGTCACGCAAAATGCGCTTCGTAGGATGGGAGAATCCAAAACCGCCTCTGATAATTCTCAGTCGGACGAGGAGTACTCGGATAATGCTCGTGGTGACATTTCTACTTTCTTCCCTTTTCTTTAATATACTCTTTGCGATTTTTGAGAAATATGCCTGACGTGAATCTGGACAAATCCCACCTGAATCAGGTCGCCTGATGGACACCGGAGAAATCCTGATAAATGGAAATTTGGGCGGCAAATGTATGAAATTTACTGTCGTGTCAGGTCTCCTCATCTACTAGTACTAACGGAGTTACTAGTTGAACTGCGAAAAGTGGTCATCGTCTTACCTGTGCTTGGCATTTTAAAGTCTATTGATATTTAAATTCGGCATTCATTGTGGAATTTAGTGAATAAAGTAGTCTGCGGCTTAGTGCCGAGAATGAGCGCATACAGTCAACTGAGACGAGCGCATTTCTTTTGTTTTCCACATCTTATTGTTTCCTCACACTTAAATAGTCTCGCTACCGTGGACACCTCATGCGTTTTCAAGAGCTCAGTCAAACGCAATACGAGATTTTATTTGAGTCTCCCGCGCTCGAATTTCCACATTCACGACCGTCTCAAGAGATGCGCGTTCGTAATCTAAACACGTACGGTTACTTTCCATAATCTGGTCGCAACCTTGAACTGTCGTGCGCATCTCTTCGCCTCGTTCGACACGAACTCAAAGCTCAACAGCAACGCAGCACAGTGAGGGTATCTAAGTATGATTCCTGACGGACGCCATTCGATTTTGCGTGATTACGAGCATGTCCTGAGACGCCTGTGTTGTTCCCCCTCGACTCAGGTGGATGTCGATGAATACGATGGGGTTGTAGTTTGTAGGGTTGATGAAGCCCTGTGGGTCTCGAAGTCCCACAGCCACTGCAGCAGAGCAAGCGCGGTCAATCCTGCGGAATTCATTGTTGTTAGGTTAGTCAATAAATCGTGGAAATAATAGGACGTACCTCTTCAGAACCTCGTCGTTCGAGATTTGAAGGATTAAGTGTCGGAATACTCCGACGCCGCGCTGGAGGGTGAAATGCCTTCCTTGGAAGTGATTTGTTATGAGAACGAAACCTTCGTGTGATTGTAGGGAATGTTGCTCCGTAAAATTTCCTAGTACATCGCGAACAGGAAGCCTGACTCTGCATGGTGTGATGCGGGTTGGGCCGATGGGTAAGCCGTACTGTTCGGCACGAAATAAATCGCCCTTCAAACGAGCACATTGCTGATTTGACGTGAAAACTTTCCACATCTTTTGTCCTACGACCCACAATCCCAAAGCTTCCCTGCTTGGTATCACTGCCCCCCATTCGAGTATATGGGTTTCCGCGTTCTCATCTGTGGTCACCCCGCTGACAATCACGGTGGGCATGTTGACGCGAGATCGTTCAATGAAAAGAGGTAAAGGTTTCCGTGGGCAATTTACCCCTGTTCTTATACTATCGCAATGCAGCATAGAGTGCAGAAAACAGCATTGTTCCCAAAAGGAATTCATTCTTGTTGGCGCAATACCTCGAGTCGAACGTGAGGCGAATTCAACGATGATCATAGGGAGGAAATTCGTCTCGAAGAGGGAGATGCAACATCTTCAGCGCGGAAATGTCTAAAAATGTTTGTTTCGGGGAATCCAAATTTCCCCCCGGTGATACGTTGATTTAAACTTAAGCTTCTCATCTTCTTGCTACGTCATTCAGTTTTACAGGATAAGAAATCAATATGCCATCAGTTTGAGGAACATAAGAAAATCCATTTTTCCATCGGAACAGCAACCGAAGCCTAATGATCTCGAAGCTCACTAGATCCCTTTTCTGTATACCGGCGAATTGCTGTCATATTATGCGCGACGGCAACCGCTTTGAGTAAAGTTACCAGTGTGACAATGCAACACCTTAACCTCGATTATGCAACATCAATCAACCTGCCATGCATTTTGGACTTTTCCACGATTAACAGACACTTCAGATTGCTGCTGGTGCTGTCCGCTTTCCTTGCTCGAGAGGAGTTTGTTCGTCGTTGAGGGCGTCGGGACCGGTGTTGCGCTGGGAGACCTGCTCCGCGGTGCCGCGAGCTTCGACGAGTACATGCTGGTCGAACGCGATAAGCGCGTCGATGTCTCGATGGAGTGTTTCGCCTCGGCATTGTGAGCGACGATGGCGAGAATCGTTCAAAGACGTTAAAAAGAACTTATGGGCGCCTAAAAGGCACACAATAGCCCAAATACGGACGTGCAGTGTGGCGGTGGCTCCGAACGAGATTCACATTTCGGACTCCGCTCAACTTCATTTACTCGCTTGCCACTCGAGAGCTACATACACATTCTCAGTCAACAAGCGAGAGCCGTCTCCTTTCAATGCCCAGAGATCCGTTCAGTGACTACGACTTGGAACCAGGAGTCCTGGTGCCATATGGTAACATTGATCTGCCTTTCGGAAGGGTAGAACTTGTCCATCGCAAAGATGTCGTACGCCAACGGGACATTTCCATCCACTCAACGGTACTGATATAATCCCCCAGAATTCTGACAAGATGTCTTACGTTCGAATGCGCATTATGGAACCAACGTCTGACGACGACAGTCACATTGAAGATTTGTATGTAGTTACGCCACGGCTCGTTGCTTCAATACTGACGCATTGGTCCACACAGGATACACTTCACGGACCATTTCGAATCCCTGGGCACATACTCCACACTAATTACATATGCCGATGAGAATTCCAAGAAATGGGTAGTCATGGCGATTCCGAAGCATGACATGCCACCCCATTACTTTCCGCCTGGGATCAACAAAGCAGGAAAAGGTGTGTTGGTTGCTGCCCTGTGAGAGGCGATAAAGGAATCGGCAGTCTGGGGAAAATGTTTCAGATTAGTAATCCTAAATAACGTTTTGTGCTCGAGCGCTGTGTTGTCGTGAACTCGAGCCGCCAGTAGCGTGTTGTATCAGGCTTCGAGGTATTCGAAGACCACGCGTCGACCACGAACAACGCTGCTCATACAAGCTTCCGTGTGTTTTTTCTTCATAGTTAGCCATCCAGACAGACGCCTCATAACCTATATTTCAGAACCACACTGGCACCACGGTTCACGTACTTCCTTAGGAGATGCGACGTTAGAAGACTCGTTCGCGCGTACAGTTGATCGGTCGACCGGACCGTGGAGCAGGTCGCCCAACGCAACACCCGTCCCAACATCGTCGACGACGAACAAACGACTCTCGAGCTCGATACCCGCTTTAGCTGGGACGCTCAGAACATCCGCGCCACACATTTCGCGGCGGAATTTGCCTTCTTCTGCTCGCGAGTCTTTGACCTGGTCTATACGAAGCATCGTCGTTATTGTACCTCTCAGACTCGCCACCATAGGAAAAAAATCCTCTCCACATCCCAGGATAACCGCAATGCAATCCCAGCGGTCGTTCTCCATGACGACGGACTCTCAAAACGCACTCCAGCACAACGTCTCCACAAACCAGCAAACAAGTTCCCCAAACGTCCATTTCTCCGAAGCGCACGAATGCCTCAGAAGACACCGCAAAAGGAACCATTTCTTCCCCGCTGAACGGGAACACGTATGGACATGGGCACGGGGACGGAACGGATCCACGTCCGCTGTTAGTACGTTGCCCGGCTTGTCGTGGTCGCAGCAAGGTGCGCTCACGCGTCAGGCGCGTCTCTCCTCTCGGACTCCAGTGTCTCAACAGGAAGTTCACGGGGCAGGTGGACTCTCCGACGCTGCGTGTCGATGGAGGGTGGGGGTGGGGTGGGGTATTATGCCAGTGCGAATGGGAGCTGGAGCGCGTGGGATGGGATGATATGACGCTTGATATGGTCATGGACAGGGCGAGGTTGACGAGGAAGTGCGTATATCCTTATCCATTCGGTGATCTGCTCACTTAATTGGCTCCGCACCCTCATGGAGTACAAACGCCTCCTCAACAAGCGCAGGGATCGTCTGCGTCGCAGCTGCACGCCTTACACGCCCAAATCCAATTCTTGGACGGATCCATTCAAAATGTGGATACACGGGACAAGACGTCGAATTCGGGGACTGAAGAGACGCCTGATTTCATCCCGAAAGAGGTCGACATCCCCCTGAAATTCTGCCCGGATAAAGGTGGCAAATCTTCGACGACTTTGAGCCAGGTCACAGATCTGATCGCCTGGGCTCCTCACTCGCACCGCGGACTGGAAGCTGTGACTGTCAAATGTAACGCGTTCGTCTTCCTCTGGTGCTTATCATTCCAAATTATATCGGCGTCTACAATCTATTGCTATCTGTATTCTATGCGGAAAGAGTAAAGTCGGGAGATCCATGCAACGGTCTCAATCAGACATGGAATAGTTGTTTATCTCGCAGCATCGTTGTTCGCCTGCTGCATCTTCAGCCTGGTCAAAAAATCTTAGCATACTTCATTATGATTAGCTCAGTATCATCCCCTTCCCACACGCTCCAACCACCCCCATCCGCACCTGCATAAAACTCCTCCCCCGCCCCTGCCAGCGACACGCGTAGCGTCGGAGAGTCCACCTGCCCCGTGAACTTCCTGTTGAGACTTGCGGGTGAGTCCGAGAGGAGAGACGCGCTCTGGCGCGTGAGCGCGCCTTGCTGGGACCACGGCACGCCGGGCAACGCCCCTGCGCCGACCGTCGAGGTCGAGGTGGACCCGTTCCGCGGTGTTTGCTGCCGGCCGTGCCCGTGCCCGTTCAGCGGGGAAGACGAAACTCCTTTTTGCGGTGTCTTCTGAGGCGTCGTCCGCTTCGGAGAATTAGAGTTGGACGTTTGGGGAAGGGTTTTGCTCAGTTGGGGAGACATTTTGCTGGAGTGCGTTGGGGAGTCTGCTGTGGAGAACGACCGCTGGGATTGCATAGATGTGATTCTGGGATGCGTGGAAGATTGTTTTTCTTGTGGTGGCGAGTCTGAGAGGTACAATGACGACGACCTGATGCTTCGTATAGACCCAGTCAGCGACGGGGTGGCAGGCGCCGTGTTCTGGCGAGCAGGCGAGGGCGATACGGGCAAATTCCGCCGCGAAATAAGTGGCGCGGACGTTCTGCGCGTCCCGGCCAGCGCGGGTATCGAGCTCGAGAGGCGTTTGTTCGTCGTCGACGGTGTTGGGACGGGCGTTGCATTCGGAGACCTGCTCCGCGGTGCTGCGAGCTTCGACGAGGAGTACATGCTGGTCGAGCGCGATAAGCGCGTCGATGTCTCCGGTGGAGTGTTTCGCGTCGGCATTGTGTGCGACGATGGCGAGAATCGCTCAGAGACGTTGGTGTCTACGAGGAAAAGAACTTATGGGCGCCTAAAAGGCACACAACACCCCAAATACGGACGGGTGGCGGTGGCGCCGGAAACAAAAATACGAGCAGTTATCTTCCGCGCAAAATGCAGTTCGTAGGATGGGAGGAGCCGAAGCTGCCACTGATAATTCTCAGTCAGACCAGGAGGACTCGGATAATGCTCGGGGGTCATTTCTACTTTCTTCTCTTTCCCTTAATTTAAACTCTTTGCGATTTTTGAGAAATATGCCTGACGTGAATCTGGACAAATCCCACCTGAATCAGGTCGCCTGATGGACACCGGAGAAATTCTGATAAATGGAAATTTGAACGGCTAATGTATGATTTCTTTTGTTTTCCACATCTTATTGTTTCCTCACACTGAAATAGTCTCGCTACCGTGTACACCTCATGCGTTTGCAAGAGTTCGGTCAAACGCAAAACGAGATTTTATTTGAGTCTCCCGCGCTCGAATTTCTACATTCACGACCGTCTCAAGAGATGCGCGTTAGATCTAAACACGTACGGTTACTTTCCATAATCGGGTAGCAACATTGAACCGTCACGCATATCTCTTCGCCTCGTTCGACACGGACTCAAAGCTCGACAACAACGCAGCACGGTGAGGGTATCTAAATAAGACTCCTGAGGTACGCCCTTTGATTCTGCGTGATTAGAAGCATGTCCTGAGAGGCCTGTGTTGTTCCCCCTCGACTGAGGTGAATATCGACGAATACGATGGGGTCATAGTTTGTAGGGTTGATGAAGCCCTGTGGATCTCGAAGTCCCACAGCCACCGCAGCAGAACACGCACGCTCAATTCTGCGGAATTTGATGTTGTTAAGTTAGTCACTAAATCATGGAAATAATAGGACGCACTTCTTTAGAGCCTTATCGTCCAGAATCTGAAGAATTAAGCGTTGGAACACCCCGGTACCGTGCTGGAGTGTGAAATGACTTCCATAGAAGCGATTTGTGATGAGAATGAAACCGTCGTATGATTGAAGAGAATGTTCCTCCGTAACATTTCCGTGTACATCTCGAGCAGGAGCTTTGATGTTGCATCTCATGATGCGGGTTGGTCCGACGGGTAAAAGCGAAGACTTCGGCATCAAATAAATCCTGTCTTAAACGAGTGCGTTGCTGAACGGACATGAAAACTTTCCACATTTCTCGTCCAACGACCCACAATCCTAACGCTTCCCTGCTTATTATCCTGTGCCTCCATTCGAGTGTATGGGTTTCTGTAAGCCCGCGTATGGTCTTCCAGCTGACAATCACGGTTGGCGCCATCGTTCAACGAAATGAGGTACAGATTTCCGTGGGGAATGCACCCCTGGTCTTATACTAGCACATTGCAGCATAGAGTGCAGAAAACTGCACTGTTCCCATGTGGAATTCGCCTTGTTGGAGGAATACCTCGATTCAACCGTCAGGTGAATTCAAACCAGATTATGGGGGGGAATTCGTGCCGAAGTGGGAGATGCGACATCTTCACCGCGGAGAAACGGCTAAAATTTATTAATATTGATTCGGGGAATCCAAAATTCCACCCGGTGATATGTGGATTAAACTTCTGGTCTTCTTGCTATGTCGTTCAGTTCTACAGGATGAGAAATCAATATCCTATCAGTTGAAGAAGAAAAGAAGAAATTATTTTCCATCCGAACATTATTAATAACCCAAGGGCTCGTTAGATACCTTTTCTGTATGCTTTCATAATACATTTCGGACTCCGCTTAACTTCCTTTACTCCTTGCCACTGGAGTGCGACATACGCATTCTCAGTCAACAAGCAAGAGCCATCTCCTCTCGATGCCCAGAAATCCGTTCAGTGACTACGACTTGAAACCAGGAGTCCTGGTGCCATACGGCATCATTGACCTGCCTTTTGGAAGAGTAGAACTTGTCCGTCGCAAAGATGTCGTACGCCAACGGACTTTGCCCTCTGCTCAATGGCACTGATATAATCTCCCAGAATTCTGACAAGATTTCTTACGTTCGAATGCCCATTCCGGAACCAACGTCGTACAACGACAGGGATAGGAAAGATTTGTAAGTAGTTACACGAGGGCCCACGTCTACACACGTTGCGTTAATACTGACACAATGATCCACACAGGATGAGCTTCGCGGACCATTTCGAATCCCTGGGCACATTCTCCGTATTCCTTTTCTACGTCGATGAGAATTTCAAGAAATGGGTAGTCATGGCGGTTCCAAAGGAGGACATGCCACCGGATTACTTTCCGCCTCGGTTCGAAAAAGCAGGCAAAGGTGTGTTGGCTACCGCCCAGTTGTAGAGGTGATAAATGAATTGGCAGTCTGGGGAAAATGTTTCAGATTAGCAATCCTAAATAGCGTATGTGCGAGTGTCTTCCTCGAGCGCTGTGTTGTCGTGAACTCGAGCCGACCACAGCGTCGCGGCTCATGCAAGCTTTCGTGTGTTTCTTCTTCAAAGTCAGCAATCCAGAAAGTTGCCTCATAACCTAGATTTCAGGATCACACTGGCACCACGGCTCACGTACCTCCTTGGGAGATGCGATGTTAGAGAACTCGTTCGCCTGCTCAGTTGGTCGGTTGGCCGCACCGCGGAGCAGGTCGCCCAACGCAACACCCGTCCCAACACCGTGCTCCATACCCGCTCTGACTGGTCGAACATCCACGCCACTCATTTCACGGAGAAATTTGCCCGTTTCGCCCTCTCCTGCTCGCCAGAACTCGTGGCTTGCCACCCCATCTTTAGCAGGGACTATACGAAGCATCAGGTTGTCGTCATTGTACCTCTCAGACTCGCTACTATAGGAAAACCGTTCTTCTCCACATCTCAGGATAACCGCAATACAATCCCAGCGTTCGTTCTTCACAACGACGGACTCTCAAACGCACTCGAGCAAAATGTCACCTCAAACCAGTAAACCAGTTCCCCAAACGTCCAATTCTCCGAAGCGCACGACGCCTCAGAAGACACCGCAAAAAGTAACTCTTTCTTCCCCACTGAACGGGAACGGGCATGGGCATGGGCACCGGCACGGGCGGCAGCAAACACCGCGGAACGGATCCACCTCCACTGTTAGTACGTTGCCCGGCGTGGTGTGGTCGCAGCAAGGTGCGGTCACGCGTCAGAGCGCTTCTCTCCTCTCGGACTCGCCGGCAAGTCTCAGCAGGAAGTTCACGGGGCAGGTGGACTGTCCAACGCTGCGTGTCGATGGAGGGTGGAGTTGGGGCGGGGTATTATGCGAGTGCGAATGGGAGCTGGAGCGTGTGGCAAGGGATGATATGACGCTTGATATGGTCACGGACAAGGCGAGGTTGACGAGGAAGTGCGTATATCCTTATCCATTCAGTGATCTGCTCACTTAATTGGCTCCGCACCCGCACGCACTACAACCTCCTCCTCGAACAAGGGATCGTCCGCGTCGCAGCTGCAGGCCTTACAAGCCCAAATCAAATTCTTGGACGGATTCATTTAAATGTGGATACACGGGACAAGACGTCAAACTCGCGGACTGAAGTGACGCCTGATTTCATCCCGAAAGAGATCGACATCCCCCGGAAATTTTTCTCGGATAAAAGTAGCAAATCTTCGACGATATTGAGCTACAGATCTGATCGCCTGGGCTCCTCACTCGCACTGCGGACTGCATGCTCCGACTCTCAAATGTAACACGTTCATCTTCCTTGGGTGCTTCGCATTCTAAACTCTACTTGGTAGTGTAGGGCCGCTGCGTTGCACGACCGTACGATTCCTTTTTTTTTGGTCACACCTGGCGCCAAAGCGAAATGTTTGCCAATACTTATCGTAAACTTATGGCATGCATATTGGAACTTGTTTGTTCCTTTGTTCACTAAAGATAATCTAAAGTGTCGACCAATAGTATGGCGAGGAAGTCCATGCCACGCCACCCGATTGGCCACCACTTTTGAATAAGTTTGGCAAACAAACCAACGAACAAGTTCCCATTAGTCATTGATAAGATTCCAATATGTTTGCCTTGTCATTTCGGTTTTGCGCCAGGTGTCAGAGTAGTGATTAGCATTATAAGAAAATTGATTTACCCCATATTCATAGCCGTGAAAAATAAGAGAACATGTCATGAACACGAAAACACAGTTGAAAGCGTAAAACAACGTTGGGTTCGAACATGCGGCCCTACGAGACTGTTACTTTCCTTTTCGGATCAGAATCCGCGCCTCGACGCCACAGTTAACAAACCGAGTGTAATGCGATAACAAAAGATTGTTAACTCATTACAAAATGTAATCGACTCATTACACTTTCATTACAAAAATCGGAAAAGGAAGGAGTTTCCCATCTATAGGCT
The DNA here is from genome assembly GCA_004355085.1 of Rickenella mellea. Lineage (NCBI taxonomy): Eukaryota > Fungi > Basidiomycota > Agaricomycetes > Hymenochaetales > Rickenellaceae > Rickenella > Rickenella mellea. The sequence continues at coordinate 53,016 of ML170200.1, forward strand.
CAAAAAACGGACACAGTCTCCCTGCGAGCGCGACTGTAAAACGATTCTATTATTACATAATAGGAATCGTAATTGCTATCTCTATTCTATATGGAAATAGTAAAAGTCGGGAGATCCATGCAAAGGTCTCAATCACACATGGAATAGTTGTTTATCTCGCAGCATCGTTGTTCGCTTGCTGCATCTTCAGACTAAAACGCTTTGCCGACTTCATTCTTGCCTTAGTATGATTCCCATCCCACACGCTCCCACCACCCCCATTCGCTCCTGCATACTCCTCCCCCGTCCTCGCCATCGACACTCTCAGCGTCGGCGAGTCCACCTGCCCCGCTCCGCTGAGACTTGCAGGGGAATCCGAGAGGAGGGACGCGCACTGGCGCGTGAGCGCGCCTTTCAGGGACCACAGTACGCCGGGCAACGTGCCATGACTGACCGTCGACGTGGACGTGGACTCGTTCCGCGGTGATTGCTACCGCTCGTGGCTGTGGCCGTTCAGCGGTGAAGAAATAGTTCCTTTTTGCGGTGGCTTAGCGGCAGTAGATGTCCTTGGTGCTTTTGAGGTTGCTCGTTCGATTTCCCGCCGGCTGAATTCACTTTTGGTTTTACTCTTCCGTATTTCCACCTGATGCTAGGTGCTGTGGCCGTTGAGCAATGCGTACAACTGCATTGCATTTACAATAACGTTTGTTTTTGTTCCTGAGGTGAAGTATATAATTGAATTACGATATACACGCCACCCGTCGCGTCAAACAACGCACGGAGGTATCTTACGAGTATGATAGGGGGGGAGCTTGCAGTCATTTATTCATATGATGGACAAATACTTTCTTCGGCGTGCGGGCGAGCAGGTCAGGCGCCAGAGCGTAAAAATTCTGCAAACTGGTTCAATTCCATCGTTTATTGTCAGCACACTCAGTTAAAGAGTCTCAGTGTCTCGCCCGGCCACGTGTATCGGTAATTTGGGAGGGAATTACCCATTTTTGTGCTTGCCATTCGGCCATCATCTGAGTCAGCTGAGTCGGATGTGCCTCGCTACGCTCATTTTGCTGGAGGGCGTTGGAGAGTCCGTCGTCGTCATGGAGAACGACCTTTGTGATTGCATCGATGTGATCCTAGGATAAGGAGAGGATTTTTTTTCCTGTGGCTGCGAGTCTGAGAGGTACAATGACGACGACCTGATGCTTCGTATAGACGAGAAGGCGATACAGGCAAATTCCGCCTTGTAATGAGTGGCGCGGACGTCCTACGGGTCCCAGCCAGCGCGGGTATCGAGCTCGACAGTCGTTTGTTCGTCGTGGACGGTGTAGGGACGGGTGTTGCGTTGGGAGACCTGCTCCGCGGTGCCGCTAGTTTGGACGAGGCGTACATGCGGGTGGAGCACGATAAGCGCGTCAATGTCTCCGATGGAGTATTTCGCGTCGGCATTGGGGGCGACGATGGCGAGAAGGGCTCAAGGACGTTAGTGTCGATGAGGAAAAGAACTTATGGGCGCCTAAAAGGCACACAACTGCCCACATATGGACGTGTGGCGGTGGCACCGGCCGCTTACAGTAACCGTGACTCCTTTACTCCTTACCATTCGAGCTCGACACATTCTCAGTCACAAGCGAGAGCCAAGAGCCACCTCCTCTCTCAATGCCCAGAAATCCGTTAGATGACTACGACCTGAAACCAGGAGTCCTGGTGCCATACGGCATCATTGACCTGCCTTTTTGCAGTGGAACGGTAGAACTCGTCCGTCGCACAGATGTCGTACGTCAACGGGATATCATGATCGCCATCCGCTCAATGTCAATGGTACTGATATAATCTCCGAGAATTCCGACAAGGTTTCTTACGTTCGAATGCGCATGATGGAAGCAACGCCAACGTCTCAGGCTTGCAACGACTCGCACAGGTCGCATGTAGACGATTTGTATGTGGCTACACCACCGCCCCCGTCTACACTCGTTGCATTTATTACAACTGACTCGAACACAATGATCCCCACAGGATGCGCTTCACGAACCATTTCGAATCCCTCGGCACATACTCCGAATTCGTTATCTACGTCGATGAGAATTTCAAGAAATGGGTAGTCGTGGCGGTCCCGAAACATGACATGCCACCCGGTTACTTTCCGCCTGAGATCGAAAAGACAGGAAAAGGTGTGTGTACTGCTGCCCAGTGAGAGGCAATAAACGGATTGACAGTCTCTGGAATTTTTTTCAGATTAGTAATCCCACATAAAGTTTTGTGTGGTTGTATTGGCGCTGTGTTGTCGTGAACTCGAGCCGCCGCCGCGAATTGCATCGAGCTTCTCAAGGCATTCGAAGACCACAGATGACGCGGCTCACACAAGCTTTCGTGTCACCCCAGGTGGATTGAAGGGATTTCGAATTGATTTTGCAAGATCTGGTGGTTGGGGCTTGGCTTCACCAAGTCCATACAATACGCCGCCGTCGAGATCTTGAGTTTGTGAACAGCCCTTTTCGGCAATCTCATGGTGTGGTGGCCGGTTTCGATGGTGTCCCAAGTGGCGTTAACGTTGTCGTTTCGACCAGACATGCTTTGGGATCAGGGCAAGTGGGCGGGGTAAATGAAAGAACGTGTTCGTGTTGCAGTAACGTAAATAATCCGTAGAATTTCATCTCCTGCTTGAATTTTGCCGAATTTGCGCCATGATCTTGGAGCTCGTTAGATGCCTTTCTGTATACCACCGAAATGTTTTCATAATAACATTTGACATGTCAAACTCCGCGTAACTTCGTTGACTCCGTGCCACTCGAGCGAGACACTACGCATTCTCAGTCAACAAGCGCGATCCATCTCCTCTCAATGCCCAGAGATCCATTCAGTGACTACGACTTGAAACCAGGAGTCCTGGTGCCATATGGCGTCATTGGCCTGCCTTTTGGAAGGGTAGAACTGGTCCGTCGCACAGATGTCGTACGCCAACGGGACATTGCCGTCCGCTCAATGTGTACTGTTATAATCCCCCAGAATACCGACAAGGTTTCTTACGTTTGAATGCGCCTTATGGAATCAATGTCTTACGAGAACCGTGATGAAAGGCACATAGAAGATTTGTATGTAGTTATTCCACAGCCCCTGTCCACCCTTGTTGTATTAATACTGACACAATAATCCACACAGAGTGCGCTTCACGGAACATTTCGAATCCCTGGGCCCATACTCAGAACCGATTATCTACGTCGATGAGAATTTCAAGAAATGGGTAGTTGTGGCGGTTCCGAAACATGACATGCCACCCGGTTACTTTCCACCCGGGATCGAAAATGCAGGAAAATGTGTGTTGGCTAGTTCGAATCTCACAGTGCCCGAGTAAGTCATATAGTATGCTATAAGCAAATTGGCAGTCTGTGGAAAATGTTTCAGATTATTAATCTTCAATTATTTTTGTGCGGTTGTCTTCCTTGAGCGCTGTGTTGTCGTGAACTCCGTGTTGCACCATCCTTGAAGGTATTCGAAGACTACAGATGACGCGGCTCATACAGGCATTAGTGTCTCCCCAGGCGGATAGAAGGGATTGCGAATTGATTTTGCAAGACCTGGTGGTGGAGGCTGCACCAAACTCCATAAAATACGCCGCCGTCGAGATCTTGAGTTTGTGAAAAATCATTTCGGCAATCTGGTGTGATGTTTGGTTCGATGGTGTCCTATATCGTTTCGACCCGAAATTCTTTGGAATTTAGGACAGAAGTACGCAAGTCGGCGGGCAGACGAAGGATAGAGTTTGTGTTGCAGTTTGTGTACATAACCTTTGGAACCTCATTCTGCTTCAATTTCACCGATTTGGTTCACGCCTGTAAACTTCTTTAAACCCGAAAGATTGGCCATGCAGCATTTTAACGTTGCCAAAACTTCCTGCTCCGATTTTCATGACTTGGAAATTCGGGTTTACCTCTTCAGACATCGTGCATACTTTTCCCGTTTCAAAGACTCGGAGGTTGTGGAGGTCCTGGAGGAAGGCGGTATTGAGTTGTATCTTGGTCATGTGGATGGCCTTTATATTCTCTAACCTCGTCCGATCTGAACGGTAGCCGTTTCGTAGATAGTTAACATCGCACTTGAAATTACGGAAGTCTCCGGGAGTTACCATCAATGTAATGGTAACCATCCAGACGAGTGACCAGCCTACAAAGAAAATTCATCGTTTCTATTTCCAGTTTGAACATCTCGTAGTGGGAACAATGAATGGTAAAGCGCCGGTCGGATTGTACATTGAGAGAAAATGAAGGTAGGAACATCCGCAAATAGCTCTTTACTGCACGGACGACGGTTGAGAATCCCGACAAGGGTAAACCTCCTAGGAGTCTAAGAAAAATCCCGGAGATTCGTCGGAAGCGACAAAATCTGTTACTACGATCACACCGGACCAATTACTAGAACATGCATCACCGTGAAACACATCAGTCGTTCTATGCCCGCTTTGAATTTGGTCAATAATTACGGCAGCGCTGCTTCTGAGGAGCCATATCCGACTCTCCGAGTCTTGATACTCGTGGCGATGGTACGAGGCATACAAAACCCCAAACCTTTTGTCACATTGTTCTAGCCGTCGTTTTGAGATATGGAAACTGAACATTCTAAATTCTATTGCTCTCTATATTCTATATTGGAAAATAAAACTAACGATATCTATGCAAAATTTTCATTCAATCGTGAATAAGGCTAACTTATTTCCCCGCAGCGGCATCTTTTTCCGTTTGCTTCTTCTTGAGCTCAGCCAAAAACTCTTTCCCAACTGGATTATTAGCTTCCGTGACTGAAAGGTATCCTGTCTCAAATTCGTGGAAAAGTGGGTTGCTCTCGCGTGCAAATGGGAAGTAGGGATCGTTCAAAAAATGCACTCTGACGAGGTCTGGTACAGCATCGACTTTTTTATCCCAAGTTTTCATCTGCATGAGGAAGGGTCTGTTGAGTAGTAAGCCAACAAAACGAGATTAGGACGAACTTGGTTAAAATCAATAACAAATAAGGAGACGGCGCTGAACCCTTCACTTCCAATCACAAATTCGACATCTTGTGCCGTGTACCCAGTGCCTTTGAAATGAATGCGGGCGATCATCTGACCCATACCATGTGCGATTTCATTTGGGCTTGGAAGGTAATGTTTGTCGTCATCATGAGCAGCCTGGTCCTCGTTGTAGAGCGCGGTGTATCTTGCAAAATCCAGCTGAAAATTTGATGAGTTGACAAATCTTGAAGGCGCTACCTCCTTGCCAAAGTAAATTCGGCATAGAGATGGGTTGGGCGTTGTGGCAGGCGCATTAGCCGGGTAAAAATGTTTTCGAATTGATGCCCCCAAAGACGGAGGTAAAGGCTGCACAAGATCCATAGCATATGCTGCCGTCTTGATCTGAAGTTCTTTGAAATCGCTTTTAGCCATAGCAGGCCGCGGTTGTCGCCTTGATGGTGTCCCAGGAGGCGTTCTGGTTTCGACCTGGAAAAGCTCGGCATGATGCTCGGCCAGAGGTCTGTAATATGCCAGTGGGCGTGTCAGGCGAAAGAATGAGTCGGTGTTGCAATTTGTGTAAACGTCCTTTAGCATTTGATATTCTGCGTGAAGTTTTTCGATTTCGTCATGATTGAGGACCTCTTTGAATGCCATTGGACGGCCCTCATATATTTTCACGACAGCAAAACTTCCCTTTCCAATTGATTTGACCTTGAAATCTGGGTTTACCTCTTCAGACATGTTGCGAGATGCAGGAAAATATAGAAGCTGAGGTGGAAGAGGAAGGAGGAGGTGTTGGGTTTCTCATCAAGTCGAGAGGCTTTATATTCTTGATCCCCTGTGTGCACCACTGCGCCAAATCTAGAGTGTCCGTGAGTTAGCATCACCACTAACGCTCCGTCCAAACATGTACAGTCATTTTGATACACTAGAATATTCGGAATCCAACGAGTCAGTGTTAGTACGGTAAATACCACACTTACCATTTGGTAGGTTAGCGAACGGACGAAAGAAGGGAGACCCCAACGCCAGTACGCCAGGGATCCTATTGTAGTTAAACCGACTCGGATTGAGGTCTTAAAATGAGCATGCGCTGTTTAGCATGCATCGGCGCGGAGAGAATGGAGGAAAGGCATGTTGCAAGTAGGCTGTTGATGCACGGTCGACGTTCGCAAAGGTGATGGGATAGAACATGAATGGAAATGGCGATGACGTTAAAACTCCTTGGAGGCTAGTTCACCGTGGCGATGGGCGGGAGGCTACAGGATGCGTACCGGATCAAGGACCATAATCTGCATCACCGATACTTAGATTACATCCAGTAAGCAGCGTAGTATTTTGCGTCGAAAATTACGGCAGAGCATATGAACTAGCTTTTCAGAGACAGATCCGAGTCTAGATGCTCAAAGAGATGATGGGAGATTGATGCTCAATCCACTTACGTGTTGCATTCTCACAGCTATTGTTTGATGGATTGGTCCGAGGATGGCCTTCGACGATGTATGTTCCTTGATGCAATACACTAGCATTGCTCTTCAATGCAACTTACGTGCACGTCACTCCGTGTACGTATGGCCGCAAAGGCTATTTAGGAGCATGACGTGGTAAAAAGATGTGGACAGGCGTGCAAATCGAAGAGTTCATCACGCTCATCACGTCGTGCGTTCTCCGTTTCGTGTGTACCCATAAGGCATAGAATCAGCCTAGACACGAATCGTGCGATCAGTCCAACCATGCGGAAGCTGTGCATCGTCCATTTGGCAAAGATCCAACCGGAGGCCGCAAGATGTCGTAGCACCATTTGTTGTCGGTGAACTGCCCGGCGAGTGAACGCTGCCTGATGCACGGCGATATCCGGCGATATCCGCACCATAATGTTTCGAAACATATCATTACGGAATGGCCAGCGGTGCGACCAGTAATGGCGAGTCCTCCGGTCCTTCAGAACTTATGATTTGAAGCCAGGAATTTTGATTCCTTGCGCATCCCTTGACCTGCATTTTTGGCCGTGTTGAGCGAGCTCTTCGACATAAATTGTAAGCTCAATCGAGTCGAATCTAAAATAACATGAATTTCATCCGTCTCAGTTCACCAACAAGGTTTTTCCTACGTTCGACTGTACGATTCCGAACGCATTCCAGCGGGTGTGTACTCTATTGAAACTAAGGCGATTGCAAGAGGTTGATGCTGTGTGGACGTTATCGAATAGCTTTGAAGATGACTCAGCATATATCCCATTCTCCGCGACGGTGGTGAGAATGCCGCGAGATGGTTCGCCGCGACGCGTCCCCCTTACCGCATGCAATCCAGATATTTGGGCAAGGCCACGGCCGGGGGGATGGAAAGCAGAGACACAGGCAGAGAAGCGACGACCTAAGTAAGATTGAGAAGGCTCATTCCGTATCAGGTGCGGCTTCGAAATACAGAGACATCTGGGCACCGCTTTCAGTACTGTCAGAGAAGGCTGGACATAGTTCGTGCACATTGAATGGAGAGTTGTCAGTCGTTGATTAAAACAGTGCAGACAGGCATTTCGAAACACAAAGTAACTGTGCTTATCAGCCCGGGACTTGCGCACAGAAGAACAATCGTATAGCCGCTCAGATGTCGATATCGTGCCACAATGATTCCAGCCGCTTTGTGACGTACGCACGGAACTAGTCGCCTTTACATGCCACGAATCCGTCGTATGTCGCCGCCCCGGTATGCGTTACAACGCTAATGGGGAAAAAAGAGAGTATCGTTTAGAGCGTGTTTGAGGTAAAATGAAAAATCAATCCGCTTACGCGCAATACGTTCCGCTTTGCGTGAATATGACGCGATCAGTTCCTGGGGAGTGATATTGATTCGGAGGGGAGGTATAGATCGTTCCTCCGGGTACTAATGGGAACTTCAGATCGCAAAACGAGATAACGTGAATCGTGGGGCATGACTGCGGTAACTCCCGACGCACCTCGTACCACGGTCCATTCCCACTGCAGTAAAGCTTGATGTTTTCAGACGGTTCGCTGGAGTATGTCTCGTCTTTTTCAAACTATTTTGTAATAAATTTGAGACGTACTCGAAGTACTGGTGCGGGTAATCGTCTGCGGGTGGTTAGGTACATGTGTACACCAGAGTCATGGTTCGGACGAACCCTGCAAATTTCCGCTGTTTAAATCCTTGACACCAGCGTTGATAGCAGCAGTCAGCTCCGAGGCGATGTAGCGATTGCTGCCGCATGTCACAGTTCCGGAAGGCAGAGTAGCAATAACGCTGGTGGCGAACGCAAGAGTAAAACCGAGCAGACTCAGGAGAGTGGACTTCATCGTCGCCACGGGGAAAAGTAGCTAACCCTCGAGTTCCGTTCAGTGAACATGCTTTATAGCCAGAAGATAAGGATTCCGTTTTGACGATCGTGATTCCAATACCGCGCGGTCAAGAAGAGAATCAAGCACGTTCCATGTGGCATTGTTGAACATGACTAGACCACAAGACTTGGGTGGAACGTCGATTGAGGTGCGCTTTCCAGATGCACCCATAAGATTTTGGCAGTTTAAACCTTCAGAAATCCTGATGAAGGCGATGAACGATGACGGATAGTTGTGACAGTCGGAAGAAAGGCACACTCCAAACCGGTGGTCTCAGTCACAGAGAAATTCGTCACGTTTCAACCAACTCCGACTCCGACTCCGACTCCGATGTGCCTTTCCGCCTACTCCTCGAACCGATAAAACTCTTCTCCGGACCACTTACTTCGGTGCGGAACAGGCGGTGGTCATTCGAATTCTGTATCTAGGTGGACATCGCAAAACTACAGGTACTGTACTGTACAATTATTTCTAGGCGATATTCACTCGTGTGCTATCTCTTCAGCCTCTCCGAACCAGTGAAAAGTCTTCTCGAGATCCATATAGGATAACGAGCGTTTATTTACATGTAACTTGAAAGCGGTCAAGTTCTGTGTTATACTCGCAAACAGTAAGCGAACCGGTGTGATCATGAGTAAGCTACCAGTGTTAACCGAGACCCAGCACCGCCTTCTCCGAACCTTTGAGCTGAGCCTTTCCCACCTACGCAAGAACGAGGAATGCAAGAATTCATTTTCGCTTTCTTATTTGGCGGACGGCGGTTGTTTTCTATTGCTCGTAACCTTAATGGATTGGCCAGGTGAGCGTTGCGATCGGCAGGGGGCACTTGAACTTACAGTGGTTTTCAGAATCTGTGCGAGCGCTTGCCTAGCTTTGTGGTTCACCTTCTCCGTCGGGTTGGTTTGTGGTATTCTTGACATTCCAGAAGGTGTATGTCGGATCAATTAGTGGATTGGTTATTCGTCGCTTACTGATTTGTCCTGCGTAGCAAGAAGACATCGTAGAACTGGTGAGTCACCTGCTTGGTGCTGAGCTCAACCGTACTGTAATAAGTGACGCTCGCGTATGACACAGCTTGTTGGGGCCTCATTTCTCGGCTGGCCACTCAGCGTCTTCACCTTGATTGCATGGTCGGACCTAAGAATCTACAAAAGCTTGTTGGCAGGTATGTGCCATTACACGTCAATTCTCCGCCTTCCTGCAGTGTTGATTCATCGATGCCAGCATCCGGTGTCTACGTGGTTACCACAATAGTTTTAAGCGTCTCAACTGGCGTGGTTGTTGGACTCGAAGCTCGATTTCTTTAATTATGACAATGATGAATTCAACAATTCACACCTCTCATAATTTTGCGACTGAGATGCGAATTTCCCTATCAAATTACCTGGTGTCCTTCAAGTTCAGATCTTTGGGTTTCTTCATCGTCAAGACAGATTAGCCATTCCAAATCGTTTGACGCCTCATGATCTGCGTACACTATGCTGATGCGCTCGAAGCATCCCCTTAACTACGGATGACAACGCCTGTACCGGCACACACCGACCAGAGCCACTTTGGACACATAGATCCAAGCAAATTTTGCATGAGATTCTTATGGACATTCAGCGTTGGGTCAACTGCATCGCAAATCCAACAGACAGCTGCTTTCTGACTGCCTATTAGGCGCAGAAGTCTGCTCGTGGTTCTGCTATCAATATCTATTCCGCGTTCAGGACGAAGAAATATGCGAGGCGCAAAGTTTGAATTGGTCTCCAACCACGCTCTCCGCTTGGATGATAACAGTGATACGTCGTTCATGTGTCCCATATCAGACGGTCTTAGAACGGACATTTGAACATCTAAATGCCATACAGAATTGTTGATCAGCCGTCCCGGTGGTGCATTGGAAGCGAGGTGCGGTACAGTAAGCACAGAATTTCCAACGGTCCGCGATGATTTCTAATGCGAAATGTTGGTCGCCGTGCTGTTTAGACGGGATCGCTGATGAACGCTTCGATTTTATGAAGTGTCACTTAGGAACCGTCCGTCCGTCGTGAACTGACTCAGCGGACCGGCGCTTAACATAGGATCGTCTAGTGACGATCAACTGTCCAATATTGGTGTGAATATCGTGTTTAGTTCGCCTTGTGGGGGAACCAGTTCCTTTTCCGGCGGGTGTAAATATCCGAGTGTGGCTAAGGGACTTCATTCATCCCCCTCAGTCCCCCTTCACTCCTTCCCCCAGAGCAGCGCTCTCTCGATCCACTTTGTTTCTAAGACCACACTCATTTTCCACTCACATTCATTTTACCGACGTAGACCGTCAGCTCCACTCCCCAATACCAGATTTCACCGAAAAAATTGTCCACCATGAAAATTTCTGCTTCGCTCATCGTTGCCTCGATCACCCTCGCCTCTACACTCGTCTCCGCAAGTCCCGTCGTCGCGAAGAAAAATGCAAAGTCCGCAGGAGCAGTCTTCTGTAAGATACCGTTGCTTTTCCCGTGAGGGGACGCAAAACTGATCATACAATTGTTCGCAGTCATTACGAACCAACCTGAAGGCAACCAAGTCGTGTCCATGAGCGTCGATACGACTGGAAAGCTGGTGGGTGCCGTGAACGCCCGCCTCTACTCCTGCTAAACATTTTCAATACTAGAGCTTCGGAAAGGCGATCAGCACTCAAGGAAAAGGCCAACATGGAATTTCGAGCCCTCTGGGTCCCGACCCACTCTTTGCACAAGGTGCGGTCAAGGTGTCCCCAGCCGTAAACGCTCTCGTGGCCGTTAATGTATGCATTTCTTCGCCCGTCACCCTTACCAGGGCCACTGCTTACGCTGCTCGTCATCAGCCGGGCTCCAACACGCTATCGATGTTCTCCATCGATCCCAAGAACCCAACCAATCTCAAGATGGTCGGGAAACCGGCTCCAACAGAAGGCGAATTCCCCATGTCGGTCGCCGTCAACAAGAAGGGATCGATGGCGTGTGTTCTGAACGGCGGCAAAGTCAACGGCGTCAGGTGGGGTGAATTATTTTCGGATGCGAAATGCTCTCACAACTCGTATTCAGTTGTTTCAAAATCGACCAAAAGCACGGCTTGGTCGCGATGAAGAACTCTCAGCGCTCCCTTGGCCTCAACCAGACGACTCCCGCCACTGGTCCAGCCGGTACAACCAGCCATGTCGTCTTCAGCGAGGATGGATCGAAGCTAATCGCATCAGTGAAAGGCGTTCCCCCCACCCCAGGTAAGGGATATCATCTTATTGTCTCTGTCAATTCTTCCTCATGATGCTTTCCGTAGGATTTTTGGCAACCTGGAATATTGCATCCGATGGCACGTTATCGAAGCAATTTGCGAAATCCACACCCTCGAAGGGCGGTCTTCTGCCATTCTCGATGACCGTCATTCCGGGGAAGAACGCAATCCTGGCAACGGACGCGGGGATCGGATTCGACATCTTCGACTTCAGCAAGGGAAATACGGCTAGTTCTTCCATCGTCCCAATCAACGGCCAGAAAGCAACGTGCTGGTCGAGCTTCAGCCCGAAGACTGGTAATTTCTACCTCACCGACATCGGGACCGCCACCGTTACGGAGGTCCACGTTGATTCAAAGCTGAAAGGCAGCATCGTCAAAGTGAGGTTGATTCTTGGAGTAGTCCGTTATATCTCACCTTCCCCTCCAGCAATATCCGCAGAAAGCTGGATCTGGCACTATCGACAATGAAATCGCTACGATCGGAGGCAACGAGTAAGTAGACGAACTATATTTGTGTGTGGGATCTTGTCTTACAGTCATGATAGCTTCATGTACGTGTTGGGAGCGAACGCGACCCAGATCGACGTTCTTTCGCTCAAAGCGCCTGGCAAAGCCCAAAAGATCCAGACTTTTGAGCTTGCAGGACCTGCGAAGGCAGCCGGGATTAAAATTGGTGAGTTCAGGCAGGTAATTACTGAGAAACTGCTGATTTGACGTTGTGCAGACCCCTTCAACCTCCAGGGGATGACCGCTTTTGTGACTAAGAAATGAGTGCAGATAATTTCGTGCCCAGTTGTTCAGCAGCTTCAGGGTCGTCACAAGTTGCCCTCAAATTTCACCCGTGTTTCGCGTACTCTCTTCCTGAGGTCAATAAATTGTGATCCATCGTTCACCAGGTGTCTCAGAAAGTGTCTGCGGCGGTTGCCATTGCTTTTTTCCCCCACGGACGCTTGATTTCGCTCGTCCCTGCAAGCAGTGTCAGGTATACATGTGGGTACAGCGTGTTCTCTGCGTTGTAGGGTTACCCGTCAGACCAAGTTCCGATTGAATCGGTTGTGTGTGTGGCATAAAATGGTTCGCCAAGAATGAAGAAAAGGCAACGAAGTGTTGACGTTGCCCGAAACAGAATTGAAGTGTGTCGTGAAAAAATAAAATAACAAGCCGTTTCAGTTTGGACTTTCAGAGAGGCATCTCCGAGTAGCGTTTGGATACTGTCGCGAAAGACTACAAGCCAATTGTTGAAGGCTAGGTCCGTGTGGTCATGGGAAAAGTTTTCGCTTGGACGCGCGTCCGCTTTCGAGAACACGACCGTGACACGTGGTCGCGTCGTTACTGTTATTCACCCTTGTTGTGAACTACACATACTCCGCTCGACAGGCTCTTCCTTGGGCTTTTCCGGAGCAAAAAATGGGATATAGGCAACGTGCAGCGCGCGCTACAGTAGTCGTCTGGTTCATGACTTCGGTAATGGTGAACCGTTATTCTTCGGATGCCTGGTCTTCGTAACCACTGAGAAAGCGGTTGTTGGACATCCACCAATCAAAAAGCGACTGTGATCTTCTGCCTATTCAAGCGATATTGCGAAGCTGATGTTGGTTGAGAGTTCTCGAGAACAAATGCTCGGTGAAACCCTTGCCAACGTCATTCTACCCATGTTGGCACCCCTGATTTACGGTCCAGCCAACCACAGCGATGATGAGTCAAGGTTCTGAGGTGCGGGTGAGTAAGCCAACGTTCGGTCTCCATGGGACTGTTGTCTGTCGCCAAACTGACTTTCCAAAGGTTATTCCGTAAATCTCATGGAGAGCGATGGCAAACCCCGAGAGAAGCGTATGTATAAAGTTCGCCACACCTCTGGAAGAATCAGGTTTCCTTCTCCCCCTCACCCACAAGAGCCGCGCTCTTTCACTCATTCCTTCACTCTTCCATTCATTCACCGACGTTGAACGTCCTTCGTATTTCATTTCACACATCATCGACGTCGAAAGCCGCTGTCAACATGAAGATCACCGCATCTGCTTTTCTTACGTCTGTTGTTCTGGCCTCAACGCTAGTGTCGGCCAGTCCCATCAGTTCTCGTCATCATCGCCAGGGTCATAAGAAAGGCACTGGTAAGGGTCACAAGAAAGGAGCAGCGGCAGCAGCAGGCGCAGGCGCGGCAGCAGGTGCGGCAGGAGCGAATGCCACAGGCTCGTCGGCCTCCGCTGGAGCGGTCTATTGTAAGCTATATTCCGGTTTTATTGGTTTACGAGATTCTTGTGTCGCTCATATGCATGTCCAAAGTCATTACCAATCAACCTGAAGGAAATCAGGTCGTCTCAACGAACATTGGCTCAGACGGGACGCTCGTAAGGATTTTGACTTTTGGCTTCGATTCCAAATTAAAATCATATATCCGTAGACATTTGGCCAGGCATTCAGCACGCAAGGAAATGGATTACATGGCGTCACCGACCCCAATGGACCAGACCCACTATTCGCCCAAGGCGCGGTCAAGGTGTCTCCCGCTGCACAGGCACTTATTGCAGTGAATGTACGCAGAAAATTTCAATTTTGCCGTCGTCAAATATTCAATTGACCTATTCCTTCAGCCTGGTTCCAACACCGTCTCGATGTTCTCGATCGATCCCAATGACCCTTCGAGTCTTACACTCGTCGGAACACCCGCTGACAGCCAAGGTGAATTCCCCATGTCGCTTGCTTTCAATAAGGCGGGAACGATGGCGTGCGTTCTCAACGGTGGGAAGGTAAACGGTGTCGGGTAAGTCGGAAAACGCGTAGGAAATGAATTATACTCATAAAAAATTTCAGTTGCTTTAGCGTCGATGCCAAGCAGGGTTTAGTCGCGATGGCAAATTCAGTACGCCCCCTCGGCCTGAACCAAACCACCCCTCCGGCCGGACCAGCTGGTACCACAAGCCACGTCATTTTCAGCGAAGACGAGACCAAATTGATCGCATCGGTGAAGGGCGTTCCCCCAACACCAGGTAACTTTTCGCCCACCCTAACCCTCTAAATTCGTCTCATCATTTCTTTTCAGGATTTTTGGCGACGTGGGACATCGCAGCTGACGGCACGCTCTCACAGAACTTCACTCAATCGACACCGTCTGCCGGAGGCTTGCTTCCCTTCTCCATGACCGTCATCCCAGGCAAGAATGCCGTCTTGGCGACCGACGCAGGTATTGGCTTCGACATTTTCGACTTCAGCAAGGGCAGTTCGGCGAGCTCGTCTATTGTTCCCATTAACGGTCAAGGAGCAACGTGCTGGTCAAGCTTCAGCAAACAGACCGGAAACTTTTACCTCACCGATATTGATACCGCTACTGTCACTGAAGTGAACGTTGACGCTAACCTGAAAGGCAGCATCGTCAAGGTAAATCTTATGTACTATGATTTTGACAGTTTTCACTCAACATTCTTTGTCGGGCTTTTAGCAATACCCGCAAGGCAAAGGGTCTGGCACCATCGATAACGAGATTGCCACCATCGGAGGCAATGAGTGAGTCCGATTTTACATTGAAACATTCTTGAGAACGTGAACTGATACGCGTAAAGCTTTATGTACGTTCTGGGAGCCAATGCGACTCAGATCGACGTCCTCTCCCTCAATGCGCCTGGCCAAGCCAAAGGCGTCCAGACATTCGACTTAGCTGCTCCAGCGAAAGCCGCTGGTGTAACCATTGGTGAGATCAAGTATCATTCAATCCGCTCCTTTTCTCATGGGGCGTTTCGTTTCGTAGACCCTTTCAACCTCCAGGGGATGACTGCTTTCGTTAAGGCGGCGTGATCGGGCGTTGACCGTAAGCTTCGCTGGTTTGGGTTTCGTATGAGGCGAGCTCCGGTGGCATTAGAATACCCTTTTGTCGAAAATTTCAATGTACAACATGTTGTTCTGATGTTCGCTTCAATTTATGTCGTTGTTCAATATTTATATCATCAGATTTTTTTTTACAGTAAATTCTCCCCTCGGAAGTAGATCAGTGGCCTCGATGCAGCCATATTCGCGCTTCGAGAAGTGTCTTGAAGGTAAGGGTGAGAGACTGCCTTAAATGCACATCATGAAATTTCCCGGACTGCGTTCCTTAAAGGTAGACTTGGTCACAGGAAAAGAGACGCCAGGCGGTGTATAGCAGTACCGAGGAACCCAAAATTACATCAGTAGGCATTTTAAAGAGCGACTTCGAAGAAAGGAGCGAGGATTCGGGGATTATAGTCCGATAATTAAAATGTCCGAATTGTCCGAATTGCATCTTCTGAATCAGAGCTGATCCGAGGTCAAGTTGTTATAAATCGGGCAGAGGTTATTCCATGCATCTTAGTGAGGTGGACGGTGAATTTAGAGGAATTCATGATCGGGGAATGCACTAACCTGGCACCGGATTTGTGGAAGCAACATTTCCTGTATCTTCAGAAAATACGATAGCAAGGCCGCTATTCAAAAGTATGAAAATGCGACAAAGAAAACAGTAAACGAACACACATTTCAAGATGCCAATCGATATGACTATAATAGGATGAACCAGTAGTCAGATACGTGCTTTTCGGTGAATGAAAATACTCACCAGTGGAGGAACCACGGGCCAGGATTATCAGTGGTGAATCGAATGGTGACATTGTCGCCGGAACCTCCGATGTTCACAACATCGCGACGGACCGGGTTGGCGTAGTTGTACTGATCGCTTCCCGCACTTCTGATGACAGAGAACGTGTGCTAGACGAGCATAAGCGGACGGTGACGACAGTAACATGCGATTCTTACACCGTGTAAATGGAAGGGATGCTGTTGATCAACGTATCAGTATAGCATTGTGAGAAATGGTCATGCTTACTCCTCCACCAGGAATTCCGCCAGGCAAGGAAAGCTCGATGACACTATTGCCTGGTAGACCTATGACACTTCCTGCAGGAAGTAAGTCATTTGGGTCTTGCGTGCCGCTCAGAATTTGCAGTAAGACAGGTGCAGTCGGAGGAGTAAACGACACGCCATTGATGGTGAAAACAAAGTTAGTCGTGTCCTGCCCGTTGGTAATGAACATTAGCGTCACGATGAGCATATGATGACCTCACGAAGGCTAAAGCAAGGTTGACAAGTTTATCGGCTCCACCAATCTCGGCGGTTCCAGGCTTTGGAACAAAATCAGCAACTCATACCGGCTTTACAAGAATTCAGCTCACGGCGGCGGGGTTTTCAAGCGGCTATTGTTCAATAAGCTAGGGTGCGGACATTTACATACGTGATACGCACAGAGAGGTCAGTTTCGTTGAGGGGCTCGACGCTCGTCGTCTGATTCGTCGTGGGGTCAACCGCATCGGCGCCAGAATACCGCAGGATAGCTGAGTTAATTCCACCGTCGAAACCCGTGGTTCCTAAATTCGGGTTGGCGCGAATCCCTTCAAGACATTGAACGAGTCAGAACGATCGCCAGGATAGATCAGACGCACAGAAGTTATCGACCGACTGGTTTGCGGTGAGCTGTCATGCGTGAATTGAGACCAGATTTCATCAATAAGACGATCGACGAAGGTCACTGACAACAAAGGAATACCGTTGACCTTGATACCAACTTCAGGGGTCGTGCGTGATAAGCATTCCGAAGTAACTCACCAGCATAGATTTGGATGGAATCAACTTCAACGGGGTTAGTTGAGACTCCATCAGCTTCGATTATGGTCATCGTATGGTTGTCAATGGAGAAGACAAAATTGGGGTCACACGATGTTGAGACCAAACGGAATCGATATCTTTTGCCCTGCGTAACGCTGATGACGGCGAGGTCGGAGCTTGGGCCACCGCTGTAACGACCCAAACCGTTTATAAGGGTCGAGTCTGCGGTTCTGAGGGATACAATTAACAATAGATGAAGAAGTTATGCGATACAAAGACTCACGGAAATTTTCCAGCCGACTTCGCTGGTGTGTGGTACCAATCAGCGAGCGTGATGACTGTTGTCGCTGTCCGGGCTCTTTTAGGCCGTCATTTAGCTGGGATTTATATTAAAACTTACCATCATCCACGTCGTAGAGGTCCGCATGCGGATCATTGGGGTCATACACAACGAATGGCCCGCGAAGTCCGTCACAATACTGTGTGGAGAGATGTGAATGGTACCAGAAAGTGCCAGCTTGGTCAGGGACAGTAAAATTGTATAAGAAGGAGTTGTTCGCCGCAATCGGACATTGGTTGACGAAGGAAGGACCATCTGCCCAATTTGTGCCGTGCTGGAAAAAGCCATGCCAATGCTGTAACCAGAACGCATGAGGATTTGAATGGGAAAGTTGCAAAACCTCCTCACAATAGATGTGCTGCGCAGCATTGTGTTGTCACTCAGTTGGTTGACGACGTTGAGTTCATAACTATCGCCCTAATAAAATATCCCGTCGTGAGTCGTGAGACCGCCAGCGCAGCAGTCGAAATTACCTTGTTGCCGGTTAAAAGAGGCCCCGGGAATGTCCCCTCAGCAAGAACAGCACTATCATGCGAGAGTCAGAAACATGAGTGCGGCACTAACAATTCACTCACGAGCGAGAGAATCCATCTGGGGAAATATTGGCATTGACAATGTTGAGGTCACGAGTCAGCGCAGAAACACGGATGATGACGGTGAAAACGAGTGGGATGAAGTGAACGAATGTGAAGCGAAGCATTTTTGAGGGAACGGGGAAATTTTGGAATGAGAAGTAGAGGAGGGTGTCGTGGCAATTTATCCGTTCGAAATGTTCGTATAGCAGAATTACGCATCGTAATGTGGATGACGCCAGATGCGCAACCTCATAGAATCCACTGTTGATTGCCAAGATACGGATCGTAAAACGGAGAGACAGAAAGAAGCTTCGAGAAATGTTCTTTCGAATAGTAAACATCTCAGTTGCGACAAAACCCGCCAAGGGAATGGTCCCAACCTTTCGATACACACGAAATTGCGATGCGATTATGCTTCGAAGTCAGAAAAATGACCCTTGGGACCAATGGCCAACACGACAAAGAATCCAGAGCAACGGTCAAACTTCTTGCAACGCTTCTGCTCCTTCTGTGATACCATTCGGGGATGGTCCATCTTTCGGCTGATCGCACTGGTGAGCTGTGAGTATACAGTAATACGCGACGCAGTTTCCAAATGCTACGCACGGCAATAAACTTGTAGGGAAGTGATGGCCGAATGACGTTGCCGTCATCGCCTGATTGCACAATTTGGAAGGTTACGTCACTTAAAAACATAACCGACGCCCGGGTCTGAGGGAAGAAAAGACCGACATCTCTTGGTCGACCAGGTATTCCCACTGTGGGGGTTTCTCCTCTAGAATTTATGCAAGCATCCTAGAGATTGCGATGTAATATTCCGTAGTAGCTCTCGAACGACGACCGTCGACGACCGTCTACGGCAGAGAGGCAGAGGTGTTCCAGTCCACATCTTTTCGGCGATGAAATGCTTTCATTCTCCAGGGGTAAGTTGGATCATGAAGGTCGGAGCCGACCGGATCCGCACTGTGTTATTCGCGAAGTAGATGATGGGGAACAAGAGTTGAGCAGAGTGTTGAAACTGCGGAGGGATAGGCACGCCGTTGCGGGAAAAGAAGGCAATCCCGGAAATCCGCAGCATCGGCGCTGGCTAGATGAAAAAAGAGAACTGAAGTTCAAGCCGAACTCAAGCGGGTATGAAGGGTGGGAGTGCCTAATATATCAAGGGTTCGCTGCAAGTGAGGTGTCTGAGCGAACGGAAACCCGATATGTGCCTTTCATTTTTCTAAAATATTGCATTTGACGAACAAATAATCTGCACATTAGGCCAGTATCAGGAATTTGGCGTGTCAATTGGAAGACGGTTACGTGTGAAAAGAAACATACCGGAACCCTGCCGTTCCGGCGGGGATTCCGCTAAATACGGCTTAAGTTTCCACTCTCCACAGTGTAATTTGTTCATTGCAGCAACTAGCAACCCGAGAATGGGCTTATGAAGTTATGGGTGCGGACACATGTGGGAGCTGGGAGTGATGATCAGAGGGACGATGTTCCAGATTTGCCTCGCTTCCCATGTCCTACTAGGCAGGATGAGATTAGTTCTTCTCGGAAATTCGACATGTAGAGCGAGGCAGCGATTTAGGATTTAGGATGAAGACGGCCAGGCTCTCAGTCACTACCTGCATTGGTCAATCGCTGAAATTGGGACAACGTTTGGCATGCTATGGTAGATGGGGTTGTCGAGGCTTCTCCTCTGAAAGTGCTGTCAATGTGGAATCACCAGAGAATTGGAATTGTGGTTCCACAAATTTGAAATTACTTTGAGATGTGTTGAGACGTCAAAGATCAAGAAGTCGTGGTGTGACCGTGACCCGTTACGGCCATCAGGTACTGTTTGGCTCGCAGCCCGGTGACAAACATCGGACTTCTCACGAATGACGGATCAGCACGCAGCCAGTTGTTACACTCAAGCGAAGATCAGGGAAGAACTTACTTGCGAAAACGGAGTGTAACGTTAGTAACAGTGACCTGTAAAGTTGTTGTAATTTCTCAGGGTGGTTCTTTGCAGAGTAGTTCGACAGTGCACCTGTTTCCGCTTGGGATTGCGTGTGGATATAATGGGCAAAAATGCGTGAGCTCCGTCAATGCGCAGCTCATCCTGTGCGGTGAACTGATGCGTGATTACTGTGGGCTTGTTATGACGAAGACGAATCATAAATGCCTTGTGAGACCAAAACTTGATTTTTCAAAGCAGCAGAACCTGACGACGTTGTGATGACGAGAGGCAAACCGGCTCTGACAGGTACGATCAGTGTATAGATCAGGGTGATGAAACGAAAAACTCGTACCATCAGGTGATCAAAGGCAGTGCTTTTGGTCTGGCCGAGTAGTACAAATAGAAGGGGTGAAAATATTGCACAATCGAGAATGCCTTAGATCGGACACGACACGTGAGGACTCCGTATAAAACAACATTCCGACTTTGCACTAACCTTCGAGAAATGCTTTATACGAGGTCTGCATGCAACCCGGAAAGAGCTAAATTTCCAACATCAATGTAATACAATCCAACATATCTGCTAAGACGCACCTGTACAGATATATTGAAATAGGAATTCTCGAGAACACCATGCCAGTGGAGAGTCAGCGGTCAATTGTTTTGGTCATGTTCTTGACATGAAGAACATAAGGAGATGTCTCTGGACTAGCGAAATACGTCAGAACGTTTCAAGTGGACAGAAAGGGGTAATGTCAACGTTGGGAGAGAAGAGCAGAACAAGCATCGCTTTCCCGCTGCGCAGAATGAGAAAATGCTGGTGAGAAGCTGCTCCGCTCTCGCGCGGTTCTTCCGGGTGCCAAGAGCGGTGTTACCAGAAGAAGTCGCTGAATTTGCGTCAGTCGGAAGCGTGCGGTGGTGATTTCTCCTTCATGATTGGTTGTTCTGTGTCAGAAAAAACAAGAACCTTCTTACCACAGTTCTCTTGCTGCGGAGCGACGTACAGCCTCAGCTGAAACAGTCTGTGTGACTAGCGACCAGTCCTAGAAAACTTCAGTCCACGCATGAAATGGGGAGAGCTTCAATTAGAAGCACAACGTTAGCCGATGTAATCGTCTCGGTCCGGTTTTCCGCCCTCGTCACAAGAGCTGTTTTCGCCGGCAAGACTGCTCCGCAGCACGTTCCATTGCCTAGTATGCGTACCTCTTTATCCATTAATGCAAGGTTCCAAACAGTTTCCCGGAATAAGTCGGCCTCGTGGAAATTTTCTGTACCTATGCCAAATGTTAACATATTCCGTGTAGTTACCATATATCTTCGCGACTCACGGTGTGTACTTCAAAATTCACCTCGCTGTCTTACCCCTTTACCCCTCGTGTGAGCAGCGATAGCCATATTCTTTCGTTAGATGTTCTGAGCATGGATGACCATACTGTAGTGCGAGTGATCGAAGGTCGGTGATCGTTGAACTATTGAACTTTCACAGTACAAGGCGGGATCAAAATTATCAGCGAACATTTGGCTGAGGGGAGGTTCCGTGCCGAAATCCACTGCTATCTTGTGCACCATGGTAGAAGTTCGTAGTCGAAGGACCACACCACATTTTGCAGATGTTCAAATGCTCGAAATCTGTCATCGTGAGGTTCCACCAATATTCGGAACGTAGAATTCATGATATCTTCCAAATCGCTGCCAAAGCCGTCGACGAATGATAGGTCCTCTGAAGTGCGAACGTCATACGCTCGAAAATGGTACGAACCATGAGAACGAACACCTGACGCCGCCTTCAAGTGTCGGATATGAAATATTGAGGAGATCAGTCGAAACAACCTGGTTAAGGAATGACGAGAAGTGGAATCGTGTTTCGTAGCAATCAGGCTCAGGAACCCTAAGAAACACCAGGGACTAGGAAAGAGACTGCATGCAAACGCAATACTATAGGTGATGCGATTCGTGAGTCCCGTTTGGTGTCCGAGACTCTGAAGGCGACTAGAACAGGGTTATGACATCGTAAGTCATTTGGAGACCGACAAAAGAGAACTACGAGAAGCGGCAAAATCTCTTTGGCCGGCGGTCGGCGTAGGACTGGCGTAGACCATGAAGTTGACCAACAAAGAAGTATGTGGAGTGCAGAACTTGACGCCGTTTGTATCACGAACTGAGACAATCTAAGACAATGTTTGACAATTGTTCGACGTGTGATGACGATGCTCCGAGCTCAGTAGGCGAGACCAGTAGCAGTAGCTGAGTGGTGGTCGCCTCCTCGTTTGAGTTCTTTCCCGAATCCCGATATTTCTCATGTCTCTCCGCAACATCGCAATAAGCGAAAGTTCTTGTTTTCTGATAATCCGAAGGCGCACCACCTCTGCCTAAATTTGGCGGCTTCAAATGAGGGAGCAGCAAAATCTGGCCGACGTTCCGTCAGACGGAGAAAGGTCAACGTACGTAATGACACGTGTCCTCGGGTTTCAGAGACCGAGTTGGATATATTTGGAATCAATACAAACTTTTAGGCGCCCATACAGGTTTTCTTATGTCCTCATCAAAACACCCAAGTTCTCAATGGCACCCGCTCATGGATCAACACGGAAGCCGTCAACCAATACGGCACATCGAACCTGTCCTGCCAGGACCCTCTCGGTCCCCGCCTCGACTCCCTATCCAAAGCAACACCGTTGAGACTTCACCATCCTCGCAACCCACGAAACCTATCCGTCGGAGAACTTTGCCTACCTCACCTCAATCAAACTCAGACCACCATTTTGATATCGAAGCGAACTCAGGCGATGACTATTACTACTGGGTCACGCGCTTGCGCCATCCGACCATAACGCCCTACCGTCTCATCATCACTTGCCTCACCGCTGGATTCGGACTATCTAAAGCTTCGCTGGCTTATAGAGGACTATCAGCTTCTCCCACGACACTTGAATGGATTTTTGGTGTCATAGTTACGATTACGTGAGTCTGTTGGGAATCCCCGCTTGGTCCGATTCGTGATTTCATTCTGATGTCGGCAACCGAGAAGTTTATTCTGGCTTGGTTTGTACGAAGAATCAGCACCGCAATCCTTTACATGGCTCTTCGAAAAAGACATGAAATTCATCTTCGAAGTGAATTTCGTCCTAAAAGCTGTTTTTATCACCTTATTCGCCGCCGGTTGCATAAGTCCGTGACTTCCCTAAATATTATCCTCCCATCCCCCACATATTTTCTGTGGCCTCTCACCTTATAATGTTAACTAATTTTCCCATACAGCTTCTCTTTTAGCCATTACCTGGGCAGCGTATACCGTTGTCGAAGTAATGCCACTCATCCCAGATCTCATCAAGGCGTGCATCCAAATTGTCGGTGATATCTTTCATCTGTGAGACTCTTCGTCACTTCTCTTACTATAATGTGGTCAACGGCGATTCTTGCTTTTCGAAGGTGCACTATTGGTTCATTGGCGCAGAAAGACCCCCCGAAAGGCAACTAATAGAGGTCCTTTGCGTGTTCAAAACTTCGTCCCAAAACACGCCGAACATGGCTTTCGCGTCCTCGACAAAACCCGTAATGCACACCAACACTCATTGATATCCTTGATGGTGGGCCGACGTGTGCGCGATCTCCAAATCCAACGGATCGACACAACGTGACCTTTGCCTCCAGAAAGCAGCAGCACCACTCTAGCCATAGTCCACCATCCACTCCAACCTCTAAGGGAGCGACACCCGTCTTCTTCCGTAGAATGAACATCTATGGATCTACGAGATCGTGAAACAGTAGAACGTGCGCTTCATTGACAACTTAGAATCCACTCGGAAGGACGGATAAACCCAGGTGTACGGAATCCCGCGGTTGCACTCGATCGTTATCACGGCTAGCCGGGATGCTTCACTCGCCAGCATTCCATGCAAGCTTCATTCAGCAGACATCGTCGAAACCCAAATGCGAATGGTGATATTTTTCTGAAAGATGAAACAGACTACAATAAACGACGATCCGAAAAAGGTAATGTCGGCTCGATGCAGATACCGTACGGTAGCGAAAAAAATTGCCAGGTTAATCCATCTATATCATGTCAAAGCTCGACGTATCTGACATCTTTTTCAAGACAGGTTCAGGACGGTTGGGGTTTAGTTGCCGGAGGATCTATTCCTTCTAAGGCAATATGTCGCTGGTCATACAGGTGTGCGATCCGGGCATATATCCCCGCTACTCGGGGACACCGATCAGACGCGATCGTGTGTATAAATGGAGGAATGGAGTCGTTTGAAAACTCATTTCGATATCTCTGTGGCCTCAACTGCTAGGAGAGAGTCATGTCGGATTCACCTGATATCGCAGATCTGATAGTAGAAGCTACCGAAATGTACGTCGACGATCTACCAATCACCTTCCAAACTCATTCTTGCAGTCAGTTCGCCAACTGTATTGTCATTGCGGGAACTGGCAAGCCATCACAATCTTGAAGATACTGATATTCAGACTGATGAAATAGAAAGCTCTGGTTTTCTATGACTATTTTTTGACGTTCTCAACCGAGGTTTCTGAAATATGGAACGCGAATTTCAGTGGAGCTAAAGCCTTCTTCTTTTTGACACGATATTCCTTCATGGTTTTCACGGTGCTTTATTGCGCAAGCACTTTCATCACAAACCAATCTGAAACGGTCGGCTGACGTCCCTCATTCTCTCTCCGGCTAATTTACTTCTCGATAGCTGTAAGTCTTTTCTATCTCCTTCAGGAAGAAGGGATAATCTGACCTCTCATGACAATTATTAGGTGTCGAGTGCTCTACTTCAACTCGGCAGTTTTTCAACTCATGCCTCAAATTGGATTATATTGTGTGTTTTCGGATTTTTCTCCGACAGACTCATGGCCTCAGACGGCATTGGGCAGGCATTTTAACCCTCCGAAATTACGCAGTATATCAGAGAAATAAACTTATCTTGGTCGTCTTGGGGCTGACTGCTGTGGTTGCGCTGGGTATTGCAGTTGTCAGTCGCGATTTTCCTGAAGTACGCATGAGACTGATTTATTCTAGTATCTCGGTTTGTTTGCAAAGCCCGAACTTGTCAGCAGCGATTTTGGAAGCTTCTGCCAAGAAAATCCAATTCCTCCGTAAGACCACCATTAACAGCACTACCCTACGGCACTGACACCAACTACTTTTACGCACAGACGTAAATCTCACCTTATTTTCTATCAGCGCTGTTAAGTAACCATAAGCTTGCACTTACAGTTCAACTGGCCTCTGTGGTTCTTTCACTTGTCATCGACGTCTTGGTCTTTACCTTGACATTCGCAAAGACTATCCGTCATGCTATGGCGGCGAGGAAAGTTGGACTTGTAAATGGCTTGAGTTATTTCATCTTGCGTGACGGTGAGCTCTAAGCACACTACGGGCGAGAGAGAGCTGACCAGCAATGATCTGCAGGAGCCATGTATTTTCTGTTCGCTAGATTTCTCCTTTTTCAAATTTAAATCCTCACGGTCGTGGAATTTAGAGCTAAACTATTGATCGGCGTAGTGGGCACCACTATATTCTTCGTAAGTTCCGAGAGTTGCTTTTCATGCTCAGAAACCGAACCAATGCGACAGGTTCCTGCTTCGGTATGGATTTGATATGTTCTTGCTGGTGAAATTTGACGCTTAATGGATGCAAAGGGCGCCATTGTGACTTGGCTTGGAGTGCTGGTTGGAATTAGTAATCCGTAGGCCTTCCTTGTTGGCGGAATTGAACAGCACTCTTATTCAAACTATCAGGTTGACGATCAATCTTATCAATCGGCTCGTTCTTAACCTTCGGCGTGTGTCCCGCTTACAAGACGGGCGGGCATCGACACACGGCGACATTGGGTCCATTCAGGGTCCAGTATTCGCCACGAACTCACTACTAGGAAATCTTGGAGCACCGTTGCGCATGGGTCCGGATGATGATGACGATTTTGGAGAAGTAGATGTAGATGATGAGGTTGAATTTGTGGAAAGACGCGGAATTGCGGACCACAACGGTATTATTGAAGAACGTCACGACCATCGCCATGTCTAGTCCAACACTTTTTTTTTCGTTTTGTCGAACCTCCACGTCTTTTCAGACCATTGATGGTGATTTTGGGGTTCCGCATGCCTTGTATATTTCTCTCCGCATCCTGATAATTTAGGAGGATCGTTGACGTTCTCAATTGCTCGACGTTGACGGCGAAGGCATGCCAACTTACATAATTCAATGTGACCGGGGACCACGTGGCCACCAGATTTTGCTCAGATTTTGCTCAGACGCAGTCACTGGTATGCCTGCCGCCTTAATGGCAGCTAGTGATTCTGACTAACGCATTTCAGTATTAATTTGGTGCGAGCGCGCACAATAGTATCCGGCGGTAACGGATAGGACGCACAGCAGAATCGTGACATCTCAGCTCATGGCTCGCATTGGTGATGACGAACCGGCAGTTCAATTTTCCCAAAAGTCTTCGGCTACTGTTCAGACACTCGCGCCAGAGCTTCTGCGGGAGATATTCATGCACTGCGTTTCCAACGATAGCGATACAGATCCTCGCCGTTCAATACGATGCTTATCCCAGGTTCCTTTGTTACTTGGTCGGGTTTGCAGAACTTGGAGGGTAGTTGTCGGTACTTCACCAGAGCTTTGGTCCAACTTTACTGTTGGAGATCGCCAATTCCATCATGTCGACTTCGAAAAGGACTTAGAGGCTGCAAAGCACTGGATTTCGAAATCGGGTTCACGACCATTATCAATCGCCATTCATTATCCAGGCATCAGCTCATACGGAGCGCTGCTCCCACCTATTCTCAAATTCCTCGTTTCTCAATCCTGGCGTTGGAAGGATATCAAATTGACTGTTCCTTCTGGATTCGAGGACATCGTACTCTCTCCACTGGCATTCGGGACTCGAAACTTGCCTCAATTAGTGAAGTTTGATAGCACTATAACCCGTAAAAGCAGCTCAGCAAAATTTATTCTGTCGTCAGCTCCGCGGTTGCAATTCTTGCGCCATAGTGGTGACGGACCAGTACATGTTGATTTTGGTGGTGGACCGCACAAAATCAAACAAATTGGCATGCGCCGAACAGCGAAGGGCAAACTTTCTCTCGCCGATTTGTTCACCTGCTTCACTCACTGTCCATTGCTCGAGAATCTAGTCATTCCCATTTGGCAGAGTGAAATGCCTAGGGATGAGCTCCCATCCAGCATTGAACTCTCTTACCTTACGCATTTGTCCCTCAGGTGTTCCGAAGGTGTCGATCCACATAGACTTTTCGGCCGCCTTTTCCTCCCTGTGTTAATATCTCTGGAATTGTTTATCATCTTTAGCAGCGACACAGATTGGCCACACCTTCAGACCATGCTCGCACGTTCTCGCCCACCGCTTCAAAACCTGTGTCTTCGTTTCGTCCCGATGACAGAGTTAACGCTCGTTGGATGCCTCTCATGCGTTCCTACACTTACCGAACTCGAACTCGAAGGCATAGAGTGCAGCGACACCATTCTTAACGCTCTCACGGTGGACGAATTTAAAGGTGATGTCAATGGTTCGAAAAACTTGTGCCCGTGGTTGGAGACAATCGATTTCGTGAATGACGTGTACTCGGAGTTCTCCCGACGCGCCATGAAAGGCATGATAATCTCCCGCCGGAAAAATGCCAACTTCGCAAGGGGGAAGGCACTCACGCTAATCAAGTGCCAGTCGTTCAACTTTGACGGGATTCGATCCAATCCGGACATTGCTGAATGCTTAAAAGATGGGTTGGTGCTTATAGGATGTGAATGAATCGGACCATGCTTACGGGACTCTATCTTCATTACGAGTTAGAGAGATGCGTCCATGCATTCTCTCGCCAATTTATCCTACTCTGATCTGGTCGAACCACTCATCGGCTCACGATTCCAGTGCGATGTAAAATCGGTCACATCAATCCCAATAGATTACAAAGATATAGGAACTAGAGAGATAGTTGAAAAAACGACGATATTCAACGAAGGCAAATTTAAAGATGGGGAGATTGGTAGATGGATGGTAGGTTCGTGATGTAAGTATCGTTCTTGAATTATGAATGAAGCACGCAAGCCACAGAATGTGATGGTGTTGTCGTGATACAAGAGAGAGCGCGCGAGCGAGATGTGGGAAGGGAGAAGAGACGGACGCGGAGAAAACTAATAGCAAAGTTGCACAGTGTTCAAAAGCAATTAGTTATGTTGAAGCGATGGGTATTAAGATGATTGGTTGGGTTGGGTTGGGTTGCACTTCATCCATGAGCTCCTCCTCGTCAGAAGATTACAACACCCTCAACGATACACTCTCCCTCCATCCCGTTCACGATCACGATCATCACCACCACTCCCGCTTGCATTCCTTTTCCGATTGATTCCACGGCTGAGAGCGAGTCTGAATGGGCTCGTATTATTCGCGTTAAGGTTCCAGTCTCGTTGACGTTGATGTTTAAGGTGGGGTGTGAAAGTGAATGGGACTGCGGATATGCCGTCGCATGGCCAGAAGGTCCAAACGGAGCGGTACTAGCTCCCCTCAACACCATACCTCCTCGTCCCATTCCAGCACCAGCACCTCGCCAAAACCACCAGCACCTACGCAAGCCTGCTCTCCTTCAGGCTCATATCGCCTGGTCTCTGTGCATACTGATTTTGCTGTTGGTACGCATGTCCAGGTCCAGGTCCTGCGCCGTTGGCGTACAGGGGAGGCACACTGCTCCATAACCTCCCATGCGATTTCGATTCGCCGGAATGCCAGATCGTTCAGTGCGTGTCGGCGTTGACCATACCGTCCATAGGAGCGGACACGGTTTGGCCGTCGGCAGTAACCACCCCATGTCAGATTCCGGAGTTAGCGGAGAGCATTCCTAGCAGGTAAGCTGTCCGCAATACCACTATGACGCCCATTCGCCTCCTGCGTCTCCGATTCGACCACCAGAATAACCGGAGTTGTCATCGTCCGTGTCCTCAGAATGCCTCACATGCGTAGGAAAAGTTGGAAGGGAAGACAGGAGCGGAGAGGTGGCGACTGGAGGATGTCGACATATGCTTGTGGTGATACAGCTTTGAGTTGGTTCCTTGCGTTCGTACTATAAAATGAAAAAGGAAAAACCCAGTTAGTCCAAGAAGCCGATCAATGAAGGAAGGAAACCAGCGCACCTGATATCATTTGGTCCCATTTCCTGCACACCTCAATGCTCGTTTTAACACACACACACACATAAATCTACCCCGTGCCAACCTGGTAATTCAAATAGACATATATGAGGTTCTTGGTTATGACGGCAAGATGTTGAAAGAGTATGAGGTTCCCAGACGATGCTGCGACAAGAACTGAAATCAAATCTGTGCCCGTCGGGTTGATAAAGAGACCATGGCAAAGGCAGGGGCTGCCTTTCCAGGTCAAGATTTTCGAAACTAGCTACACGTTTGTGTTGCGCCAGATATTTCGTTGGTCTGCGTCAGGGAGGGTGTTGGTTCAGAAAGAGACGAATTAATTGTGGCTGTGGTATGGTGACCGTGACAATTGCGTGACATAACGGACGAGGTCGATTCGGAGTTCGCGTCTATGCTTTCTTTTGCTTTCTCCTTCTGCGCTTTGACTGTTGGCGGCCCGCCTTCCCCTTTCACAGTCCATCAAAACTATCTGTCTTGCTACCAAGTTCTATCTTCCGCTTCCATACGGTGCCGCTCGACTAGTGGGAAAATAGACGGTTCACCTCTGTTCAACATCCTCTTGTTATCCCTTTCATTTCTGATATGGCACCGAGGAGATCCAAGCCTTCCGAAGGAGATGGCGTGACTTCCAGGCGCGTAGCGAAACGCGTTGCCTCACCCGCACTTACCCGTGCGCCACCTAAACGGCACAAAAATGGCAAAGTCGCCACCAAAGCGTCTGATGTCGGACCAACCAAGTCTGTACCCAAGATGAATGGCACAACCGCTGGGAAGAGGGTACTCGGAACCATCAATCCACTGCCTAAACCCCCGGCACACGCCTTGCCACCGAATCAAATTTTTGTCTGGGGAGCTGGAAATTTTGGACAGTTCGGTATGGGACCAGATGAGGCCAACAACGGGGAATTTGACAAACCGAGAAGAAACCCTTGGATAGATAAGAAGATAGAAGACGGCGCTTTCGGCGAAGAGCATACTGGTATCGAGGCTATCGCCGCTGGTGGCATGCACACCATGTTCATCGACGAAAAGGGCACAGTGAGTGACATCTTGCATGCTGCATGATTGTCTCTAATTGACCATCTAGATATGGTCATGTGGAGCCGATGACGACGCCGCTCTGGGTCGAATCACGAAAAACGTACCCGACCCAGCTAATGAAGGAAAATTTTTGAATGCTCAAATTCTGACGTCCATTCCACAACCTCTACAAACGCTCGTAAATGATAACTTTCGCGCTGTATCGATCGCTGCAGGAGACAGCATATCTGCTGCGGTTAGTACTGCAGGCGAATTGAGAGTGTGGGGTACTTTCAAGGTGTGTCGTATCTGACCATTTTATGTTTACTCGATTAGACTCATGTATTTAAAAAAGGCGAACGAAGGATCAATGGGATTCTCCAGCGGGTCGGAGAATCAATGGCTACCTACTCCCATCCTCCACTTACCTGCTAGGTACGGAGAGAAGGTCGCTTCGGTTTCAGCGGGCAATAACCACCTCGTCGTTTTAACCACTCATGGTCATGTCTACACATGGGGTGCCGGTGAGCAGGGCCAACTTGGTCGCAAAATCCTCGAACGGAGCAAAGTCCATGGCACGACACCAGAAAAGGTCATACTCCACGTTCGAAGTCGTCGAGCGGTGGCGATTGGCGCCGGAGATTTCACCTCTTTTGCAGTGGACGACGAAGGCCAAGTGTGGGGATGGGGGTTGAACAACATGGGCCAGGCGGGTACAGGAGACGAGGAAGACAAGGTCGTGCTACAACCACGTGTGGTAGTCGGCCTTGGCAAAACGGATTTGGGCGGTGCTACCGTGGTGAAGGTCGCAGGCGGCGAGCATCACACGATTTTCCTTACGTCGGATGGTCGTGTATTTGCATGCGGACAGTCGAACGGCGGACAACTCGGAATTCCAGATGATCACCCTGCCTTGTCCAACGACAACCCGGACGGTGCCGGTATAGTCTATGCACCAACACTTGTCCCATTTCCCGACACTGATGACCCCGTCGTGCATATTTCTGCCGGAACACGCAATAATTTGGCCGTGACCACGAGTGGGGCGTTGTATTCCTGGGGCGAGGGAAACTCAGGTGAACTTGGAGTTGGTAGCGAGACGAATGCTTGGCAACCGAAAGTTGTTGTACGGCGTGAAGGTGGCTCGTGGAAGGCAATATCTGCGGCTTGCGGGGGACAGCACTGTCTTGGTTTGTTTAGAAAGAAGGTTGACTGAGACACGCCATTCTACCAGCCCCTTCCTCCGTTGCAGAAAGCAAACTCTTGGACGCTATACACTTAATCTGATTCTGGCGCTCCCCTCTATCTGGACGGCGGGAACTATAACTACTGGCAAGCTACCGGCCATTTTGCCATTTCTCCATAACCACGTACCACCTTGTAACCTACCTCCCTGCAGGATTCGGTTTATCCAATGCTTGACTAACGTATAACGATCTAACTGCCACTCCGACGACTCTCGGGTGGATCTTCGGCGTCGCTCATATCGTGTGACTTCCAGACCAATGCACGCTCTATCAACGAAAGGTGCTTCCTGTCTTTATCTTACCAGTATTCGTCGTCGTTCTGCCTATCTATATATTTATTAGGTCTATTTTATTTGTGATCGACACTCAATGTTTTCGCGGCTACGTCTGGAGTTGCTGGGGTTTTGAGGATAACGCAAGTGCTAAATACGTCCGCATATCACGATAGGTACCCATCGGTGCGTATTGGGCGATGGCATACTGTGGTGGGACGGCAGCGCCACGCTGTGCAGAATCTGCACTGCCGTAATGCACCTTACGTCACGCACGATGCTGAATGCTTCCGACAGCTTCCATGACCAGACTTCGCTATGAGTTCACCTCGGGAAATGTTTGTGTCCGTTACGTGTCGGGATCGCGTGAGATCGAATGTGTCGTAGATGACGAGATTGCAAAGGTTGCAGAACGTCTGGGCATTGTCTGAAGGTGTGGAATTCCGATATTTTGATCTGCACCGCAGACTGAATGACAGTTTTTGTTACATCCTTGTTCCTCAGTGGTTGTCTCTGCCTTCGCCGTTGCAGATATTGACCATTTTGATCTCTACAGACGTTCTAATTAGTTTGGACCTATTGCGCGCGTATTCACGCGTGTGGAGGATTGTCACGGTTAGGTCAGTCGCGAGTATGGCGCTATTCGTTGTCCTATTTAATCAATCTTTGTTCACGGATTTCATGCTTAAACCTAGTCGCGGAGAGGTCATCTATGTCCAATCATTTATTCTTGAAACATCCGACGACCCACCGTGGAAGGAAGATTTGCCATCTAACGACTCATTTCACCTGAGGTTGGCGACTCTGGTACGGAGAATTGAAGCGGTGCCCGGCGACATAGAAGATTCGTCTGCGGTCTACTGTCCGCTGGCCGCTGAAGCACATATCGTCCGTCTTCTCTTCCCGATGTTCCTCCTTTGATTGATATCACACATTGTAGTTCTCTTCTACGATCACGAATTCGAATTCTTTGCTCTGCCCGTCGAACTTGTTGAACTGCTATTCGACTAACGGCATGTTAGCGGTGTGGGAACAGGCGGGGATAATGATTCCTTGGCTCCGAATCACCGCCATAAGGCGATGCGGTGTAAGGATGGTTTAACCGCAGTCCAGAGTTTTAACATGGTGAGGAGGGATAGTAACGATTCTTTACTCGAACGCATTCCACATTTAGCAGACACCAGCCGGACACTGAAAGCGCATAGAGACATGCTTCGAAGACGATTTTCGTTTAAAACACCTTAAAATAATCGACGTACAGAAAACGGAATGGGTGGGACAGAAAGGAAGTTCCATATGGAAATCGTCTCACTTCTCAGAAGCAAAACACGACGCTTCTGATCATGGGCATTGCTCAACATCGACGGTGTCCGTCACTTTGTTAACTTCTAGATCATACAAAATCTCGGCGTAGTTTGTTCCGTTCCCAGGACAGATTCCAAAAACGTTGCCGTTTGACTACCGAAGAATCTAGGCGATATGTTACGATCAAGTGGAAGCACGCTTGATTTCTGTTTACTGGTACCGAGAGCGTGTTCAAGTTCATTGTGCAGTCAGTGGCGCATACGCGTACGCCTCTCTGTCATAATCCACCGGAGAACAGATGCGGCTCCATCAGAAATAACTCCAGTAGTAAGTATAAAAAGGAGTCATGGAACAGTTTGCCTCACTCACTCGTCACTCGGCAAAAGTCATGTCTGATCCCTCTCCTGATGCCGTCGCAGTGATAGCAGAAATTAGCCAGCTGTAAGTCGACAAATTGTCGATTAAAATTACACCTCTCATCTCGTTCTTGTAGTTTGTTTCTCTCCCGCGTAATGATTGCCGGAGCTGGCAAGTCATTCATGATATTCGCGAAAAGGATATATGCTAACGACCATGGAAGCTTTTGTTTTCTATGACTATGCTTTGACACTTTCTACCGAAATTTCAGAAATATGGAACTCAAAATTTAGTGGAGCTCAAGCCCTCTTCTTCTTGATGCGATACTCCTACATGGTCTTCACGGTATTCTTTTGCATGATCAATTTGATCCCAAACCCATCTAAAACGGTTGGCTGATGTCCACTTCGGCTGTATGACTAATTGATGTCATGGTAGTTTTAAGTCATTTCTATTTTTCCCCAAAAATACGTGTCCTGATTCTGATGGCAATAATTAGGTGTCGAGGGCTTGCCTTTAATTTCTCGACTTGGAGTATCGTGTCTGAAATTGGTTTATATGGTATTTTCTTTTTGGAATTTTATGCATCAGACATGCGTCCTGACGCGTTGGGAGGCATTTTAACCCTGCGAACTTACGCCGTATATCAGAAAAATCGGCTTGTCTTAGTCACTTTGGGATTGACTGGTGTGGCTCACGTGGCTGTCAATGTTGTAAGTCAACATTATCTTCACGTCGGCGTTGTTCTGATTCATTGAAGTATTTCGAAGTTTTGACAAAGCCGGAAATCGACAGCGCTGTGTTCGGAAGCAGCTGTGACGAAAATCACACCAGCATTATGGCTCGGTAAGGCCACCGATAACGACACACTCCCGGAACTAACAGCCTCTGTTTTCGAGCACAGAAGTAAATTTCATCATGTTGTCTACTAACACTTTTAGATATTTATACACTTGCATCTTACAGTTCGGTTGGCTGCAGTTATTGTGTCGCTTATCTTCGACATTTTGGTGTTTTCCCTGACATTCACGAAGACTATTCACCACGCCATAGAAATGAAGAAAGTCGGACTTGGGAATGGTTTGGGATATTTCATCTTGCGTGACGGTACGCTTTGTGCATATGACATCACGGTCCTAGAGCTGACAATCAGGACCTGCAGGAACCATGTATTTTCTGTTCGTTAGGTTTCAATGTCTTCGAAATCCTGACAAACATGCGGTTCAGAGCCAAACTACTGATCGGAGTGATAGGCACCATTTTATTCTTCGTAAGTGCCAGACTTTGGTTCTCATCCTTCACAAGCTAAACAACCAATGCAACAGATTCCTGCTTCTGTATGGATTTCCTTCGTACGTGGTGGTGATTCGTTTACCCTTTCATGACTTCAAGGACACCCTCGGCAGTTGGATTGGAGTTCTTACTTCAATTAGTCATCCGTAAGTCCCGATCTCTGTGTGGGGAATACTACAGAATACATATATGAATTGTCAGGTTAACCTATTCTATTACGAACCGGCTCGTCCTTAATCTTCGACAAGTTTCTCATTTACAAGAACGGAATGAGCCCGCAATTGGGACCATTCAGGAGCCAGCATTCGCCACCAACTCCCTCCTAGGAAACCTCGGGGCTCCGTTGAGGGTGGGTCCAGACGAAGACGACGAGATTGAACAAATAGGCGTTGATTCTGAGGTAGAAGTTGGCGAAGAATACGGGAGTGTGGACGACAATAGGATTACTGAAGAATTCCGTGACATCTCCGATGTCTAGTCCAACAACGCTACCCTTTCGTATCGTCGAATCCCCATATCTTTTCGAGAAGTGGACAATTATTCAGGAATTCTGTATGCTATGCATATTTCTCTTCGGAGTATTCTTCTATGCCAGTATTTTGCGTCTCGCCCCTGTGAAATTCCAGTAGTAATTTATGACGACCGTTGTCTTTCTGAATCCTCGATGTTTAAGCATCAAAATGGCCGAAAGGAAGAGACCGGGGCCTTTGATACTCCTCAGCAACCCCGAGTCTGCTTTCGCACCTATAGACGCTCCATGCATGGGACAAGTTTATGTATCAACTTCGGTTGCTCACGAGCTTCGCATATACAAATATATCACATCTCTTACCCCCAGTAATCAAATCCTTCACCTAATCAACTCCAATGATTTTAGCGCCGCATGAAGCGGACATTTCACCGACTGCACCGGAAACCTTCCTCACCTCGTCCTTCTACCACTCCGCTCCGAACACCGACGTCAAATATAATTCACTATCATTGCGCCGCCCAACGATAACGCCGTTCGGTATACTGGTCACCTTCCTGTTGTATCTTTTGGGTCATCGAAAGCCCCGTTCGCGTATAGATGGTAATTGGCAACCCGGACCACACTTGAATGGGCAATGGGGTCGTTATAGGTTAGTGAATTTACATCGGAACTTGAAGATTGATGCTGCAGTTTTTATTATTGATTTTCTAGGGTAACAAAGACTATTCTGGCTTGGCATGGTCGAAGAAACGGCACCGAAAGCGAATATGTGGTTCTTCCTTGGACACCTGATATATGCGTTCTCTTTGTCCCACCTTGCCGTATAGTGTATTTCTATCCCGTGAGTGTCCGTCTTTTCATGCAAATATATCGGTAGGTATTGCCGAACGACTTTTTGTCAATTGGTGTTTAGGTCTTGCTGCGGCCGTATCTCTCAGCTGGAGGCATATGTAGAATTACAGTGTCTTGTTGGGGATGCGGAAATTCTCCTACGTATTACCAAGGTTGGTTAAAGCCGTTAAAAGTAATGCATGAATTAATATCCATACTGAACTGTGTCTGCAAACTCATGTCGACTCTCGTGCGTTGACGGCGAATGGGTCCATGAGAGAGGAAAGCTGATCCCTCCACAGGCTGCCAGTGGAGCTCAATGATCGAATCACACCAGAGCGTACAGGATTTGTCGATACAGTCAATGGCGAACACGTGTGTCGTTAGAAAATTGAGGGCATCCATCGTCAAAATTGAGGCATCAAAAACTGCATGTTATGTGTTGACTCATTCTCATTGTTATCGCGTTGTTTGCACGGTACAGTTGAAGTAAGGGCATGTGTTTGAGACCGAATGGGCGCCGTGTGAAGAAGTGGAAGGATTATTGGCCGTTAGGTAAATATAATGGGGATATCCCGTCGGGACTGGCAGGAGAAGGGATACTTACTTAGTCGGAAAACAAACTTGAAGCGATTATGTATATTACAGACGTTGGACAGCAACGGCAGATTGCCGAGAGCCGCCGAGGGTGATATGACTGCACGGCGATGAGAACTGGGAGCTCAGTGTTGATTCTTGATGTCTGTAGCCCAATGGTCGATGGTCGCCCACTCGTCGTTCCTGAAGTACTCGTCGCGTGGTATGTTCACGTTACCAGTGCGTCCAGGTCTTGTCCCAATGTCTCGAAACTGAAAATTTGCTTGAAGCTCCGTCAACTATCTACGACCAAATGAACGAGTGGCTGGATTTGGGACGCTGAGACCGTGTTTAACGAAAGGGAAAAGAAGGTCACAATTTGCACAAAAGTCCGAAAGAAAAAAAAACTTACGTAACCGAACGCGAACTTGAAGTGCGCCACTACGTGCGCATCAAGGTCGCCAGACAATCCGCTCTGAAGCACATTTACCGGTATTCCTGATAATTTTCTGGCAGTTTCTGATCCTGATGATTATATTACAGCATCAATCTGGTGTGGAAGCGCGCGTAATTCGGTCGATGGCATCTAGAACGCGCACGACATCTCAGCGTATTTCTGAGGACAACCCCACAGTTCAATGTGCCGAAAAGACTTCAGCAACCGTTCAAAGACTCGCGCCAGAGCTTCTGTGCGAGATATTCTTTCACTGCGTTCCGGATGACACGGATTCCTGTCGTTCGATACGAATTCGATCCCGAGGTCCCTTGTTACTCGGTCGGATTTGCCAAATGTGGAGGATCGTGTCCTATTCTTCCCCAGAGCTTTGGTCTCGCTTTGCTGTTGGAGATGACCACTCCAAGAATGTCGAGTTTGAAAAGGACTTCAAGGCCATGAAGCACTGGATTTCGAAATCGGGTTCACAGCCGCTGTCACTGCTCATTTATTATCCTGGACACTTCACAGATGGGGCACTACTTCCACCCATTTTCGAAATCCTCGTTTCCCCATCCTGGCGCTGGAAGGAAATCACATTGACAGTTCCTTGTGATTTTGAGGACACTGTACTCGCTCCGTTCCGAACTGGAAATTTGCCCCAATTAGTGAATTTCGACAGCACCACTATGAGGCGCCGTTCACGAGAGCAAGGTTCACCAGAATTCATTCTATCCTCAGCTCCGCAATTGCAGTCCTTGCGCCATAATGGGGAAGGAGCTGATTGATTTCAGCGGGGGATCACATGAAGTCAAGCGGATCGGGTTGAAAAATGGCCCAAGAATTTCACTCGCTGATTTGGTCACCTGTGTCACCCAATGTCCCTTGCTCGAAAATATAGACATGTCCATGATCTTTAGTGAAGGGGAGAGCAGCCTCCTGGAAAAACTTCCATCCACGATCAAACTCTCTCACCTTACGCATTTGTTCCTGAAGATATCCTTTGCAATTGATCCATGCCATCTTTTCGACCGACTCTTCCTCCCAGCGTTACTATGGTTAGATCTACGATTCGACTTTAACTGGCATGGTATTATTGCCTACCGAGACTGGCCACACCTTCAGACCATGCTCGCGCACTCTCGCCCACCACTTCAAATCCTGAGCCTTGCATGTGTCCCTATGACAGAGGCAAACTTGGTTGGATGCCTTTCATACGTTCCTACACTCCGGAAACTCGAACTCCTTGTAATGCAGTGCAGTGATACCCTTCTCAACTCTCTCACAGTGGACGCAGCTGATGCGAATGGCTCAACGAGCTCGTGCCCGTCGTTGGAGATAATCGATTTCGGGAACAACGAGGACTCGGATTTCTCCACGCGTGCGTGGACAAATATGATAGTCTCTCGTTGGAAAAACGCGAACGTCACGGCACTTACGTTGATCAACTGCTGCTGGTCCACCTTCGACAATATTCGAGACGATCCGGACATTGCTGAGTGCCTCGAAGACGGGTTGGTGTTCACGGGCCGTAATGGAATCATATCATACTCGTCACTTTGACGTTTCACGGGATTTTATCTGAACGACCCATTCAACTCGCGCGCGCAACGTAATGTAAAATAGATTACAACAATCCCGATGTATTACGATGCACGGAAATCTATAGAGGTTGTTAAAAAAACTTGAGTCCCGACAAAGACATTTGACGAAGTAGGGGGGTAGAACGGCAGGCTCGTTATGTATGGTATGAATGTATGGACGCCGTCAGCCTTGAAAATGTGATATTTGTTATTATAGAAAAAGCCCTGGTATGGGGAGAGGAAAGGAGAGGAGAAGAGATGGTCGTGAAGGAAGCAATAGCATAGCATCTAGAGGAAGGAAGTTGGCATTGAAAGCAAGTGATGCGAGTTGTCTGGGGTGAGAAGTATGAGATAGACTTTCAGTCGGTTGGATTGGATTGCGTCGCGGAAAACGACCATGTCGATGATAACCCATCGGCCAACCATCTCTTCACCGTCCATCCATTCTCACCGCTTCCGCTTAGCACCAGCACGGCTCCCTCGTCTTCTCCCGCCCCTCCCGCTCCTTGCCTCGCCTTCGTAATCGACATCGGCGTCGCCACCACCACTCGTCCCGTGTCTGTGATCCCTATCTCTCCTCTCATCACCACTCCCACCCCCACTTCCGCTCCTGCTCCGATTACCATTACCGGTGCCGCTACGACTGGGCGCGCGCCATAAAGGGTCCGTATTATTCGTATTGTTCGCATTGATGTTGACGCTGAGGTTCAAGATTGTGAGCGAGTGCGAATGGGAATGAAACATCGCATGCCCACCAGCACGAGCTCCTCCGAACGGAGCAGAGACCCCCGCGTTGAGAGCTGAGTTGTTACCCCAAGGCGGGTGGAGGTACGAATTCACACTCCGAATTCGATGATTGTGAGTGCGATGGGCCTGAATGATAGACTGCTCCACCTTTGCCTGAGTTCGCCCCACCGCTGCCGACGACAGTTGCGCCCACTGGAAATCGACCTTGTTACCTCTGCAAAGAAGAGGAAATGTAATGGTGGGGACAGGCGCTCCAATGGGTGAGGTACCCTCCCTCCCCCCCATCAGCACCAGCACTAACTCAACAGCATCACATTCCACACACTCGTCCAAAGTTGCGAGATTCCTAAAGATCGGACGAGAACCCAGGATGGTGCATCGTGGCGGACAAAATTATAGTGGAAGGCGTGCGAACAGGGGATGCGGTGGACTGGTGCGCCGAATATACCTGTTCTCGTTGGAGAGATGGTGAGCGATTCCACGAGAAGTGGGAAGGGGAGGGATGGATTCACAGATACGGCAGCCTGAGGTACCGGATTTGGGGTATGTTGGTGCGACGCTCGTGGCTGCGGAGAGGACTTTGAGGTGTTTCATCGTGTTCGTACTACAAAATGATGAAGAAAGTTCCGATTAGTCCCAGAACCGAATCGATGAAGGAGTAACAAAAAACGCACTTAAAATCATTCTGGCCGCATGTCACTCTCCGCCCATCTCAACCCGCGCGACCCGGACAATGAATATCAGATATCCACGGCTCTTGAGATCGAAGGTTTAAAGAGGCGCATGGGGTACCAAGAGGCGACAAGAATGTCAACCGAATCCGGGACAACCAGCCAATGAAGGGATTATGGCCAAGATGGAGACTGCCTATCCAGGTACAGTGTGCTAGGGTCCTCTTTCATCGCGCTTTTTAAGCCTGAGAAGTGATCATTTCGTTGAAGTTCGCGGCCAGGATTGTGAAGGAAGCAACGAAGAAATATTGTGAGCGTGACATCACGCGTGACTCATATTCTCCGAATGGGCCGCCATAGACTAGCCGATAACGTTCGACTTCGATGCTAGTGCTACTGAGGGGAACATTTTAAAACTTGCATCATGTCCTCGAATGTTGCGCCCACAGATGTTCACGCCGAGGCGGTATGAATTCTCGTCCATCCTCGGAGCCCGAGACTTCTCCAACGACCAGTTCCCGTCGAAGAGTGGAAACTCTTGGAAGCAAGACATCTACAGGCCACACATTCGATCTGGAGGACAGCTACACAAACTGGCCCACCATGGCAATTTCTGCCGTCCTTGATCACGGGACGGCCAACTTCAGGACCTGCTCGACGTCGAATCGTCGGAGTTCGGCGAGTCCATTTTGGAAATTGAAAAGGATTATTGGAG
This sequence comes from Rickenella mellea, assembly GCA_004355085.1. Classification (NCBI taxonomy): domain Eukaryota; kingdom Fungi; phylum Basidiomycota; class Agaricomycetes; order Hymenochaetales; family Rickenellaceae; genus Rickenella; species Rickenella mellea. The sequence goes on from ML170200.1 coordinate 93,714, forward strand.
GATCACTTATGAGCAGAGAAGACGCTCTCTTCCTCTCAGACGTCGTCCTTATCAGTTGCGTCTAACTGGGAGCCACAATTCCGTTGCTGGGTCTAACGATTCTGGACAACAGCTTTTACATTATCTCTCATTGACATTTCCTCATCGGCCGGAAAATCAAGGATACTCGAGTATCAGTCCAATGTTCTTCGGCCATCTATATGTCCTCGATCTCGTCATCATCAGGATCCATGCGCAACGGAGCGCCAAGGTTGCCCAAAAGTGAATTTTGGGCGAACACAGCCTCCGGCACGCTATCAATTGTGGGAAGCGCTAGAGAGCCAGCGGCCGGTACATGCGACTCGCGCCGAAGGTTAAGGACAAGTCGACTGGTCAAAACATTGGAGACACTGAAACAATGGACCCATTATCGTGTATGCCAAAAACATTGGACCGTTTACTCACGCAAGGCTAACATAAGGTAGTACGCCAATCCAATCGCTCGCCTAGGAGTTGAGAGAAATTTTGTTGAATATCGCAAACGCCAAACAACTAGGGAACAAACCAAACGGGGGATCTTGAGAAGGTCCATTTAACTTAAGAGTTTCAAGGGAGATATTGAAAAAAAAAAACTTACAGAGGTCACAATAATGTTCACAGCACCAGTGCAGAAATTTGCTCTAAATTTCCCATGTTTAGCGTATCATCAGTGCCAGAAAAAACACTGCGGACAGGAAATACATAGTTCCTGATAAATATAAGCATCATCAATGGTTCTCACGATTGTTTAGGGAACTGCCAGAGCGTACCATCACGAAGTATGAAATAACACAGGCTCTTATGGAGTCCCAATTTCCGCATTGCAAGGGCATGCTTTATGGTCTTTGCGACGGTTAGGCCAAAAACCAAACCATGGTAAACCAAAACTGGTATTGGTGAAGCAAATGTAACTGTAGATGGCATTTCGACAAGACACGGGGTATTGATGGAGCGAGACAGAAGATACCTCTATTTTCATGGATCACATGTTAAGTTGTGTGAACTGTGCAGCGGACACGTAACTCACTTGTTCAAAAATGTGGTACTACGTGCATCCTCTATACACGTAATTCCAATAGGAGAATCACCAGCGTTTGATGAGGCACCCCAAAATAAATACTTGACTTCATTAGCAGATGTAGGTTTCAACATGCTTGTTGTAACTCACCGACGTAAGAATCAAGTGAAACAAAAATAGAAGACCAATGATTACTATGATCCAAAAGTTTCTTTGATATATAGCATATGTTCGAAGCCCCACAATGCCTGGACCATTATCCATTATTTTTCTGTCTTGTGAAACTATTATGCACTCACCGTATGATCCTACTGCCGACAATTCCAAAAACACGAGAGAGACATAAATAGAACCTCGACAACTAATCAACGCATGACGCGTCAGGAAATTAACGAAGCATCAAACCAACTGTAAGGAACCCACAACTTTCAAAAAAAATTAATCATAAAGAAATTTATGAAATGTGATGTTAGTCAACCGTTTGAGAAGGATTTGTTTCGAAACCATTTGCCAATATGAGCACCGTGTAGATGAGGTAAGAATATCGATTAATGAGGAATAACACTTTGGCGCCTGTAAATTTTGCCTTCCAAATTTCAGAAATCTCGGAGGGTAGGGTCAAGACAATATCGTAGAGAACGATAACTTCAACCCCGCAGCAAGTAAGCCATTTATCGTGCCTCAGAATTGAAACACTTGCCCAAGCTCGAAAGGATAATCCGCCCAATCAACAGACTGCGAGAATAAGTAGCGGAACATCGTTGTAAAATGCACGGACGCACTTTGAGGAGACAAACTCTATGGCGCCTGCGGCATCGGACATGATTCAGTCTTTCCTATGAGTCAGATGGCGTGAAGACAAAGGTCCTGACGGTATCTTGGATGGTATGGCTATCTTGAAGAACACTGACCATTTTTATAGCGTGAGTTGCCACACGCGCAGTTGAGAAGCAAAGAGAGAACACTTGACACTTGGGCATTGCTAGTGCGTGAGCTCGCGGACGCGGATCACAACTACTTCTCATTCGCGGATCGTGGACCAATCCCAACACATCCTGTGCCACGGCACACGGCCTTGAAGATTTTTCTTTGGCCATGCAATGCACCATACCTCCAATCTCATATGGAAATCAAAATGCGAAACACGATAATTTTGATCATGGCAGCGTTCGAACTTCGATCATGACCTTCAACATGAGCCTGAGGCTGTGGCGGTTCTTCGATGTGATATAGAGCAGTTTTGTATCGCATCGGAGCGTCGATGGATCTCATACTGTGACTAAGAGTGGCCTATCAGCCGACCAGCTACCAAAGCATTCACGGCGACCAGGAAGAGTGCATGGAGCTGCGAGACAGCGAGGATTAATGCGTGATCATTGGATTATCCGCATACTTCTTGCTGTGTAAGCGCATGGGAACTAATGCCAGTTGTATATATAGACAGAGATAGTCTCGTGCCCATCCATTGTAAGCGCCTCTGCAGATCGTCCATAAATGGTCGGCGCCGATCGAAAATCCGCATCCAATGTTCCTATACGCCGGGTGTAGCGTCGTCAGATTTTCACAATGGCGCCGTTTCGTGCTTACTCAACTAATGAAAAATTGATGACTTGGGTATGGAGACATCACGGAAACAGATCCGGGAGCAGAGCATGCGAAGATAGGCTCGGGGATCGTTGGCGAACAGGCGTAATTTTGGCGGGTGTATGCATCTTCGCTAGTCGCTTGTCCAGAACGGCGGCTGGCAGCGCGAAGCGGTAAACGCTTAATCTCATTTCAGACCCATTTCATGTCTTCCACGCCCATTTCAAGGGAGAGGGAGGGTTGGATGGTGCGGGACAAATTTCGCGACCCTTGAGTTAGCTACACGGCTGTACCAACGCGCACCAGTCCCTGAAGACGCCCCTCTGCAGTGTTTTTTCGATCTCCGCTGCCCAAATCGAGAGGCAGGGGCGCTTCACGGTCTGGGAACGCAGAGCGTTTGTACAGCCAGCTATATTCTGGTTCTCGCTCACCAGGGAAATATCATGTTTTGACAGCAGAAGCTAGCCAAGCGTATGTTGATGATCTGTATTCCGATACTTCATACATTTCCAAGGCATTTAGGCGATTGCAGCATGACTCTTACTCGCCCAATAATCTCCTTCACAGACGTACGAAAATCGTGCTCAGACATCCCTCCGAGAGCAATGTAAAACAGATTACCACAATCCCAATATATTACGATGCACAACAAATCTTAGAAACTATAGAGGCATTTTAAAAAGACGATTTCCGAGAAAAGCAAATTTAAAAACGCAGGTAGGATGGTGGGGTTGGTGATGTATGGTATTGTTCGTGAATCATGTATGGAAACGCATAAGCCCGGAATGTTGTTATGTTTGTCGTCGTGATAAGAGACAGCGCGCGAGGAGGAGCGCGAGGAGGGAAAGGTGGAGGAGATGGACGCAGGAGATGATAGCAGAGCAGCAGCAGCAGAGCGTTGGAAGGAAATTAATTGAGGCAACGGATTGGCCATTCATCCACGCATTCGTCGTCGTTGTCATCGTCGTCGGCGGGGGACATCTGCGAATCGCAAAAGAGCTTCACCGCTTCCGCTTCGCACCAGCACTGCTCCCTCGTCTTCTACCGCCCATCCCCATCTCTCCCTCCTCACCATCCCCGCTCTCCCCGTCCTCCCCCTCACCCTCATAATCCACATCCATATCCACTCCTCCTCCACCACCGCTCATCCCGTGTCCATCTCTCCTCTCACCATCACTCCCACTCCCACTCCCGCTCCTACTCCTATTCCGTTCCTCCGCACGACTCGGCGCGCGTCTGAACGGGTTCGCGTTACTCGTATTCGCGTTCGCGTTGATGTTGATGTTTGACGTCGAGTGGGAATGCGAGTGTGACACCGCATGACCAGAAGCTGCAAACGGAGCGGTACTAGCGCTCCTAAACCCCACCCCTCCCGCACCTCCTCCCGCTCCCATTCCCGCACCTGAACGCGCTTGCTCCCCCTCAGAAGCATACCCACCCCTCCTCTGCGCATACTGATTCTGATGCTGTTGGTACGCAGCGCCAGCTCCAGGTCCGGCTCCAGGTCCTAAGCCGTTGGCGCTGTGCGGCGGGTGGAGGTACGCATTCGCATCCCCCCTCCCACTTCCACCACCACTACCGCTGCTCCCTAAGCGTCCCTGGGACTGCCATCGCCTGCATCTCCGCCTCTCCCTCCCGTATCTCCCCTTCCGCTGCGAGCACCACCAGAATACCCAAACTCATCTACGTCGTCGGCGCGCACACGATCATCCACATCGGAATCGTCGTCATCCGACTCGATAGCTGGTATCGACGCCCGTCTCCCCCCTCCTCGTCTCGAACTATTCGAGTTGTTGTTGTTGTTGTTGTGGGTGGGGTGGGAGGACGACTCGACCTCCGTCTCCGCCCCGCGATCTCTCCCTCCCGATCCGTGGACGAGTGTGGGTGCGACGGGGACTGAGAGGATCGGCACGCCACCTCCATTTCCATTTCCATTGCCGCCGAGCCCGATACCGCCGAGCGTGCCAGTGGGTCCGAGGGGTAAGTTTGCGCTGTGTCTGTGAGTGGCGTTGGTGGCGGGGAAGGAGGTGGGATTGGCGAGCGGAGGACTATCCACGTCCATCTCCTCCACACCTGCGCGCCGGATGTGAGTCTGCGGCGTCTGACTCCTCCCCACCTCCTCTCCCTCTGCCTCCCCTTCCTCCCTCTCTCCTTCCCCACCAATTCTCTCTCCAGCCTCCTCAAACTCACCACCACCGGCACCTTCGGCGCCCCCACCCGACCCACCCGTAACATCCCCCACACCCTCAAACTCCACATCCTCCTCCAAATTCGCGAAGGTCCTGCACATCGGGCACGAAAACCCCGGATGGTGCATGATGAGCAAGGGGCGTATGCATTTGTAGTGGAAGACGTGCGAGCAGGGCGCGATGAAGAGCGATTGGTGGACTGATACGCCGAATAGACCTGTATATTATTAATTTTAGTTGGGAAAGTGGAGGATGGAAGGGAGAAGGGGTGACGTACAGATGCAACAGTCTGAGATGCCTGATTTGGAGTATGTTGGTGCGACGCTTGTGGATGCTGAGAGGGCTTTGAGTTGTTTCATAGCGTTCGTACTATAAATTGAACAATTAAGCGTGAACCAACGAAGGAGGAACGAAAAAACGCACTTGAAAGCGTTCAGCCCCGCCTGCCACTCCCTCCCCACCTCAACCCTCATCTTAACACACTTATATATCTCCTCCGTGCCACCCTGATAATCCACGCCGAGCTGCAACACATCCCCATCCTTCAGCGCAAATGGTCTGCTCTCCGTATTCGGCGCGCTCAGCCTAACATGGTTCAAAAACGTCCCCGAGCTCGACTTCGTGTCCTTGATGTAAAATTTCCCGCCGCGCTCGCACCAGACCTCCGCGTGTGTGCGCGAGACGACTTTGGATTTGAAGGTGAGTTTTCGTGTGCTTTACGCGTTGACGGCGGTGAGGCCGAGTCCGGACTGGTCAGTGAAGCGACCGATGCGCAGGAGCGTGTATTCGCAGTCGGTGCGGCTGAACGGGTCGAAGTGCGGGCTCGTTGGGAGTCAAGGTGCGAGACGAGCCGTCGAGCTAGTTGAACCCCGTTCCAGCCAAAGGCTCCGACGTATAAGCCATGCGAAGCAGACGTCTGTAAAGCTGCAGCTGCTCGTTGGTTAGAGCCGATAGTGGTATCGTTACCGGTGAACTACGCCGTCTTCGTTTCTGGTGTCAACTCCATGATGTTCGTGCAGACAACTCCACAGGAGATAGATGAAAACTTTGAAATTTGACGCCACGATCGAGCTAAACCGCAGTAGCCAATGCAGGTAAGCTGAAAAAAGACCTAAGCGGTTCGAGTACTGTAAGTGTCGCCATGAAGTTCCGGATAACAGACTATATTTAGGCGGCTTTATTCTGGGATAACGAAAGAAGTTACATAATCTTTGCCGCGTGTTCGACCAACTATGGACCAAGTCCTTCAAAAAAACGAAATACAATTAGAAATGGACCAAAATAACGGACAAGCCGACTCGGAATGTAGATGAGGTTGGCTCAAAGCAGATCTTGTATGGAAATTAACGCATCGTCGCCTAAGTCTTATTGGACGCAGATCCAATACCTTCCACCACGGCGTCGTGCAAACTCCGCCGCGGTAACCTTCTCAATTTTGCATTACATTACGTCGACTCCGGTGTTCCAAAATCGTTCCGGAGGCTGCTGTATATTGCCAGAAGATTCCAGCACACAGTGCTGCAACCAAGTGAGAGTTCGCTCCATTGTTGTTTTCTGCGACAGGAATCGTTGTGTATGCGATTGCGGCGTATATTCATACATCATATTTCTCTTCAATGTGTTGGCGTCTGCATCATGTCAATGAATCGGCCTATCTGATAACATTTCCATTACAGGTTCAGTATGGTCGCCGTTGAATTACCGGGTGACCCATTCCTGCTACGGCAAGGTCTCGCTGGTAATACAGAGAGGGACAACCGTGCGATCCGGGCATGCTTACCCGTTATTCGGAACACCGAACAGGCGCGTCCCACCAGAATTGCTTCCAGTGGTATGTATAAAAGGAGGCAGGAGAAGCAATTCTGCGTCTCAGACATCTCACCCTCCTGGAAAACAACATGTCTGATTCCTCACCTGACATTTATGGATTGATAGCAGAAGCTAGCCAGATGTGCGTCCACAATTTACCAATCAATATTCCACACTTATTCTTCCAGCCAATTCGACGCGTACATTACTGTTGCGGGAGCTGGCAAGTCATCAGTGATTTTGAAGCCAATGATATATGGGCTGATGATATTGGAAGCTCTCGTTTTCTATGACTATGCGTTGACATTCTCTACTGAGATTTCAGAAATATGGAATTCGAAATTTACAGGAGCTCAAGTTGTCTTCCTCTTGACTCGGTATTCATTCCTAGTCTTCACGGTCTCGTTTGGCGCCCTCAATTTTATTCAAAATCAATCTTTAACGGTTGGCTGACGTCCCTCTTTCACTGACAAGCCAATTGACGTCATGATAGTTTTAAGTCATTTCTGCTTTTCGCGAAAGATATGTAATCTAACTTGTCATGACGATGATTAGGTGTCGCGGGATTTACTTTAATACGGCGGTTTGGCAAATCATGCCTCAATTTGGAATATATGGTGTGTTTTCCGATTGCCTCTCTCTAACGGACCCATTGCCTGAGATGGCATTGTGCAGCCATTTGACCCTGCGAACATATGCGATATATCAGAGAAATCAGTATATCGTAGTCATATTAGGGTCGACTGCCGTGGGTGCCCTGGGCATTGCAGTTGTCAGTCACGACTATGAGTTTGAATTCGGCATGATTCTGATCCATTCTAGTATCTTGGTTTTTTTTCGGAGCCAGAAGTTGTCAGCACTGTGTTTGGGGGCAACTGTGCAGTGAATCCACCGTCCATTTTTCCTCGGTCAGTCTATCATTATCAACACTGTTCTCCAGAACTGACACCGTCTATTTTTTGAGCACAGAGGTAAATCCCACGTTATCGGCTATTAATGCTGTTAAGTATTCACAAGCTCGCAAATTACAGTTCAGCTCGCTTCGGTCATTCTTTCACTTACCATTGATATTTTGGTCTTTACTTTGACGTTCGCGAAGACCATCCGTCATACTATTGAAATGAGGAAAGTTGGACTTGGGAATGGCTTGGGCTATTTCATCTTGCGTGACGGTGCGCTCAATGCACATGACAGGCAACATACGGCTGACAAAAAGGACTTGCAGGTGCCCTGTATTTTCTGTTCGTTAGATTTCTCTGTTTTATAAAGACCTGACAGTCAATGGATTCAGAGCCAAACTAATGATTGGCGTAGTTGGCACTGCTATATTCTTCGTAAGTGACGGTCTTCTTTTCTCATTCCCACAAATCAAACCAATGTTATGATAATGCGACAGATTCCTGCGTCGGTGTGTATTTCCTGTGTTCTTTGCGGTGATTGTTTACCCTTTCATGACTGCAAAGGGCACCATCGGGAATTGGCTTACGGTGCTTGTTGGAGTTAGTAATCCGTAGGTCCTCTGCCTCGTTTGAGGAATAGAACGGTATATTTATCCGAACTGTCAGGTTGACCATTAATCTTATCAACCGACTCGTCCTCAACCTTCGACGAGTTTCCCACATACAAGAAGGAAACGCGCCGACATTTGACGCCATTGGTACCATTCATGAACCAGCATTCGCCAACAACTCTCTCCTAGGAAACCTTGGGGCTCCGTTGCGCGTGGGTTCAGACTCGGAAGATGATGACGACATTGATGAAATAAGCGTAGAGGATCAGGCTGAAGTCGTCGAAAAGAGCAAGATTGAGGACCACAGCGAGATTATTGAAGTGCCCCGTGATCCCTCCGACGTCTAGTCTTACAAGACTGCCCCTTCGTTTCGTCGATGCTCCAAGGCACTTTGGGGCATGATCAATTATTTGGGAATTCCATATACGCTGTATAATTCCCTTCGTTTTCTTCCGTACATGTAGCCATTGCTTTGCCTCGCACCCCAGTGATATTCTGTCGATAATTTAAGAGATCATTGACCTTCTCAACGGCTGGACGCGATGGGAAATGTGACCATGGCTTCTGATACTCCTCGCCATAGTACGGCTCTCAAGCCATTTTATGACTATGGACGCACTTCGAACTCCATCGACAAGACCAGCTTACAAAAAATATATCGTGTTGCCTCGAGGATCGTATGCAAAGCACGAAGCGTCTGCACTTATCTCAACCCGCACTTCGAGAGCAATGTCAAATGTATAAGTATCACCTCAGTACAGTATATTACTCCTACGACGCACAAGAACTATCAGCCTCCTCCCGGTCTATCTTCAGCGTAGAGAGAAAGAACAGCGGGAGGGGGGAAGTAAGAGGCCAGGATGGGATATTCCACTACACCCAGTGAAGTTTGCCTTTCTCGCGCCCAGGAGATTCCACGATGTACCTGTACGCATATCGGGGAAGAAAGCCTCGGGACAAGAACGTTCAAATGTTTGTGGTATGTCCTTGATATCAATGACGTACGTAGATGTCTCTGGACATAATTTAGAACATTTTCAGGTGGTCAGAAGGAGAGCGCGGTACTGTGAACGGTGGGAGATAAGATGAGCACTAGTGTTATATATAATTGGTTTTTCACGAGAGCTGCGCAGTGGATGCAACCAGTCTCAGGCAGGCGCCAAGAACGGTTATCCAATACCAGGAAGAAGTCGCATTGTGTCTATCGACAGAGGGTTGGGGAATTACTCGTTCGTCACTGATTGTTTTCTGCCAACGGGAGAAACGTCACGCCAGTATTTTCTTGCGATGACAGTCTCAACCGAACACATTCCGACGTAACGACCGACCAGTCCTAGATATCCTGCCCTTGGTCTCCCGAGTCCGCCAAACCGCTTTTGGTAACGAGACTAATAGGAATGACTACAAGCTCGCTATCACATCCGCTTCGTAGAAACGAAAGACACTCACGTGCGAAGGGACCTCTAGATCTATGAGCGCTGATTTGTCATTTGTATAATTGTTTGGGGACCAGAAACGTTTTGGACGCCATTCAAAGTTATAGATAATATCGCAGTCACTTCCGCCAGATTCCGCGTTTGTACTTTGGGTCCGAGGTGAGTGGAACGGTGGTATTCGGGTAGTGGGAGCGAGACTTGGCTCAGGCGCTCTGGTAGGGTCGACGGCGACGTAAAAATTAGTGCAGGTAGGGGCTAGATCTCTAGGGATAGGGATGTAGTGTAGGTAGTCACGAAAGAGTCCGAACTGTACGATATCGTTCGAGTAGACTTCGGTTGACTCGAAAGATGTATCGACCACGGGTGGATGCTCGTGGACGGTCACAGGTGAGAAGCGGCGTAGTAGCGCGGTAATCATAACGGGGAGAGCAAAAGAGCAGCGCAGATAATAGATCATGGTAATCCATTTGGCACGAGGAGCCGTTGGCCCACCATGAGAGCGTTGCGGTGGGTGCTACAATCCCAGGGTCGGCGCCGAGAGCAGCAATGTCGGCAGATATCGACGGATTGCGTGTATCGGACTCGGTTGCGAGTCAGCGAGACTTCCACTTTTTTGCCTAAAGGAAAGAAATAATATTAGTATTGTAGCACGCTTTTGTAGAATTGAATTGAAAAGACGCACACACATCTCGACGTACATCTATTTGCGCTGAGCGACTAACGGACATGGATGCCGTCTAAGGTTACAAGATTTTAACGCCGCGATCGCTTCCCCGCGACGCCAATGTCAGGATTCCCAGACTACGGTGAGAAGCGGTATGTATTCGGTTGGTGGATGGAGGCTTGGCTCAGGCGTTCTCTAGCGCTAGAGGTAGACGTAGGCAGACGCGAAGGAGTCTGAACTGTTGGAGCAGCGAATAGTGCATATCGTTCAAGTAGAGGTTGACTTGAACGACATGTCGAATACGGAGCGGTAGCGGGCTCTCGCCGACGGAGAAAGGCGAGAAACGCACTAGAAGCGAAAATTTCGGTCCATAATCGGCATTCAGCACTGCAAATCAGAGATGGGCGTTTGAAATGTAAATGGCGGACATTGACGCCGGTTAAGTCCATGAGAGCGAAGAGCTGATCCCTCCCCAGGCTGCCAGTGGAGTTGAATGATCGAATCACATCAGAGCGCAAAGGATTTGTCGATAAAGTCAATGGCGAACACGGGTGTCGTAAGAAAATTAAGGGGACGGGCATCAAAAATCGAGGCATCAAAACCTGAGTGCCATGTGTTGATGGACATTGTTATCGCGTTGTTTGCGGACTCAGGACATGCGTAAGAGGCGCCGTTGGCGGGATGGATATGGGGCCGAATGGGCGCCGAGGGAGAGCGGTGGAGGGATTACAGTAGTGCCACTGAAGCGAATACTAGGAGGACAGCCAGTCCGAGTCGGGACCGGGAGGAGAAGGGATTGCAGTAGTTGTGTACGTAGTCGGAAACCTAACCCGAATATGATGATGATAACCGGAATAGGCGTGCTGGCGTTGGACAGCCACGACAGGCTGAAGTGTGACCACCGACCGCACGGCCCGCCCGCGTCTTTGTTCTTTTGCCAATTCGCCCTCGCCCGTTGCTACCTGTCGTTAGATGGACGTTGTAGAACCCACCTCTCCCCACCGCCAGTCCATCTTCGGCTCCATCCTCCGTGGTCGCCCCAGAGGCACATCCCAATCCCGACCTACGGGCACATCGCCATCATCACCCGCCACAGAAACCAACAACGCCAATCAGAACCTTCCCACCACCACCCACTACCTCGATTCTCTGTTACCTACATCATCAGCGGCGGCAGCGAACATGGCTGTGGGCTCCAATCGACGACGAGCAGCTGCTGCGCTGCAGACGTCTGCGTCGCATGGCTTACCGACGACCACGACGGCGGCGCCTACTGGTGGAACAGGGTTCTCGAATCTGAACTTGCTCAGACGACGGAGGTCCGCGAATGGGGCGTTATCTGATCCTGCGCCTCCTGCTACCCGTCCTACACCACCACCGCCCGCACCAGCACCAGCACCTACCACAGCAACTACACCTCCCTCGGCGCCTACCACCACAGGAGGCGTCCAAGTTGGCGGCACAACCCACCGCATCCGGCTCGTCCCGCACCTCGACACCCAACGCGCGCTGCACTTCGACCCCATCTCCCGCACCGTGCGCGAGCACGACACACCGCTGCGCATCGGGCGCTTCACCGACCGCTCCGGGCTGGGCCTCGCCGCCGTCAACGCGCAATCCACACACAAGCTCGCCTTCAAATCCAAAGTCGTCTCGCGCGCGCACGCGGAGGTCTGGTGCGAGCGCGGGGGCAAGTTCTTCATCAAGGACACGAAGTCGAGCTCGGGGACGTTTTTGAACCATGTGCGGCTGAGCGCGCCGAATACGGAGAGCAGGCCGTTTGCGTTGAAGGATGGGGATGTGTTGCAGCTGGGCGTGGATTATCAGGGTGGCACGGAGGAGATATATAAGTGTGTTAAGATGAGGGTTGAGGTGGGGAGGGAGTGGCAAGCTGGACCTAATGCTTTTAAGTGCGTTTTATTCCTCATCCATCGATTCAAGGCGTAACTTTCGTTACAGTACGAACGCAATGAAACAACTCAAAGCCCTCTCAGCACCAACAAGCGTCGCACCAACATACTCCAAATCAGGCATCTCAGACTGCTGTATCTGTACGTCCCTTCCCTCCCTTCTCCCTTCCCCCCTTTCCACCTCTCTCTCTCTCAAACCCCAATTTAATCTAAATTTTTTCTAAAAAACAGGTCTATTCGGCGTATCAGTCCACCAATCGCTCTTCATCGCGCCATGCTCACACGTCTTCCACTACAAGTGCATCCGCCCCTTGCTCATCATGCACCATCCGGGCTTCTCGTGCCCGATGTGCAGGACGTTCGCGAATTTGGAGGAGGATGTGGAGTTTGAGGGTGTGGGGGATGTTACCGGTGCCGAAGGTGCCGCTGGTGGGGATTTCGAAGTTGTGGGTGGGGAGGGCGTAGGTGGGGAGGGAGGGGAGGGAGGAGAGGAAGGGGGAATGGGAGAGGGAGAAGCGGAGGGGAGGAGTCAGACGCCGCAGACTCACATCCGGCGCGCAGGCGCGGAGGAGATGGACGTGGACACGTCTCCGCTCGCCAATTCCACCTCCTTCCCCGCCAGCGCTGGTGCAGGCAATCACAGACACAGCGCGAACCTCCCCCTCCCCCTCGGACCCACTGGCACGCTGGGGCTCGGCATTGGCATTGGCAATGGTGTGCCGATCCTCTCAGTCCCAGTCGCACCGACGCTCGTCCAAGGAGGGAGAGATCGCGGGGCGGAGACGGAGGTCGAGTCGTCCCACCCCAACAACCCCAATAGTTCGAGAAGAGGAGGAGGGAGACGGGCGTCGATACCGGCTATCGAGTCAGATGACGACGATTCCGATGTGGATGATCGTGTGCGCGCCGACGACGTAGATGAGTTCGGGTATTCTGGTGGTGCTCGCAGCGGAAGGGGAGATATGGGAGGGAGAGGCGGAGATGCAGGGGACGGAGCACTAAGCGGCGTAGAAGGTGCCTTGCCCGTTCGCGCGCCTGTTCCCCACCCGCACCCACATCCACAGCATCCACATCCGCAGCATTCCAATTCCAATTCGCTCAGTGCGCGGGAGCAAAGGGAGGCGAGGCTCGCGGTGAACACGAACACGAACACGGACCCGCGCGCGACGATGTATCAGTCACAGTCTCAGTCTCAGTCGCAGTCGCAGTCGCAGTCGCAGTCGCAGGCGCAGGGACGGCTGGGGAGCAGCGGGAGCGGTAGTGGCGGTAGTGGTGGGAGGGGGGATGCGAATGCGTACCTCCACCCGCCTCACAGCGCCAACGGCTTAGGACCTGGAGCTGGCGCGGCGTACCAACAGCAGCAGAATCAGTATGCGCAGAGGAGGGGCGGGTATGCGTCTGAGGGGGAGCAGGCTCGTGTTGGCGCTGGTGTGGGTGGGGTGGGGTTTAGGAGCGCTAGTACCGCTCCGTTTGCAGCTTCTGGTCATGCAACGTCACACTCGCACTCGCACTCGGCCACGAACGTCAACATCAACGCCAATATGAACGCGAATACGAATAACACGAACCCGTTCAGGCGCGCGCCGAGTCGTGCGGAGGAACGGAATAGGAGTAGGAGCGGGAGTGGGAGTAGGAGTGGTGGTGAGAGGAGAGATGGACACGGGATGAGTGGTGGTGGTGGTGGGGTTGATGCTGATGTGGATTACGAGGGGGAGGGGGAGGATGGGGAGAGTGGGGATGGTGAGGAGGGAGAGATGGGGATAGGTGGGAGAAGGCGAGGGAGCAGTGCTGGTGCGAAGCGGAAGCGGTGAAGCGTTTGCTTGCAACCCAACCCAACCGAGTCTTTTCAAGAGCCATCGCTCCAACACAATTCATTTTCATCCAACGCTGTGCAACTCTGCTATTACCTCCTTCACATCCATCTCCCCTCCCTCTCCCTCCCTTATCACGAAGTTATAACAACATTCCGGGGCTTATGCGTTTTCATACAATGATTCACGAACAATACCATACATCACCATCCCTACCATCCTACGTGCTTCGTTAAATTTGCTTTTGTCTGAAGTCTCTTTTCAAATGCCTCTATAGTTACTCGGCCTGTGTCATCGTAATATATTGGGATTGTTGTAATCTATTTTACATTGCTGTTGGTGGGCGAGTTGAGGAGTCGTTCTACTAGACCCAACTGAGCTACATATGGCGAGAGTGCATCCAGATGTTTTCATTCAATCATTCAATTGCCCAATAATCACCAACCCGTCTTTCATGCATTCAACAATGTCCGGATTGGATCGAATGCGGTTAAAGGCGAACGGGCACTTGATCAACGTCAGCGACTTTCCCATCTCGAAACTGGCGTTCTTCCGTCGGGAGACTATCATTTCTGTCATAGCATGCACGGAGAAATCGGAGTCCCAGGAGTTCCCGAAATCAACTGTCTCCAACCACGGACACAAGCACCGTGAAGCGTTGGTATCACCTTCATCCACCGTGAGAGACTCGAGAATGGTGTCGCTGCACCTCATGCCGTGGAGTTCGAGTTCGGTGAGCGATGAAATGAACCAAAGGCATACAACCAGGGTTGCCTCTGTCATAGGGACATGACGAAGACGCAGGGTTTGGAGTGGTGGCCGAGAATGTGCGAACATGGTCTGAAGGTGAGGCCAATCTGGGTAGACAGTGTTGCCAATGGCCATTTGTAATTCCAGAGATTTTAATAAAGGGAGGAAGAGCCGGTCGAATAGACGAGATGGATTGTTTCCTTTGGAAAACGACAGGGAGAGATGCGTAAGGTAGATGAGCTCAATGGTGGAGGGAAGCTCGCGCGGGAGGCCCTTCCTTCCTTCACCGAAGAAAATTGGGAGGGAAAGATTCTCGAGCAAAGGACAATGGTTGAAACAGATAAACAGGTCATCGAGAGAAACGTTGGGATTCTCCGAATGGTGTATTCCGATCCGCTTGACACCGTGCGGTCCGGCGCTGAAATCAACATGTACTTGTCCATTTCCGCTATGGTGCAAGAATTTCAATCGCGGAGCTGAGGATAGTTTGAATTCTGCTGAACTTCTTCTAGTTATGCTGCTGTCGAACTTCACTAATTGGGGTAAATTTCCAGTTCGAAATGGAGCGAGTATAACGTCCTCGAATTCAGAGGGAACCGTCAACGTGATTTCCATCCAGCGCCAGGATTGAGAAGCGAGGAATTCGAGGATGGGTGGGAGCAATGCTCCGTATGAATATGTTCCGGGGTAATGAATGACAAGTGACAATGGTCGTGAACCCGATTTCGAAATCCAGTGCTTTGTAGCCTCCAAGTCCTTTTCGAAGTCGAGACGGTAGAAGTGGCTATCTCCAACAGCAAGGCTGGACCAGAGCTCTGGTGAATAATCGGAAACAAACCTCCAAGTTCTGCAAACCCGACCAAGTAACAACGGAGCTTGGGATGGACATCGTACCCAACAGCGGGAATCTGTGTCATCGCGATTGGAAACGCAGTGCAAGAAGATCTCTCGCAGGGGCTCTGGCGCGAGTGTCTGAACGGCACCTGAAGAGCATTGAACCGTCAATTTGTCCTCCGAGTGAAGAATGCGACCCATGACCTGAGATGTCATTGTCACCACAATACTCCTCCGCGTCCTGGCCGTCGTTGGGCAAATACTATTGCGTGCGAGCACACCAATCTGACATTGTAGTAATGAGGTCAGAAGCTGTACGCGATGTAACAGGCATACCAGGGCGGAGTGCAGTGTCACGGACTCACGGTCGATGTGCAGGTCGTGTTCGATTACGTAAATTTGTGTGTTTCTCTTACGCAGCTCCTCTCTCTCACATCCTGAGCCCGACTGGCTGTCCTCGCCGTATTCATTTCACTGGCACCAATCCCTCCACCGCTCTCAATGTCCATTCTGTCCTAAACATATCCCGCGAACGGTGCCTCCAACGTATGTCCTTACTGCCAGTGTACTCCGCAAACAACGCGATAACAATGTTCACCAACACACATTGCATTCAGTTCGTAATGTCGAGAGTTCCCTCCGCGTTATGCTCACAGGTATGTCGTGGAATGTTCAGGGTGCGGAAACAACCAAGTACACCAGCTCCAGTGGACCGTCCATTCTCGCCTTCTGGTTTCCCTTCCGGTAACAGAATCCGGTTTCTTTTCTCCCTACCCGAACGATGATTTGGGTAAGCGTCTGACGGTTCCTGTGTCTCGTAATATATTGGTACTGCTGTACTCTACTTCATTGTTCTCGGCGTGTACGTTGAGATATACGCCGCGCTTCATGCACTGAATACGATATTTGAGACTACTGTATCATTACGACCATAGGTTCACAGATCCTGAAAATTTTCAAGGTTAGGGTTGGCCGATAGTCTGCGATCGTTAATCGGAGGCGATTGGCGAGGAGAAAAAAAAACGGCTGGGACATGTGACGAACCTATGGTCGTAATTATACAGTATGCGGTATGGTAACTATGGTTTTTCTTGTTGGTCTTGGCCGTACTGCGGCGAATCCCGGCCACCTGCTCTATGGCGTCGAATAGATTGGAATGTCAAGGACCACCAAATTTTCGACGTAATCTCATGTGAAGAGGCAAAAGCAACAGCTACACGTGTGGAATGGAAATCTACAGCGTATAAGGAATATTGAAATAATTGATCAAGCCCCGAAATGACGTGGAGCTTCCACAAAACTCGGACTAGACATCGGAGGGATCGCAGGGTAGTTCAATGATTTCGCTGTGGTTCACTACTACCCCATGCTCTTCGACAACTTCAGCCTCATTATCCACGCTTATGAGTTCAATCTCGTGGCCACCGTCGCCGTCGTCGTCGTCCGGACCCAGGCGCGAAGAAGCCACAATGTTTTGCAGGAACGAGTTGATGGCGAATTCCGGCTCCTGCATGGTACTAATTGTGCCAAGTGTCGGTGCATTCCCTTCTTGTACATGAGAAACTTGTCGAAGATTAAGGACAAGCCGGGTGATAAGAATAATGGTCAACCTGATAGTTCAAATAAGCATACTCTTCTATTCCGCGAAAAATGGATGGGCCTACGGGTTACTAATGGAATTAACCACATTAATCCAAGTCTCGACAGACTCCTTTGTGGCCATAAAGGGTAAGCAATCACCGACAAGAACAAATCAAGTCCATACCGACGCAGGAATCTGTCACATTGATATTAGTCTGATTTGTGGGTATGAGAAACGACCCGTCACTTACGGAGAATATAGTGGTGCCAACTATGCCAATCAATAGTTTGGATCTAAATCCCATGAGTGTCTGAATTTTTCAAGTCAAAGAAATATAACGAACAGAAAACACAGGGCACCTGAAGGTCCTTGTTTGTCAGCTGTATTTTGCGTGTCATTGCATTGAGCGCACCATCACGCAAGATGAAATAGCTCAAGCAATTCCCGAGTCCAACTTGCCTCATTTCTATAGTATGACGGATAGTCCTCGCGAATGTCAAGGTAAACACCAAAACATCAATGAACAGTGAAAGAACGACCGAAGCGAGCTGAACTGTAGGATGCAAGCTTATGAACAATTAACAGTGTTAATAAACAAAGGGTGGGATTTACCTCTGTGCGCAAAAATAGTTGGTGGCGGTTCTGGAGAGTGATGTTGATAATGGTGAGCTCACCGAGGGAAAGTGGACGGTGGATTCGCTGCACAGGTGCCTCCAAAATCACTGCTGACAACTTCCGCATTTGCAAAAAACCCAAGATACTAGAAAAGATCAGAACAATGTCGACTTCAAGATAATTGTGACTAACAACTGCAATACCCAGGGCAACCACGGCAATTGATCCCAATATGACTAAGATATACTGATTTCTCTGATATATCGCATATGTTCGCATGGTTAAAATGCCTGCCCAATGCCATCTCAGGCCATGCATGTGCTGGATAGAAATCTGAAAACACACTATATAATCCAAATTGAGGCATGATTTGCCAAGCTGCCGAATTGAAGTACAGCACTCGACACCTAACGACCGTCATGATAAGTCAGATTATATATTTTCTCGGAAATACAGAAAAGACTCACAACTATCATAATGTCAATTAGCCGGAGAGCGAAGGAGGGACGTCAGCCGACCGTTTCAGATTGATTTTGGATGAAAGAGCGTGCGCAATAAGACACGGTGAAAATCAGGAAGGAATACCGAGTCAAGAAGAAAAGAGCTTGAGCTGCAGTAAATTTCGAGTTCCATATTTCTGAAATCTCGGTAGAGAATGTTACAGCATAGTCATAGAAAACGAGAACTTCCAATGTGCATCAGCATGTATATCATTACCTCCAACTTCGATGATGACTTGCCAGCTCCCGAAGTAATAACACGGTTGGCGAATTGTCTACCAGAATAAGGCGCGGAATTTTGATTGACAATCGTTGACATACATTCGGCTAGCCTCTGCAATTAATGCAGCGATGTTCGGTGAGGGACCAGACATATCTTTTTCCTGGTGAGTGAGATGGCCAAGAAACTGAATGTTTCGCAAGGGTTCCATGCTTCTCTTTATACATGCCACTGGAATCAAATCTGACGGTGCCATGTCTGTTCTCAGGTTTTAAATAGTGTCAGAGGGAAATGCACATGGTCCTTTGATCGAAGACGTCACCGCCGCCGAAGCAGAAAAAATAGCGACTGCGCCTCCTCTTGATGGCCGTTATCAATGGAATTTCGCATTAATTAACGGGTGGCTATTCTGAGTCTGTCTTGAGAACGGATTGAGATGCGCCGAGCGCTTTACGAGATATGGAAGCCAACATGCTGAGTACCCCGATCTGAGCTTGAGCGATGCTTTGGTCGTGCCTTGTTTCTGACGATTATGTAGCCATGAGTTGGATGTAAATGCGTCTGTCAACATTTCCATATTCGAATTGTCAGTCATCTTAGCCAAATTCTGAACCTATCTCGTCTGCAAAATCATTTATCTCTATTCGGTCTGAGGGTTTGACCATTGCGTTATAATTGATGCTGGCAAGTGAACCGTCGTTATTAACGTTCTTTATCTTGTCGATAATATTGAATCGAATATGTTAAGCCTTGGAAGGAAACTGTTAGCCGAAGTGCATTGCAACAAGTCAGGCAGAAAACGAAGATCCTCAAAGTTGTGATCTGATTGGGGAGTTTCGATTCCGAATACCCATCATTTGTTTCGGCGCCGGCAGACTGCGCAACAATATGTCACCTGAACCGTTTTCGCTCTCCCTGCCGGCGCCGCCAACGGTGGATGAGAAAAGCCGTAAGATGGCTGATCTTTTCTCCCGAGAACGAATTCCGGAGTTTTTTCATGTCTCCGCAGCTGGATCCATTCGATGAATCTGCGAACAAAATCAATCATGAATTTTCACCGTACCGTACGGATCGATTTGCACGCACGCGAACGAATCGCGGAAACGGTATGTGTGATGCTTGTCGATGGTTGAGTAATGTGACGTCGGACCATATGTCTGACACTGCAACTCGACCGTTTTATTGTCCGCAGTGGTCTGCGAATGTTTGAATGTCACCGAACACTCGACCCAAACGGTACCAATCATGGTATGCTGACGTACTAAGAACTTTCGCAACGTGAAAGCCGTGTCATATCCAAGACATCACACCGTAGCAGCGAGAGAATCGAGTGTCGGTCGCAAGTAAAGTTTTACTGTACACGATTTGGGATGTTGGGGCACGAGTATACATGGGTATGTCCGAGTGAACACCCAGCCGCTCAGGAGAGGTCCCTTCTCACCCTTGACTACGATTTCAAAGCGTTAAGGAACCTCCGACTAGATTGCCGTCAATGTCGGTTTAGATTCAGTAATAAACTGTGAGCTATTGTACAGACTCACAGGAGCCCTGGAATTATCCCCGTTTTCAAGTATTGCTTTACCACTACAGGAATCTCACGAAACATGGTGATAATGACCCAGTATTCCGCCCATGAAACGCACAAAACAACACCTAAGGTCAAGTTCTGATGAGTTTCAAATGGCAAGATGTGGACAGGCGAAAGAAGACGAATAAGGGTGAAAAATGTACGGAGGCAATTACGCACAGATATAAAGGAATACTTTGAAGATGAAATAGTCCTTGAAGATGAATGCCATGTCTTTCTCAAAAAGCCATGAACATGATTTCGGAGCTTCCTCTTCGTACAAACCAAGCCAGAATAGCCTTTTCTCAGCATCGAGGAAAAGTAAAGAAGGCAAATTTCATTAAAAAAAGGAAGAAATAGCGCGCAATTGCCTGGGACTCACGCGAGAGCCATAATGACGCCGAAGATCCACTCCAGCGTCGTCGGAGTCACTGATAGGCCATTATACGCCAGCCAAACCTTGAATAAACCGAATCCCGCGGTGATGCATGTTACCAGGAGGCGGTATGTGGTTATGGTTGGATGTCGCACTGGCGCGTAGCTTTGCTCATAGCCGAAGCTCACATCATCCAGATCAGAACTAAGATTAGAATCAGAGTTAGGTGTGCGACGTCTGACAGTTTCAGTTCTGCGACGGAGGATGGAATGGGTTGTAGGCGAGGACCGAGGTTCGGAGGATGGATGAGAATTCATACTGTCGCCGTGCTTAGGGAGGTGCCATTTAGGCGTGGGATGGGTTGTGGAGTGTGTGATGCTATGTTTAAGAAGTTGCTTTCACCAGTTCGATCGAGATCGAAGGTAGTTTCAGTTGGCCTTTGGTGGTTCATGAGTGGATACGGCATGGAAAAACGACCCTGAGTCACGTGTGACGTTACGTCACGCACTGAGTCTTGCACTTTTACATTTTCTTCGTGTCTCCCTCGAACACTCTAGACAACAGTTCTCAACGAAAGGACCTCATCAGGCTTAATAATTACTATAATGACGATCGTAACGCGTGAAGACCTGGCCTGACAGGCAGATTCCGCCTTGGACGTACTGTCTTCTGATGCATCGGCTGACGCACGCTTCAAAGTCTTGTTGTATTGCCCCGATTCCTCAAATGACTCCTTTTACCACTCGGAGCAATTCACCTTGTCCGACAGTCTGTCCGATACCGTTTGGACCCACAACGACCCACAGTACGTTTATTCATCTTGACATTGGTAATGTCCGTGAGGATCGGTGCACATGCCCACGCTGTTCACCGTCGCGATGTCATTTGGCACCGGGAAGCCACGTCAACTCAACTAAGTTGGCTGGAGAGGCATCACACTCGTCTTCCATCATTCGGAAGGACGCTGTGTACGATCTACCCAAACTGTCACTACTGTGACTAGTCTAGTGTCATTTTTCATTCTGTCACCGCTCTGATACCCCAGACAAAGTCTCAGTTGCATTTGTCGATTTCAAATGCTTTTATCTTCCACGGCCTCCTCTCCAGTTGCCGGTCCTTATACTTAGCTCTGGCACTGAAGGCGTGTGACGAAGAACCAGTCCGTGGGCATATAAAAGCCTCTGCTGGCGTACATTCACAGTCATTAGATGTCTGACTTCAGCTTCAGCGGCGGAAGTGCGGGTGCTGGTGGCTTGCATTCCGGTGCACCCGATAACGACGCCGATCGAGAGAGCGTCTTATCTGGTCTTACAGAAGCGCCGTCGATATATTCTTTCAATTCCTCTACAGATGGCGAAGCTTTACTCCGACTAATTCAAGGCCGAACTTTTAACGCACAAAATGATCTCTACTATTTGCCAGCTGGTAAGTTTCTCTCTGGGCCACTTAAATTATGCCGAATAAATATTCCGGTTTGCTAGATGGTACCGAATTCGCGCGACAGTGAGTGTAGATCCGGCAGAGCTAATTATATCGACTCAGTGACTAGTATCTGCAGAGAAAAGGCACACTTTGCGCATCTCGTTTGTGTCGGACGCCTTTACATCGAGCACGAACGCGTTCAACAAATATTATCCCCTGTTGATGGCCAACAGAAAAGAATTCTTGATTTAGGTAATGTGAAGTAATGCTAGAGTTCGAATAACCGAGTCTGAACAAAATACAGGTACTGGTGTTGGTAATTGGTCCGTCAATTTTGAGTTTTGCTAGCATTTTTGCTGACTCCCGACCATCTGGCAGGGCCATAGGGATGGCCCATGAATTTCCCCATGCAGAAGTTCGTTCCTCAAATGAAGTTGGCGATATCCTTCTTATTCCTCTTTAGGTTATCGGTATTGATTTAGCCCCAAACACCGCAAGGCAAATACTCATTTCCTTTCCACTTGGAATCAAATCTCACTTAGACGCTTTATGAAGCACCGGCGTTCTCCCACACAATTGTCGGTGCGTAAAAGTAGTTAACTTAGCTCAAAATGGGATTCATACATCAAACAGATTCGAGTTCGACGACGTAAATTCATAAACCCATGAGTAGATATGATGTGACTAACGACTCGGCAGTTCAATTTGGGACTTCCACATTATTACAACTCGTGTGATGTCATTCATTGTCGCATAATTGCGATTGGAGTCAGTAGCCAATTTTTAATATTTAGATTCGTCTGACACATTCGCCGTTAGGTGAAAGACTTTAAATGGTTTATCACTGAGGTCGCAAAGTGCCTCAAGCCTGGTTCTTTCTTCGCTTCATTGCGTGCGCTATCACCCATTACTGACACTCGTATCTCGGTAGGCGGAATGCTATTTATCATAGAAGGCGATCACAATCTTTTGAACTCGAGGAAAGAGTTGCAAGACCTTGCATATGGATCGGGGGACGCTGGCCAGTCATGGCTCGCCCGCGCAATGTTTGGTATTACCATTATTCCTTGGAAGGCACAAGTTTACTCATTCAATTAAGAGGCGGTACTCACAATGCAGAAACGGGGCAGCGATGTCGACGCTCGCATGAAGCTCTACGAGCTAATCTCGGCGTCGGCGTACTTTGAAAACGTCGGAGAACGTAATTATTTTGTTCCTATCGGACCATGGGAGAAAGGTAAAATTTTCCCCTGTAATTCTTGAGCGAATGTTAACAGCTTTGAAGGTGGTACGGCAGAGGAACATCAGAAAGGGCAAATTCTTGGTATCTTATCCCGTCAATCTATGATTGTTCGTCTGTCTCAGTATTTTTTAAGCGATACACTCATATTCAATCTAGGATCTTGTCCAATCGCTTAGACCGTTGTTTATCAGCTCAGGATATGCAAAAGAGCTTGTCGATCAGTTTGTTGAAGGAACTGAAAAAGGTGAATTCTCATATCGGTGCTGCCTTCTCACGTCTAATTTACTACAGAACTCAATGAGCTCACCGTACCTATGTACGTCAAGTGGCTCTACTTCTTTGGAACGCGGAATTCGATTCCTATTACGGACGAAGTGTAGGTGTGGTGCGAAGGTCGCGGGTACATATTTACATGGAAGGTCGAATTGGGAAAGTTATGGTCTGAGCGCGAAGACATTTTCTGGGCAATTTGATCAGAAATTCCCTCGGCGCCCTTCCTTGCACGACTCTCGTACTTTGGATGATATCTTATACAGTTTTGCTTCTCCCAGGCTGTTGGCTCAATGCGCTACAGCACAAAGTAGTCGTGTCGAGCAAGGGTGTAGAGACATCCACTCCCGAATTGCCTGCGTTGGTCTCCTCTGAAAGCCCGCTCGCTTGCATAAGTTGATGTCGATCTATGCAACGCAGGGATTTGTCGATTGGCGGAGATGTGTATTGTTTCGCAAGTGTAGTACAGGGGTCTGGGACGGTGTCCCCGGGTCAGATTTTTTTTTCAAAAACTCTGCTCAGGCTGTGCCACCGGGATAGTACTGTAATCTGTATTTGATCTGATAATTTATATATCTGGTAATACCTTGGTTATGATTTTCTCTTACTTCATGTGCATTTCTTTTATTTCAATTTACCTGACATGAGGAACAGTATTCTTAAATTATCAGCACCACACCGAATCTAATACAACTCCTCCGTGGTATTACACTAGTCCTAGACTTTGCCACACATTTTACAATCATATTTCCCCGAATAAACGCCTCTTTAACCATTTTCACAAATTTCAATTAGATACACCACAAATTATTACGCTAAACCAACTCTTTATACAGGTTACAGTCCCTTTGGACTTTTTTCGCCGTCCATTTAATACGAATAAGCATTACACGGTCAATTCTATCATTGTGGCTGAGAATTTCTTCTTCAGGACGACATTTTTTGAGTATTCCCACGCCACTTTACCTCGGCCAAGCCATGTAATATCAATTCCCCCCGGCCACACATCCATCATATGCTACCAAAATTTGCAAGACGATGCACTAGAATGTCTTAAATCCATCTACAAAGTCTGGTGATATTCCAATGTTTTCCTGCGCCCCTTATTTGCATTTTCCACCCTGAGCGCCTCTGGTATGCTTCAAACCCACCCCAACGCTTCTACATTCGTTCGCTGCATGTCTCAGATATCCTACAAATTTTTCTATCATGTGTGTGCTCATGCATATTTTTCGCGTCGTCCAGGATCATCCCTAGGCCCTCCAGCCGAATTTCCAGGTTTATTTGCAATCCACCATACATCCAGGTAGAAATCATCAATAAATTGCTGGAAAAAGCGGCTGATATTGAAGAATCTACAAGCAACCAATAGCAGACCCATACAGACCACAAATACTTCGGGGAAGCGGGAGAATAATAAAAGGAGGACTGGAGAGCAAAGTAGACCCTGTGGCTGCGCCGCACTGCCCCGGACCAGATGTGGCTACGGTCTAGGGACAATCAAAAACTCGTAGCCTTTTTGGGCTACTGAGACTAGCCTGAAAGGGCTATTTTAATAGCCTTATTAGGCTATTTCACACCGGGGACACCATCTGAGACCCTAGTACAGTACCTGCGAACAACACCAGGACCCCTGTACGGACGCAATCGGATTCGACGCCCTGACAAGGACCTCTGATACTCCTCGCCTCATAATCTTTCATCCGTCTTTCCCAACAATCCAGTCTTTGTTTCAATCTCTTCACACTGATCAACCAGAAGGCTACAGAGCCTGTTTGAAACAAATTCGTCTCCATATTGCCCCAGTTCACGGTCGATGTAGGTGCTAATCCTAGAGGTTCAGTTACGTGCCATTCGGAGGAAGTTGTCATGTCCGTTCGACCGAGGACCGTCTTCTTGGACCCACAATGTCCAACAGCGTTCCTGGAGCAGACACAGTCTTGTCGAGGTCCTCCATGAAGTCCACAATGCGTCCCGTTGTTGATATCCTTTTGAATCAGAGAGCTCAACTTTGGTTTGGCTGGATGAACGAAGGCGGTCGCTTTTGTGTCATTCAACGTTGATGCTCTCTACCGTAACATCAACGCATCCGTAAGTGTGACTTTTTCTTTCCTTCCCACCGCCAATTTGACATGCCAACACAAGGATACACATAACCTGTATTCGCCTGTTGAAACATTTTGACCCATCGGTCACTATTCGATTTGCCGCCCTTTATAATGGGCTCCAGCACTGACGGCGTGACAAGGAATCAGTTCTATCAAGGCCTCCGCTCGCAGTCCCAGGAATTAGATGTCTGACTTCAGTTTCAGCGGGGGAAGCGCCGGCGACTTTCATGCAGATGCAAGCGAGAGTGGTGTCGATCGAGAGAGCGTCTACTCGGGTCTTACAGAAGCCCCTTCTATATACTCCTTCAATTCCTCCAGAGACGGTCTCGCGCTTCTCAGGCTTATCCAAGGACGAACTTTTAACGCACAAAACGACCTCTACTATTTACCCGCTGGTGCGTCTCCACACACACTTAACTTATACTGAAATCACATTGATTCACCAGATGGAACTGAATTCGCACGACAGTAAGTACCAACCCGGCATTGCCACTCGCACGACATAGCTTATTTGGCGTGTTCCCAGAGAAAAAACGCACTTTGCGCAACTCGTTTGTCTCGGACGCCTTTACGTCGAGCACGAACAAGTTCAGCGAATTCTATCCCCTGTTGATAATGCCCAGAAACGAATTCTTGACTTAGGTGAGGTTTTGTATGGCTAAAATGCAAATGAAGCGGTGACGGACTTACGGGAGTGCAGGCACCGGTGTAGGGAATTGGTCTGTCCACCTGTAGTTTGGCACTTTCGACGAAACCTAAAATATCACACAGGGCCGTAGGGATGGCACATGAGTTCCCACATGCGGAAGTAAGTGCACTCTCTGAATGTTGATGTCAAAATCGTCACACCCTCCCATAGGTTATCGGGATTGATTTAGCTCCAAACACCGCAAGGCAAATATCCATTTCCTCCACGCTTCGAACCAAACCTCACCAGCATGATTCGTGAAGCAGTGGCGTCCTCCCACCAAATTGTCGGTGAGTTATGTTCACTATTTCGGGTCAAAATGTCATTCACATTCTAAGCAGACTCGAGTTCGACGATGTAAATCCATACACTCATTCAGCACTTATCACGTCACTGACTATTTCGACAGTTCAATTTAGGCCTTCACCATTATTACAACTCGTGTGACATCATCCATTGCCGCATAATCGCGATCGGAGTCCGTAAATTTTGTTGAATATTTTGATCCGACTCATATATTCACCGTTAGGTAAAAGACTTCAAGTGGTTCATTACCGAGGTTGCAAAGTGTCTCAAGCCCGGTTTCTTGCTTTCGTCTTTGTGTGCGCGTGAAGCTATCACTGATCGTTATTTTACACAGGCGGAATGCTACTAATGGTGGAAGGCGATCACAATCTTTTGAACTCGAAGAAAGAGATGCAGGAACTCGCATATGGATCCGGTGCGCCTGGCCAGTCATGGCTCGCCCGTGCTATGTTCGGTAGTACCTTCTTCCATTCGTACAATGCGCTCTGCTGATTCTGCAAAGAGGCATCGATTACTATGCAGAAACGCGGGAGCGATGTTGACGCTCGCCTGAGGCTCTATGAATTGATATCGGCATCACCATATTTCGAAAATGTCGGGGAGAGAATCCATTTTATTCCAGTCGGACCATGGGAAAAGGGTGACTAAGTTCGTTCCGTTGAATCGTTGAGGACTTATTTTTGGCGTACAAGGCTCCACTCCCGATGAACAACAGCAAAAGCAAATTCTTGGAATTTTGGAGCGTCAATCGATGATTGTTGGTCTCGTCTGCTGCATGGATTCTTTAATTCACCCATGTCGACTTGCAGGATCTTGTTCAATCTCTCAAGCCCTTGTTTATCCACGAAGGATATGCGACAGAGCTTGTTGAACAGTTTATCAAAGGAACCGAGAAAGGTAAGTTGTAGCACATACGGATCATGTTGCTTAGACTACGCTTATATCTTTACAGAACTCAACGAGCTCACTGTGCAAATGTACATAAAGTGGCTCTACTTCTTTGGAACGCGGAATTCGGCGGGTATTATGGAAACCTAGGTATTCTGGGGGACGGGAGTATGCTCTTGGACCGAGCGAGACGACGCGAAAAATGATAGTTATGAATACTGACTCCGAGGTCTGGTATGAGTGTTATGGCAGGATGACGAGCCAGATCATACATAACAATAAAACTGGGTCGGAAATTTTGTTAGTACTACAACGTGAATATGCGTCATAAAGCATGGAGGAAATTCGCGGACCGATGCAACTGACACTGGACAAGCTCATAGCAATAACCAGTCAGATTAAATCAAATTCGAAGATAGGTATCATGTCTTTCAAGTTGTTCGAAGAGCCACGAACACGATGGTGGTGCTTCTTCTTCGAAAATACCGAGCCAGAATACTCTTCTCAGCCAAAGACTTCAAAAATAGGATCACTTCAGATTAGAATTTCAGACTCACGAAATCGTAAGTATGACACCAATGAACCACTCAAACGTTGTCGGAGCAGCTGAGCGGCCTCTATAAGCCAGCCAAGTTTTGGACAGTAATGATTCAAGTAATGACGAAACGATGCTGCGTTATGGTTGGATGACGCAAGCGCTTGTCCCAGTGGTTGCGGGCATGGTTCAACATCAAAACGGGTGTCAGGCGTTCGTCCTGTGACGGATGTGTTTGGTAAGTGGTGTGGGTCGGGAGGAAGGTGGTGAGCTAACGAGTTGATGTGAAGTACCACGTTGGTACGGTGTGCTTGACCAGGACAACATCGATAATCGCGGTGCCGAAACAATGCTGAACTACTTCTGCCAGAAGAGGTATGCCCGTAACCATTCGAATGAAGAGTGCGTAACACTAGCATACGATTCATGAGTGCATGGGATCTTGCGCGCGGGCTACGACTCGCACATGAGGATTCCTTCTCCGATCAGTAGATCCGTGTTGGTATGATTTGAAAAACCTCGCCGAACCTTTCCCCATAGATTAAACATTAATACCCAATAACATCCCAAGACGGGAATCAATGACACAACGACTCACTGGCGAAAGAAATTACCTGCAGTTTGAATGTACGCTTTGATGCTGTCCGGGATGACGGGAATATGCAGAAGGAGAGCGGGGCGCCCCAGAGCATGTACGAGTATATTACTGAGGATAACCTGGATCAGTCTTACAATTTTAATAGATCGTGGTATTGAGGGGTTCAGGAGGAATACTAAATACTGACAGATCGTGTAGAGGGCGAAATCAGCCTCAAAGATGTATTTCATATCTCTCGAAGAGCCGTGAACACGATTGCGGTGCTTCTTCCTCGTATAAACCGAGCCAGAATAATCTTATCAGTAACAGACGTCAAGCAAAATAAACTCGCGTCAGATTACGAATCCGCGACCAAGCTAGAAACCGCAAAAGACTCACGCAATCGAAACTACGACACCAAATACCCACTCGAGCGTCGTTGGAAAAGACGATAGACCTCTGTAAGCGAGGAAAGCTTTGGACAGTCCGAATCCACCAGTGAGGCAAATAATGACGAAACGACATGGTGTTATGGCTGGGTGACGCAAGCGACTGTCCCGGTGGTTGTATTCATAATCTGGTTCCGCTAAGCGGATGTCGGGTTCGGATTGAGATGATGTGGGTTCAGGTGGGTTCGTTCTGTGACGAAGGACATGGTTGGGAGGTGATGCAGGTTTGGATGGCGGACTCGGAGAAGGAACATAAGTGTTGATGTGGTCAAGGAGGTGAGGTGGGGTCTGAGGAGTTTCTAGTCCAGGCACGATAGGTCCACCGCGTCGAATTTGACGACTGCTTCCCATTGAGTGTTTGGGAGTTTTGACGACAAAAGGATTTCCAAGTGTCCGCCAAGTGTGCCTGGCTCAAATAAGGTCGCTGCCATCGAAACCAGGCACGCTGTGATGATTAGGCGCCCAAACCCTGAGCTCAAACGAAGTCTGTCCTCCACAGTACAAAGTTCCCAAACGCTCATCCACTCATGAATCAAGATTACGGACAAGGAAACACTCATACAGTGCGATATGGCGAACCTATCGTCCCAGGGCTCAGCCGCACCCAAACCTACTCTAACCACAACAACACGGTTAACCATCTTCCATCTTCCCAACATTCAACACATCCAATCAACCCTATCTTCCGTCACAGAACGTCAAATCTCGGACTTACCTCACCCCACTCCTCCCCATTCATCTATCCCGACATCGAATTGGACCCAAGCTATGGCCATGACTACAACTCTGGCCTTGACTTACGCTGGGACAAGCGCTTGCGTCATCCAACCATAACGCCGTTCCGCCTCATGATTACTTGCCTCACCGCCGGATTCGGAATGTCTAAGGCTTGGCTGGCTTATCGAGGTTTACCAACTTTTCCAACGACACTCGAGTGGGTCTTTGGCGTCATGGTTACGATTGCGTGAGTCTGAATTTCAAATCGGGCTTGATCTCAGTTTGAAGTAACTATTGTGTCTGAGAAGATTATTCTGGCTCGGTTTATATGAAGAAGAAGCCCCACAATCGTGTTCATGGCTCTTCGAAAAAGACATGAAATACGTCTTCGAGGCCGATTTCCTCCTCGGTGTTCTTGAGGTCGTTTTACCCATTCTCTCCGTGATCTGTAAGTACCGTAGACCTTCCTGACTCTGTCGACGCAACGATCACAGCATAACATTAACTCAAAGTGATCTCAGTTATCGTTTTATACTACTGCCGAGCTGTGTTTACTTTCATTCTGGCGATGCCCTTCATCCCGGACGGCATCAATGTGTACATTCAAGCTGCGAGAGATTTCTGTCGTTGGTGAGTTATTTCATTAGTCACTTTGAGGGATGTTACGGGTATAATTTATTGGTGGTAATCTAAGGTACATGAAAATATTCTGCGGAATTTACACATTCGTGCCCATACGGATCATCAAGTGGTTAACGGGATGAATCCTCGCAAGCGAGATATAACATATTACGTCGTACGAGCTCAAGGGTGTCCATCCCAAAATCAACGTAATTAGACACGGCAACGTGAAAGCGGCATCCAAATCCAAGAAGTGGATATTTGGAGTCTTTATGGCCATCTCGCATGTCTATTTATTGCGGTAGGTCCGGGGATGTAGATCCGTCTACGGGAAAGGACATGGTATCGGCGTGAACCTCGGTAGCCATCTCCACCGTCACTTCCAAAGGCGGTCGTGCCTGCGAAACATGAGAAGTAGTCAGCACCGTATGTAGTAAGCCAGACAGGTAGCGTGGATAAAATGTGACTGACCATCGATGCACCTTGCGCATAACCATAAGGAAGCTTGGGGTTCTTGTGATTCGGCGATTCACATCCGACCGTACTACACATATTCGAAAAATGGACAATGCTCCCATCTTTCGGCTTGAACCTCTCCCTGAGGGTCTCCCGAGAATTTAATCTGCGACAGAAATTATCAGCATCCTGGGCAACTCGTGATTTGGTCTCGATGGACTTGCAGTGCGAGGAACGAGTTAATGTACACTGCATGGATGGAGTATATGAAGTTCAAATGTTCCAAATTAAGTAATTTTTCGTACATTTTGAGAGCATCCAAAAGACGCCAACCCAAACCAGATTTTTAGTCATTGTTGCCCCCTGGAGTCATTTTCGATTCAAGATTCCACACCGATGTCATGACGGTATACGACTTACGATGATAACGGTAGTCGTGGCTCCGATGCTGGACAAAACGATGTAAGTTGCTCAGATAATTTCGGATCGTCTGTATGAGTGTAGGAAGTACCTTGTTAATAAGCCTATGAATGAGGAACGGTTAGTCATTCCATATCGGATGCTCTCAGCCGAGCGGTGAACGTACCGGTGTTCACGGAATACAGAATTAACATTGCAATCATACCGTCCATTCTTGCAAATCCGGTTCTGCTTTTCCGCAGGAAATGAAGCAAGGAGAGCGCGATCAGAACATCCGCTACGGCGGCGCTCCCCAGCCCAACAATGATTATCCAGAACTTGTACGCTGCGAAAGTGTTGAGGATGAACGTGGCGACTGTCACGTAAACGCCGAGCGCAAAATGTATGGCTGCGAATGCGACGATGAGTGCGACTAGCGACTTATTCTTGCTTAACTGGTGAACGCGCCGCACGAAGAAGAGCTGGACAGACAAAATGACTATTGCACTGGCAACGGCTTGTAACTGTGCAAATGCAAATGGACGAGGCGTAAAAAAATAATGTCTCAGGTGTCAATGATATTGAGTGGACGCCATGAAAGGGTGGAACTCACATCGAAGGACCAATGTGGGACACCCAAGTTAGGGAAGTCGCCAAAGTTGGAAACTAAGTACCAGTATATGGTCGCAGTGCACAAAGCCAAGTGGACAGTGTCCACGACCCATAAGAACCCGACCTGTGGTTGAAGGTATTCAGGTTTCCAAGATGTCCGAAAACATTAGCCTGTTGTTCACTCACAAGCCACTTGGTCAATTTCGGATCGCGAGGGTAGGATCTAATGATGATACATAATTGAATGCACAGCAATATGGGGGTAAAATCGTACAAGTAATAATGAAACCTGCACTCTCGAGAGTTAGTAACTGTCGACTTGGAATTTAAGGAGAAAAAAGTCACGTCTGGAGAGCGGATACACCATACAGGCTGTACGAATATTAGCAGTTATTCGCCACCCTGCAGACCGCCTGAACTCACATGGCACTGGGGATGAGGCCGAGGAATGCCGCGCCATAAGTGTCGCCCACGGACATGCTCAACGTAGGGTATTGGAGAGGTGGAACAGCCTGTCGCAGTATACGGACGAGGTAGTCTGGGACGATGGTGTGCTTCCTACATTCTTATGTCTAGCTTCTACAGGTACAGAACGAAATAGGCGAATTGGATATAGACATAATACACTCACGTCAATGCAGGTCGATGGAGGGGATGTCGTGATGGTCTCCTGAAAAACATCCGGATATTCAGGACGCGTTGGCGTTAGGTTAAATCGAGGAGCCGGACTCGGAGAGTCCACCCAATTTTCCGAGTATGACAGAATCTTATGCGATATGCACAGAGTGGGTGTTTGGATGTTCGGTCCGATCACCCATTGAAGGGAAAAGCGATCTGCGAGGCAGAGTCCGATTCAATTGTCGAATTGTGCGATTGCGTAACGTAAAGTACGTTTCCCCGGCATGTGCGTACCACCAATTCAATTATGGTGCACATGAGGGCATTCCGTGGATCAAGGGCGAGGATTATTTTTCTTCCGTCATGTTCTAAAGCGCCGCCGTCACTGCAGTCGGAGTTGAGATCGGCAGCATAAGTACTAAGTTCGACATGCGACGGCGTGTCGGCATGGCTGGTCATGAGTGTGCAACTGCTATTGGAGCATATCTGAGCTCCGGTGAGGAGTAGAGAACATAAGTGACTCGGCCAGATATGAGGGCGCCTAATAAAGGCGTGCCTGGCTCAAAATGGACCACCACCTTCCAAATATACCCACCGTTGTTCCTGACATAATATCTTCAACTCGGCCTCGAACCGGACAAGGCCTCAAAGGTAAATTAGACGAGCTTCAGTTGAACGTTGCGGCGCCGAGGCTTCTCATGGAGTTGCAAGGCGGACCGGTAGTCAGGAAGAATATTCCACATACTCAAAATCGACTCCTTGTCCTTCTATTATAATTAGAACTACACCAATATGCTTATCATAATCACGACGGAAAAGGTTTACACTGGTATCTGATATTAATTTTCTTTCTGAAATTAGGGGAGCACCAACGAATAAAAGAGTGTGTACTGGTAGGCAGAATTACTGTTGTGTGTGGACCTCGAGAGTACTTGGAGCGGCATGATTATTTGACTGGTGTCAGACCATATTCATCCCTTCCCTTGTGGGGGATGTGCATTTGTCCACATTAGGGGGCATGATATCGGAATGAATGTCGGTGGCAATCTCTACTGTCACTTCCAAACGAGGCTTTCGATACAAAGGATAGACAACAGTCAGCATCGCAATAAGTAGCCAAACAGGTAGTGATGGTAGCAGCGTCTCACCAATAATGTACCTGCCGCATAACCGTAAGGAGGCTTAGAGTTTTTGTGATTCGGCGATTCACAGGCAGCGGTACTGCGCGTGTGCGAGAATTGGACCGCACTCCCTCCCACCGGTTTGACAATCTCCCTGAGGGCCTCGCGGGAGTTCAGCCTGAAACGAAGTCGTCGTCAGCATGCCTACCAACGCATGGTTGTCGTGAATACACTTGCAAAGCGAGGAACGAGTTGATGTACACTTTGTAGACAGCATTTGTGAGTTTCAAATTTTCGAAAGGATTAATATCCGGTACATTTTGAGAGCATCCAAAAGACGCCAACCCAAATCAGAGTTGAAGGCGTTGTTGCCATCTGATGTCATCTACTCAGAATTATACTCCAGAGACATGGTAATATAATACTTACGATAATGACGGTAATTATAGCCACGACGCTGGATATACCGTGTCAGTAGCTCGGGGAACCATATGCCACCTGGCTGCAGCAAGCGTACCTTGTCAGTAAACCTGCAAAACTGTGTTAGTCATTTTCGATCGAATTTCTCCCATTATGGCTGAACATACCAGTCCGTAGGGAATATCGAATTAATATGGCAATCAGATGATCCGTCGGAGCAAACCCGGTCCTACTCTTTCGGAGGAGGAGCACCAAATACATAGCGATAAGAACATCCGCTACAGCAGCGCTTCCAAGTCCTACAACTCCTACCCAGACTTTGAACGGTGCGAAACTGTTGTCATTAAATGAAGCAACTGTGAGGTATGTGCCTAGCGCAAAATGTGTGACTGCGAACGCGACGATAACAGCCGCTACGAGTATATTCTTTCCAAGATTATACACCCGTCGCACAAAGAACAGCTGAACAGACAAAATGACTGTTGTACTGGCGACGGTTTGCAGCTGAAAAATCGGCAAAACTTGATCAGTGCCGCGAAAGTAACCATGAGTGGAACCCATGAACTCACGCCAAAGGTCCAGTGAGGGACACCCAAGTTTGAGAAGTTGCCGAAGTTGGATACCAAGTACCAGTAAGTGGTCGCAATGCACGAAGCCAAGTGGATGGAATCGACAACCCATATAAACCCGACCTGAGGTTATCCGTCTTTAAGTGTCCGAAAATTCCAAGGAAATGTCCCTCACGAGCAACTTGGTTATTATCGGATCGCGTGGATAGGATCTAAAGTAGGAGAACAAAGAACATCCAATGAACTCTCGGTCATAAAGACGAATGCCTACCTGCAATAATGGAACCTTTACTCTCGGGGTTAGCCGTCGAATTGGATTGATACGAAAAATCTCACGTCTGGAGAGCCGTCGCACCATATAGGCTAAACAAGTATCAGTTGTTGCTCGCAACCTTGCGAATGTACGGGAACTCACATGGCACTGGCGATGAGACCAATGAATGCCGCGCCAAACGTATCGCCAACAGACATGGTCGAGGTACGGCACTGAAAAGATGGCGCTTTGTGTTGGATTATATGGATGAAGTCACCTAGGGACGAGCCAGCGCAGGGACGTCTACATTCTTATGTTTTTCATCTGTAAATACGCAATAAAATAGATGAATGGGATGTGGAAATTAAAACCTCATGGCGATGCAGGTTGGGGAACGTCGAAGGAGGGAATGTCGTGATGCTGTCCTGAAAATCTCCGGATGTTCGGGTTATGTTGACGCTCGCTATACGTATGTTCTACCTTGGTTAAATCGACGGAGAGGCTTTCATGCCATGGGTGCGTGTTGCTGAGATGTTCTTGGAGGAAAAGAGAATATGCCCCAATTATGACCAGACGCACTCGACGCAGAGTGAACTGTTGAGTTGTGGTGTGCCGTACGCAAATTAGATGCAGTGTTCCATTCCACCCTTTTAATTTGTGACTATGGTATTCTTGGATCCTTTGACCTTTCAAGGACCGCTCGCGCAGCATGACCACAAACGCCGTCCATCCGCGAGGACATTCACAGAAGCGCTTAGTCAGCAGCTGATGACGTGAGCTGATGACCTTATCTTTCCAAACGTTCCGATGGATGTTTTCTGGTGCCAATGTCCGTGCCATGAACCTGTCGTCATCTCTTCAACCATCAAGCTTGGAAATGCATGTGCAGCCAAGCCAAGTACAGTCGTCGGAACAGCACCTCCAGCTCCCAGACGTAAGAAGCTGGACGATGGATTCCACGTCACATTGATGATTCCAGTCGTCCCTGTCGTTGGGATGATGACTTCCAGTGCAGTCGGAGACCTCGGACTTTGGTACCTCATTGGCATTGCGACTGATTGAGCAGCGTCCCATTTTCCGAAAGTACAGTACAGTATGGCAACTGAAAGTAATGTACGTCGTTCATTTGACTTTTTGTGTACGCGGGTAGACGCTGTGCAGGAAAATTTTAGAAGTTTGCTCGCTGATTCATAGACGAGCCTCTTACATGAGTAAGTCGACCATATTCGAGGGAGGCTTCCGTTCACTAAAAACGCTAGTGAGCGTTGCATATTCAAGCCGTCCTGCCTGAGCCGTAAAAATGACCAAGCCTTCGTCGGCGTTTGCCGTCTCGATGGTTGCAGGTAACCAAATGGAGTAGTATCACGACCATGTAAAAGAAGCATAGGGAAGCAAGTAATTGAGGCTACGGGGTACTTCTAGTCTCTTGCAGAGATGAAAAACTCGAAGTGGCATTCCTCGTAAAACCAAATTTCTGAAATAAATTGGACGTAATTTTATTATTAGTAATAAATGCCAACGAGGAAGCGCAGAGCCTCACCTCGATGTATTATAATTTGTGGCTTAAATTACACATATTAATTACTCGTCGGAGAAGGTCCCTGGCCGCGAAGGGTGTTCCGTGGGTCGAGGCCGAGGCTCTTTCGTGCTTCCATCGATCGGGAACTCGACGCTGTAGAGCTGGAGCTCTTACTGCGTCCCAATCTCGTCCACAACATCCCACCATCACGACGAACAAGGTCGCGAACCTATTACGTAAGGTCGCGACGCCGACCATTGAGCGCGATGCAGACGCGCATGCGCGACAATGCGCAACACTAACTCGCGCATCGCACACCTCATTACATACCATCGCTCAACCCACCACACCTCTCACACACACTTCACGACCCCAACCGACCTTATCGCCCTCACGACGCGCGGCCCGACTCATACCCGCGTACCCGTCAGCGCCCTTTGTCCCAATGCGCGCCTATACCCGACGTCGCCACGCTATCAAGCCGCATCGAGACGCTCGACCGCAACATGGTGCCCTGCATTAGAGACGGCGGCTTGCCATTGGCTGGAGTTGCGAGGCATCATCAGACACAAAATAGAAGTAGTTAGATGTGTTGTAGCCTACTTAAGCTTGACTCCCACTTTCCAATAGACGCTTTTGGCACTTTACCCCCATCATCTCACTGCGCTGCAGAAGAACAAGTGTTCCGCTAGCTGTTGTCCCTTCTCTCATCGTACCCTCGTCCTTCCTTCGCTACGCGCTCGTTGTCTCTCATCACGCTCTCACTATCTCTATCGCGCTTTTGCGTGTCGTCGTCGCGCTCTCGCGATCTTGTTGCGCTCTCGCGTTTCCACGTTGCGCTCTCGTTCTCTTTCATCGCGCTTTTGTCACTCGTCGCTACGTGCTCATTTCATTGTCTCATATCTACCAACCTATACTCCTCACCTCTCCTGGTCATCATCCCCTCCCCTTTTATAGACACTATCGTCCCCAGTGACGAACTCGGTGCTGACTCTCAGTCGCACCTGCCTTCAGGAGACTTCCCATCTCTTCAACGCGCATTCGCAGTATTACCTCCGAGTTAAACGCCTTCCCATCCTGTCAACGTTCCACCTCTACTGGTCGGTGACGTACATGCTGAGGCTTTGTGGTTGGTACAGTAAAATGGCCAGGTGTTAGCAAGCTGATGGTGACCAGTGTTATGAACCGGCACTTGGCACACGCGTCCATGGTTAATTGGTTATACAGATCAATCATGGGGAATCCTTGTAATCAGAGGGGCAGAGTGTACTGTTGTAGTTGCGCTTGCGGAGGAGGACGTCTTGTGGTCGTACGATACGTTTGGATGTGGACTTCGTCGATGACGAGGAAGAACTTCTGAAGCTTGTCACATGCCTCGCTGGACAAGAATATACATCGAATAGTTGTCGCGGTACTGAACAATGACATCAGGTGAACTGTATCCGCCAGGGGACGTACAGTTACGCCGCATCCACTCCCCTGAAGATCAAGCACGGAGTACCGACCCATACAGCAAAAGCACTGACAGGTCCCAAGGACTCATTGATTGCCACTAGATCCACGGGTAGAACCTTCCACGCAAAATAAATAGCTCAGTATGAGCGTCCCCCTTGATAACCAGAGGAAAATAACCAGAGGAAAGAATGAGATCGCAACGGCAATGGTGACTCACAGGACAACGATATCCCATGCGGCTTCATAGTATCCTTTAATAACTTCTGGGACGTCGAGAATGAACTGGACGACGAAATACGCCATCCAGATCGCGAATGAAAGATAGACTGGGTTGGAAGTTTCGTTAGAAGTGGAACGCGAGAGGCGACAGAAAACGATGTGTGACGATTCGATTGGTGGGAATCACAGACCTATGATACCAATACGGATCAAGATGTCCTCATGAATGTGTTTGATGTCTTTTTCGAAGAGCCATGAGCACGACTGCCAGTACTTTACAGTCCCCCACGTGTCCACCTGGACTCCGTGTGGACTCCATGGAGTCTTGGTGGAGTCTGGGTGGAGTCAGGCTGAGTAATAATAAATATTTTGAGGTCCACCTGGACTCTACCTGGACTCCACCAGGAGTCTGGGTGGACTCCACATGGACTGACTCAATATTTCACGCACAAAGATTTTTCCAAGTCCTTTGAAGTCTTCCTGGACTCCATCAGGAGTCTGGACGGATTGTACTCGGACTTTCACATTTTCTCAGTCCCTCGAAGTCATTTTTTGTTTGTGAAAATGTATATTTAATTGTGTACCACTACTACGACAGCAATACATGAAAATTAAATATTTATATTGTCCTATTTTATTCTACCCTCACACCCGCCGCGCGAGTGGTCCATCGTGCGCGGCGGTGTCCCATCGTGCCGTGCGTGCCGTGGCCTTTGCGTGCGCGTTCGCCGTGCGCGCTGGGGGGGTGTGGTCGTCTGACAGTGCCGGCGCGGTTGCGCGCTCGTCGATCGAGCGCTGGGTGGCTGCGCGGTTGCGCGCTCTTCAAGCGAGCGGTGGGGG